>CM052190.1:8990976-9076517 GCA_028455805.1 Lasioglossum figueresi | reverse complement strand
GAAATAATTTAACGAGGCTTTTTGTGAAGAGGGAATATTATTTAATAATTTTTTTAATGGGTTGAAATATTGAAAGAAAGAAGCCAGGAAGTGACACCTCGTGGCTAAATATTAAAATGGAATTTTTGTACATAAGTCCAGTTTTTGGGAGAGGAGAACATTATTTAGTGATTTTTTAATGTTAAATTTAGACTATTATGTGCTCGCATTAATTAGAAATAATTTAACGAGGCTTTTTGTGAAGAGGGAATATTATTTAATAATTTTTTTAATGGGTTGAAATATTGAAAGAAAGAAGCCAGGAAGTGACACCTCGTGGCTAAATATTAAAATGGAATTTTTGTACATAAGTCTAGTTTTTGGGAAAGGAGAACATTATTTAGTGATTGTTTAATGTTTAATGTAGACTATTATGTGCTCGCATTACTTGGACATAATTTAACGAGACTTTTTGTGAAGAAAGAATATCATTTAATAATTTTGTTATTGGGTTGAAATATTGAAAGAAAGTAGCCAGGAAGTGACACCTCGAGGCTAAATATTAAAATGGAATTTTTGTACATAAGTCTAGTTTTTGGAAGAGGAGAACATTATTTAGGGATTTTTTAATGTTAAATTTAGACTATTATGTGCTCGCATTACTTGGACATAATTTAACGAGACTTTTTGTGAAGAAAGAATATCATTTAATAATTTTGTTATTGGGTTGAAATATTGAAAGAAAGTAGCCAGGAAGTGACACCTCGAGGCTAAATATTAAAATGGAATTTTTGTACATAAGTCTACTTTTTGGGGGAGAAGAACATTATTTAGTGATTTTTTTAATGTTAAATTTAGACTATTATATGCTTGCATGTTACGTGAGGTTAGGTAAGTAAAATGTTGAAAATGTAGCGAAGTGACAATAAAATGGCACTTTCTCGAGGCTAAATCTTAAAATGACATTTCTGTACGTAAGTCTGTAGTTTTTGTTGAAGTAAGGAACGTACATCAGATTAGGTCTGTGTAGAAAAGCTACAACGAAAGTGCAGACGAAACGAATGGAGCTCGATGGACTGAATGTGCTCTCGTGTCGTTTGTTGCTATCATTCGTGCCAGGATTTCGAACGTAAAGCTACTTTTTCGTGCGGCAGCTGTGCAAGTTATTTTAGCAAAACCTACAATAATAGACCGGAGACAATAATAATTTTTTGCAGGAAGTCAATACTTCAAACAAACTGATCTTTTTGCTTACTATATATTACGTCGATTGATTTTACTAATAAAAAAACGTGGTAACTATACGATGAAATGAAAAATTATATGTACCGTTTCTTTTGAAAGTGGTGCAAGTCCATTTTTTGTTGCTCCGAGAAAATTAAAGGTGAGCATATTAGTCAATTCAAAAATATAAATTAATTATGTCAAGTCTGGCAATGTTTCTACTAATTTATGAATATGATATTTGATTATATAAATTTCTTTTAGGCGAATTTAACTAAATTAATGTATATTTACGGGCTGCAAATGGACTTACACCATTTTCGTAATTAGTCAATTGTAAAAATCATTTAATTTCAATTATGAAAAATGAAATAATCACTTAAAATATATTTTGTATTAATCCAACGTTGTTTATAAATAATAATAATAAATAAAATAGGAGTAGTATTTTTTATTTTGAACGTTAATTATATTTATATATTGTTAAACTTATCATAAGATGTTGGTATTATTTATTTAACTCTTTATGTGGCTTTATGTGGTTCCATATCCTTATATTTTTCGTATGTAATAGGTCTGGCATCGTTATACAATGGCATTAGGCGGTTCTTTCAAATTTTTGCGGTCTTCCCAGACATGTAGGTGATAAATCGAACTTCTTAAATTCTTTGTCCTCCATCGATGTTTTATATAAAATAGTATACGGTGCACTTTTGCAATACCTCATCTAACATATTTTCAGCCAGTTTACTTTTTCTCCGTTAGTATTTTTTCATACCCGTTTTTGACTTGCGTTCTGTAGATCTTTTGTCGAAACAAAATTCCCTCGTTTCATTTCGTGTAAAATAAATGTATTATTTTGTCTATATTGTTTTATAACATCGTAATAATTATGTCTATGAAAATTGAACTTACACCCCCTTTCATAATCAATCGCTACGCAATTTCTTTTATTGGCCAATTTTAAATTGAACAAAGCATTGGTATTTTTTAAGATATTAAATATTAACTAGTTATAAATAAAAAGTTTACACAAAATTAATCACAAATCATGTGATATCTCATTTTTTTTTTAAATATGGACTTATACCACTTTCAAAATAAACAGTTCTCATATGTTGGTAAATGGTAAAATATTTGTTTACCAAATTAGTCGCGAGAGTTTATCACGATGAAAAAAGATATGACTTATCATTTATGTTTATTCGATAAACAAAGTGGCGATCTATCGGCGTCTGAGATTCGGACACTCGTGTATTTTTGGCCTATCTCGAAAACAGGTAAATATTAGCACTGAACCGAAAAATTCTAAAATTATCTCGGACTTACACGTGGTTACGACACATCGCGTACGCGAAAGTTTCGCGGTGAAAGCCGATGACGAAAACTTCCCGTCGATTTAATCGCAAAACAGATTCAAAACGATCGAACTGCAATGGAGACTGGGAAACAACTTTGGAACGGTCATCGAACCGCAAGCTTCGCTCCGTCCCCCCTGCCACCGGCGAGAAACTTATGTTTCCAAAAAAACCATGCCAATTTTTCTGTGCGAGATTGTTCGACGCAAATAAAGAGAAACTGAGTCTGTCAACTTTTTATCAACCCTTACGCGCCGATTGTCAACATCTTCTGCGTCGCTCAATAGTATTTTCATTACTTAACATAATATATGTAGTTCCCATGTTTTTATGCCTCAGGCACAAATTAATTTATAATTATTAGAGCGCGAATATTTATGCGAAATAAAACATCTCCAAACATAGGCACAACAGAAATTACGTGAGCATGTGTTTCTTCTATTGATTATTTCAACAAGTGTCGAAAATAATGTAATAATTAGATTGCGGATCTTTATGCAAAATAAAAATATTTTACATTGATTGTTGGAAGCAGGAATAACATAAAAATTGATTTCATCCCTTAACGAATTTCATCCTTTAACGAAATTCTTGAGTTTCTATAATCTTTTACTGTTTCACATTTCAGCCAACCAAATTCTTCATAAATGCATAAAGATCCGCAGTCTAGTAATAAAATTTCACGTGTTCGTTGTTGTCATAATTGCATAAAATCCGCACACCCATCTTTCTTTTAAACAATAAAATGTTCGTATCAAAATAAAACGTTTGAGTAAATATAGTTGGCACATTAAGGTAAGCAGCGTTACTGTAATTTTATTTGTAATAAATACAGCAGAGTGCCACCGTGTAGCCGCGGGTAATATGTTTCAGGCCCTACCGCGGTTACGCGAAACCGCAGATAATAGCGAACGCCATAGTAGGTGAGTGTACTGCGATATTTGCGTAAACAAAGTTAAATTGATACATTGTATGCAGTAAAACATTGTCAATATTTAGTACGGCAATAATACATTGTACACTGAGTCGTATATTTTCTCCGTATCCATTTCCCTACTATGTATACAAGTGGACGATTATGGTGTTTTATCTTTGTCCTCGAGAAAATATAAAACAGGTGTTAATACAATTTACAGTGACCCGAATTGATATTCGGATGCTCTAAAAAACACGATAACTTTTTTAATATTCTACTATACGATTTGAACTTGTTTGGGAAGCTAATATTTAAAAAATACGTTTTGTAGATCTGTGTCAGTTAAACATATTTTGAAAATTTCGTCAAAATCGGTAGACGCTGCAATGAGCTACAAACGTTTATAGATGGTAAAAATTGCAAATTTTCACGACTTTCGACTTTTAACTGCAATAAACCTAAGGATTCTTACATCTTTCAATGCCTGTCGTTTTTTCCCGCATCGACGAGATTTCGATGAAACTTTCATAGCGCATATAATTGACACAGATCTACAAAACGTACTTTTTTAAATTTTCAATATAGGTCCACATAAAAAAGTTGTAAAATACAAACTTTTAGTACTTTCTCAACAATTCCGAACGATTGCATTTCTTGAAAAAATTTCTTTTCACATCCTGTAGTAAACTAATTACTCTAGCTTCCCGAAAAGGTACAAATCGTATAGTACAATATTAAAAAAGTTATCGTCTTTTTTAGAGCGTACGAATATTAATTCAGGTCACTGTATAAGAACTGCAGAAACTACAATAACAATAGAGACAAGATCTAAAAGAAAACGTAGCCAATCTTGATTGAAAACAGTGTATAAAACAATTTTGTCGTAATTGACAGAATGTCCGATTTATTTTTGAAAACATATCCACGAGACTGCGTGAACGTTTTTGGTGGTAGCAGACGAAAATTCATGTGACAGATACACACGATCGCATTATACTTTACTAATTAATTTACAGTCTCCTTGAACACGTGTTTAACTGTATTTAGCCGTAAAACGCGCGTCTCATTGTACGAATTCAAACATGCACGAGACACAATTAATTTTGCAATTTCCCTAGAGTGTACAGCATGCGTGGAGTAGGTTCTCGCGCCAGTGAACACTCTTACTAATGGAATTGGCAATGCGCGAGAGGAATGCGCAAAAAATCAGTGAAGAGAAGATCGAAATCAATGCAGACGAATTATGCGAACCGGTAACGCTCACACAAAAGATTTTCAAATCTTCCTCATAGAGTTCAGCTTCGCTTATACGCGGACAACGTTTTGCGAATATTGCTGACGGGCATGGAATTCATGATATGGTTCAGTCGATCCTGCTTTTTGCACAATTACTGCTTTATTATTCACATCATTTCTCGTTACTTCAAACGTCCTACGTCCATTTTGGATGCCCAGGGTCGTCCATTTTTTAAGTCTCATGGACGTCCTTAGGAATTCAAATAGTTTCATAAAATTATTAAAGGATATTAAAGGAAAAAATTCATTTTTATGTGATTTCTACGACTGACAATCAGAAAGACTTTGAAAATTCTTATTTTGCTTAAAAACCCGCAGTCTATTTGTTAGAGTTACTACTAGATCTTTAAGATAGCAGTTGCAAACAAAATGTCATTACAATCAACGTGTTTTTTTTTACTTTTATTTAATTAGGTTTCACAACGAGTAATTCTTCAACAGGAATTTCGACGATGGCGGTGACAAAGATAGTTTTTTAATTAATTCGCACGATTGAGTAGCGTAAAATAGAACGTAAACGAATAATCGGTTTTCTGTCAAGGATGCTTTAAATACTATTAACGCTTTTAATCTGATTCGAACTCTACTAGACGGTGGATGTTTACGTATTTACGATTCGGTCGGTACCCAGAATTCAGTCCAATAAAAAATTCTATAAAGTTTAATGAGGTATTTATGTCCGGTCGATTCGATTCCATGTAAATCGATGTATACGAGCTCGTACAGACGTTTGCAGTTTCACGATGAATAATAGTCCTTCAATTTTCGTTTCCCTACGAGTTAACAAAATCTCGTATGAAGGATTTTAACGAGTAACTTATTGTCGGTATTCAACTGCTAATGGTTTTCTGCACATCAGCGAACCGAATGCTGTTCGTTTCCGTTATGTCAGAATAAAATCCTATTTTGTTTGTTATCTATATTTTGCTACTAGAATGTACACGGTCTCCCAAAAGTGTCGTACTTCCGTAACACTAGGTTTACGGGGCTCTAGAAATAACTACTTCACATTATTTTATAAACATAACACGTATGTGTCTATCCAAATTTTTGGCTATTTTTCCAATAATATATACCCAAGGAAGTAAATTTGGTAAATAATTCATCAGGGAAGCATCTTTACAATCTTAATAATCGCAAATTAAGAATATTAGAACCCGTCATTTTGAAAGTCGTTTTGTCCTTTGCGGAAATGTTCTCTGCGGCATTGTTAAAGAGTTATTAACGACAAAACACGGACGAATCACAGCGCGACTGCAATAGATTCCCACTGGTGGAGTTGGCCGAGCCGGATTCTGTAGCTGCGCTGTAATTGGTCCGCGTGTTGCGATAAGAATTTCGTTACAAAGCCGCGAAGCATTTTCGCTAAGGAAAAAGTTGCTTCAAATCACCTCAGGAATCATCCCTTTCGAGTACAATATTTTTGAAACACCCTGTGTGTAGACACGCGATAAGAACTTCATTTTTCGTGTCGTAGAAAAGAAAATTTATATTTTTTCTTATGCATACATGTATTTTAATGCTTGAAAAATTGATTACGAACGAATCAATATTTTATTTCATTTAAAAAAAAAAGCGTAAGATTCATATTTATTAGGCTTTGTTTAAAATCTTCACGACGTTCGTGACTCGTTAAAACACGGCAAGGGGTTAAATATAGGGGTTAGATAAAGAAGTTTCGAAGAACGTAGCTGTGAAAAATCGTAAGGCAAGAAGTTGAAGATGAAAAATGGTATTACTATTGTTATCGTTGTATGACTATTGTTATCATTAAATGGTTTCCTTTGTGCAAAATACTACAGGCATTTCGGATGGACAACCAAAGTAAACAATTTTATCAACGAGGTTGGTATTTGCACGTTTTACTTTTACCGATGCAGCGAATGGTACCTGAGAAATCTGATGAAACAACATGCAAGAAAGATAAGCAGTACTCACCACGCGGTTGCCATGCAGAAGGGAGCTCTCTTCAGGGCCGATAATATTTGAACAAACGGTCAGCGTCCATGGGTTCGTTCGGTTTTCCCGACGGCGGCGGCGGCACGTGGGATTCCCACGGATCCGTGAATTTCGGCCTCCTCCGTTGCGATGTTTCTGTAGCAAAAGACCATGCAACCGGTTTACTGACGCAATACGCTAGTGTCGATATTGAAAATAAATACCATCGAGTCGGGCAGATTTACATCTCCATCGTGCATTCTCATTACCCAGCGTGCAGAACGTGTACTATAGTTAAATCGCTAGCGAAACTGGGATTTCATTGGTGACCTGAGGGTCTCTCTGCGTTTATGGCACTTCATGTAAAATGATGAAAATGGTTCACATTAACCTACGTTCTAACGGTTTTTCTTTATCGATTCATTTCATTACTACATCATTTTGGTAATCGTCAATTTGGTAATCTTTTGGTAATCTTTATTACCACTTCATTTTGGTAATCGTATATTTCAGGAAATTGCAATTTCAGATGTATTGCTCATTCGAGAACTCCAGTAGGATTGACAGAAATTAATGATGTATTTGATGAATTATTACCGTGATAAATGAAAATTGAAATTTATATGTATACGAGAAGAAAAAATTATTTTCGCTCTAAACATAACATTTTAGGAAATTGCAATTTCAGATGTATTGCTCATTCGAGAACTCCAGTAGGGTTGACAGAAATTAATGATGTATTTGATGAATTATTACCGTGATAAATCAAAATTGAAATTTATATGAATACGAGAAGAAAAAGTTATTTTCGCTCTAACCATAACATTTTAGGAAATTGCAATTTCAGATGTATTGCTCATTCGAGAACTCCAGTAGGGTTGACAGAAATTAATTATGTATTTGATGAATTATTACCGTGATAAATCAAAATTGAAATTGATATACAATAAGAAAAAATTATTTATAAAATAATAGCAACACACACCGAGATGGGTCAGCATGGAAAGTAGAACTATAACAATTGCCTATCGATATAGTCTTCGAAATCGTTAATTTAATCATTCTCGAAACGTTTACTGAGATGGCACGCAAGGGTACTCGAAAATGGGAAACTGTTCAAAGTTCTAGTTACATTAGCTCTAGTGTTTTCCAGTTACTATTGATATTAAGTGTACCTGTAACTAACTTCACTATATTTGGTACCGATCTGAACTATCTTGATACAATCATAGAAAATTAAATACTTGTATAAGACCGCGGGGTATTAATTGTTAGTCCATCAAATATGCTCGATTTTGGTCTCAACTATTTGTTACTAAATACATACATATGGTTCTCTCAACAAAATCCGTTCGCTATATCCTTGACTCGAATTAAGATAAGGAATGTGTAATTTATTTCGTTTTTTATTCTCTATTTTTATGGTTGAAAATGACAGTTGTATAAAAGAAGAAGTGCTAAAAACTCCTTAATGGTACGAATTCTTTATTCATGTTTCTAAATGAACATATTTATATTATTACAATAAAAACATCTTGACATAACGATTATAGTTCTTCCAAGATTTTTTTTATAAAGCATTCAACAATTGAAAAACTAAAAGATCGATTGTTTTCAACGCGTTTTTCTACAAAACGTAACTTCTACTTTGAATCATTGTATTTTTATATTTAAGTGAATATTTAATTCGATTTTGAACATTGTTGCATTAGAAGAATATTTTGTGAATCACGAAGATAAAAATTAATTCGACAAATTAATATTAAACTGTGAAATGTGCATATAGTCAGACTTATATTTTTTAAACCCCAACTACGTGACAAGGATCATTTATATATATCATATTATATATATACATATATAATTTTTATCTTCGTTCATATATATTCACACAAATATATATATATTTACTTATACATTTCAGAAATATATATCAGCAATATTTTAATTTGAAAAATATACTTAGGAGAAATGGAGAATGTATCTTGGAAATGTTCATTAAACTAAATATATCTCTTTCCTCAAAAAGTATAAATCATCATAAAAGAGAAATTAATCCTCGCATTTACTGTGCGCCTCTGCTCACAAAAAAAATATTCCCATCAATCTAGCATGAAATTGGCATTTTTCGACTTACTTAAGTCGCCTGTTTCAAATACCACACCCTATACCTACAAGAAGCTCCACGAATCTGAGTCAAGACATAAAAATTTCATTACAGAAAATTAAATGACTACAAATAGTGCATCACGCGGCGCGCAAGCGTTTACTGCGACAATGGAGGCATTCCAAACCTTTCAGATCCATCTCTATTTTCTTAAGTGAAACTTCTCGTTCTTCCTATTATCTCGCTGCCGTTCAAGATGGTCGTAAAAAAAATAATTTTCCCTAACAATTGATAGAACGATCCATCAGGATCCAATCTAGTTTAACACTAAACCTACCGACCATCAAAAGTGACTGACGCGTATAGAATTATAAAACTAAGAAGATTAAATTTGTTTCTATTTTGTGCAATTTTCACTATAATATTGGGTTGGAAGTTGGAACGAAAGTTCGTCGCGTTTGTAAATTAAAATTGAAAGCTTCAATTCGTAGATTTATTCAATAACATATTTTCCATTCTGTTCTATTACTTTTTGCCATTTTCGAGTTAACTTCTCGTGTTATCGAATAAACATATGAATAGATACCTTAATTTTATCTTCGACTCTTAATTTGAAAACTCTACGAACTTTCTTTCCAACCCAATGTATGCCGGAGCCAAAAAGGTATATTCAATAAGTTCCCATGGAAACACCTTTACAATTTCAATAATTATCAAATAAAAAATCTAAAAAAACTGGGTCTTTTGACCTGTGGTGGTAGGTTTAGTATTAACAGCATTTCAGCCTTCTTATTTAACTATGGCATAGGTACGATGCCTTTTGTGGTACAGCTCAACCAACATCCAACATGAAAGACAACGCGTTGAACAGTTCAAACAACATATCATCTGAACAACGGTAACAATGGTACAAAATTTTATTACATACTGCAGACCCAGACAAACGTAACAACATCCTTGCAACACCACACCTCTGTTCCTGGTGTATTTTTCCATCTGTTCAACACAAGTACATCAAACAATCAAATACATAAGTTCGCGCACAAGCGTACGTTGAGAAGCTGCGTTGCCGGTGGACGTCGAAATAGTACATACATACAATGACTTCCAAAGAGAAAGAAAGATTCGCGTGTATTAGTTTCTCTCGGAGTACATAGACACGCGGGATGCAGATCGTGAATGGTATCGCGATACGTAGACGAGTGTATTATGTATGTACAACAGCGAAATACGTTCACAAGATAACAGTCACGGGCATGCATGTCGCGGATTGATAGCATCGGAGGGCGAAGGGGTAAATTATTAAGCGTGCATGCTTCGCGTAACGACAGGCGTATTCACCGCAGAATCAACAGGTCAAACCTGGAATCAAATCCTTAGTTCCCATTGTGCCGCGGATGTCGGGCACAGTGCGTGCTCGAGAGGACAATGCGAGGCAGAAAAGGGAAAAGAACAAGACAAAGAAAGAAATAAAATGAAAGTCGGGCCCGAGGCAGAGGTCCTGAATCGAGCAATTCACCGAGCGCTGCTTTTTCAAGCAAATCTTTTATCCGTATGCATCGGCGTACGAAACCCGTCCGAGTACAAAAATAATATTCAAGCTCTCTCTCGTCGAACGGAGACAATCAAAAGAAAAACCGTGAATCGTAGTCGCGCGACGGGTTCGGCAATTGAAGAAAAAAGAAAAAAAAAAAGAAGAAGTTTTCCAGTCCTCGTTTCCAACGTCTTCAACATGTTACATCGCAGTCTTTATTCGCCCGTGTCGTACGCCCCCTTTTTGTCCCTGTCCTCTCTCTCTCTCTCTCTTTCTCTCTTGTTCGCCCCTCTCTTTGCTCGCACGCACAATACATTACACCCTCTCCCTTTCTCTCTCTCTCTCTCTCTTTCTCTTCTGTTCCATCAATTTTTGTCTGGCTTTCAGAGAGAGAGAGAGAGAGAGAGAGAGAGAGAGGGAGAAAGAGAGAGCAACAAGAAAAAAAGTAGAAAAGCAACACGTTCGAACGAGGTAACGAAAGAGCCAGCGATCTTTTTGTTCTTCGTTTCTTACATGGGGGAGAGAGCACAAGGGGCTGTCGCATGTAAAGCTGGGTTCACACTCGTGTAACGCGACCCTCGACGCTAATTCATTTATCATCTGTGCTGCGGGTTAGCAAGCTATTAATCTCTCTCGAATACGGTCACCTGCTTGAACATGCTTCGACATAAGTAACAAAAGTAGCGGATACACTATAGCAAGTAGACGTTTCTTGCGCGAGGGACTTTCGTGGCGTGTGCCAATACATCTAGTTGATCCGGCTCGGTATACATTGTCTTGAACGAGTCAGCACACGCCACCGAGAATCGCTCACGAAAGAAAGACTGCGAGTTACTTGCACCTCGAGACTGATCGAGAAATGGAGTCACTATCCGGCCGGATGAATGAGATACTCATCAATCCTGGTCAACAGGTTGATCTCCATATCTATGTGGTTCGAAACGATGAATAGGAACCGGCGACTAAACGTGGTGAGCACAATCGACGCGACCCGGGGTTGTACGCGGGCGTTTTACGCGCGTCATGAATCCGCCCCCGGAACACTGTGTGCGTCGCGTATCGTAGCGTCCAGGTTCGTTGTTACGCGCGCGTGTGAAACCCGCTTAATGTACCCTTCGTCTGTGTTATGTCATTCTACTTCCCGGCGGATGGCTCGTCAACGATCGTTTCTCCTCGACCACGGTAATCCCCTTTTTCTTTCTGGCTTCTCGTGGCCTCCTCCTGCGCGACGAGAGCGAGTGGCCTGGACTGGTCGAGGAGAGACAGACGCACGAAGGGAGGAGACGCCTGAACGTTTTACGGGGGACACGTAAATCACCCACCGGTTTCTATACAGAGGAGAAAACAGCGGGGGAACGAGGACACACAGTGTCAAGCGGAGGAACGTGCGAATGTCCAGATAGAGAAAGACAGAGTTAATCTGGTGAAGGGGGTGGTTTTCGGTGAAAGAGAGGGGTCGGGGTGCAAGAGGCAGGTGAACATGTACGCGCCTTTCTCTCTCTCTCTCTCTATCTCTCTCTTCATCGCCCTTTCCCTCCCTCTTCTTCTCCTTCTCCCTCTCCCTCTCCCTCTCCCAGACACCCTTTCGATACACATCAAACCGATCGGCGATGTGTAGCCGCGTGCGCCGCGCCACGATGGCCGATCGGGGATGGATGAACGAGAAGAACGACTGGCGAGTGTGTAAGCGACGACAATGTAGAACAACAACAGTTAAACAACAACGACGACGACAGACGACGGAGAAAAATGAAAACAACAAAAGCGTGGCCTCTTGTCAAACCCACGTCGACGATGCTCGACGTGTCGGGGCTGCTCTGGGCGTCGCGGCGCTCACACATCGGCTCACTGAGCCCGAGGTGGGCGACACGGCCGGAACACGGAGGATCGCGGCTACGGCCGACAAAGACCGAGAGAATCAGCCGAGAGCCTTCCAGATAACGGTGCGCAAGCGCCCACCCGACAACCTGCACGCCGCTCTTGAAATTACCATTAGATTTCGGATCGATTGCTTTTCACCTTATCGACAAGCCCGCCGCTTTTGTTTGTTTTTTTCGAACTCGCCGAGATACCGGCCTCCGGGAACCATCCGAAATGGTAGGCGTTAGGGATGTGTGGGGTACCTCGACACGGGTTGGAATCCAGAAAGTTTACGAAGTTCGGGATCCCGAAATTACGAGTCGCACCTGGTCGTGTCAGAATCTCGAGAGATTGCGATGTGTTCGAAAGGTACAATACAAAATTACAATGGAGAGTCATACCTCCGTCATTACAAATTTTTGGAATTCTCGAACTTCAGGCCAATCGACTGCAGCTTCGGTTACCAGAGGATCTCGAAAATTGATGAAGTTCGGGAACCTGAAAAGTTAAAATGCAAAATTACATTGGACATCAATTTCAAAAATTACTTATAATATAAAAAGTTAATCAAGTAAATTGACTTCTATGTCACTGACTTTTAAGTACAGGGAGTATAAAAAGTAATGATCATGCGCCGTATGCGTAGTTCATGCGCGGTGAATTTACACCTCTGGACCGGTGGACATTTGTAAGAGAAACTATCTCGCCGCATAATTATTTTACCAAAGAAAATTGTTGTCTTTGTTTTTACATCTACATCTTCCACTAATCGAGGAGAGAAAAAAGTTTGAAGGGAACCGTGTGTCGCAAAATTTGATTGCGTGGAGTTACACGTATAGACAAACGCCTACTACTACAGTCCACCTGACTGTATCGATGAGACAGAACATGATCGTGTGCGTGCCTCGAGACAAATGAAATTTAAAAGGACATTCGTCGCTGCTTATTGAGAAAATAAATTTGAACTTGCAAAATATGAGAGAAAACCATATATTCATTGTTATACATAAGAGTACCAATCCTACATTATAAAATACTAATGTAAAGTATACTTACAAATTTTTCTGAATCTTCTGTTCCTCCGCTCGGATCCATAGCACACTATTATTCACTCACGCGGATACGTTCGAATAAATGTGCCTGTTTTCCGAAGCACAAAATACCACGCTTCTACACAATCGCTAGACACTACACAACACACTTTCCGAAATCGCGACAGCGAACGAGGAGAAGTTACTCCGACCACGATCAAAATAGTTCTGCGATTTAAATGCGACTTTCGTGCGAAAACTCTATCCTCCCAGAATGCAATGTAAAAAACATTTCCAGGAAGATATTTCCAAGGGTGGAAGGGTTTCCAAGAACTGACTATATACCTGAAAAGGATGTTATAGCAGACAAAAAAACGCACACGGATCAGCTCCGAACTGGCCGATTATTTTACAACCACCGCGCTCCGATAACTTTAACCCCGACGTATGGACAACACGTGCGACGGGCCTACCGAAGCGACGAGCGGAAATACTATTATAAATTACGCCATTAACGACCGAAGACAAACGGAATTTCCTTGACAGTTTCCCACTCCTCAACCTAAAGTCCTTCCGACATACTCGCGACCAATTAACAAACGCTACGATTCCCCACCTAAATCCACCCTTAACCATTCACGAAAAATCCCAGGTGACAATTGCAGTACTATTTTGATCGTGGTCAGAGTAATTTCTTCTCGTTCGATGTCACGTTTTCGGAAATCGTGTGTTGTGTTTACTACACTGTTTAGTGATTGTGTAGAAGTGTGATGTTCCGTGCTTCATACTTCTGAAGATGTATTCGCGTAAATGACAGTATGCTGTGGATCCAACGGAGGAACAGAAGATTCTGAAAAATTTGTAAGTACACTTTACATTAGTATTTTATGATGTAGGATTAGTACTCTTATATATAACAATGAATATAAGGTTTTCTCTCATATTTTGCAACTTCAAATTTATTATCTGAATGAGCAGCGACGAATGTCCTTTTAAATTTCGTTTTCTCGAGACACGCACACGATTATGTTCTGTCTCATCGACACGGTCAGGTGGACTGTAGTACATAGTAGGCATTTGTCTATACGTACAACTCCACACAAACAAATTTGGAAAAAACTTTAACAGCTTTATCTTAATAATATTCACACTTTTTCTATTCTCGATGAGTGGAAGGTGTTGATGTGAAAACAATCATTAACCCCTTGCCGTATTTTGACGAGCCACACTCGCGATGAAGGTTCTTAACGAAGTCTAACAAATATGAATGTTACGCGTTTCATTTTAGATGAAACAAAATTCGATTCGTTTATAATCAATATGTAAGCATTAAAATAAATTTAGCCATATAAAAAATATACATTTTCTTTTTCCTTCTACGACATTTTTGTGCATAAAACCGCTTTAATCGCTGTAACTGTAAAGAAAATGGTACGACAATGGGTTAACAACAGTTTTCATTGGTAAAATAATTTTGCGGCAAGTTTCTTTTACAAATTTTATACACCCTGTACAAAGGCCGAGAATTAGTTGCGCCTAACACGACCGCCGACGCTCCACGAAAATTGAAATTCGGCGAACGTTGCTCGCGGTTTACGCTCGATACGTGCGACACCCGTCGTCCGACGTTTATGCTCCCGGTTTTTGTTCTGTTTCCGACCATTTTTACCGACAAATATGCTAGACGTGTTTTGAACATTCATTTTTAGGACAGCTTTTGTAAACAAACGTTGCTGTTTAACCCTTCTGCAGCAGATGTTGCGACGGAAGGCAATGCAAGTTCGAGCGTCCCGGACGATCGTTTAGCTTTCCTCATCAGGGGACCCAGGAAGGGAAAGCGACGCTTGAGAATGTCGTAAATTAGGCCCTGTCCCGTAGGTCGAAGGGCTCTTTTGCGACCATGGCGCAGGATGCGTTCGTTCATTCTGGAATTGTCGACGGGTACGTTGGAAATCATCCAGTAGGTAGACTTAAAAAGGTCAATAAAGTGTACAATGTTCGAACGGTGCACCCAGGTACTTTCTGTCCTCCGTTTCGTTACTGTTAGTGGAGTTTACGCGTTCGGAACACAAATGCGTAATCTAAAACAGCGGAGAGCATTTATTAATTTTTTAATAACAGGTTAAATGTACTTCTTGTAGGCACGTTAATCTTTTTATGGTCCCTAATGCGGCAGCTTTTCATTTAATTAATTCGCCATTAACTTAGTGATTGAATATGAGTGGGAAGAATTGAAAACTATCCGTATATTATTACATAATAATATTTTAAATTCTAGAAGATTATTCATCGGATGGCAGGACCTGAATCCATTTTGACCCGGAGTTGCAAACATTCCATCTAAATTCTAATTTTCTACTAGCCGGTTCAAATATAATTAACTATTTATGTTCGATCCAATAGGAGGATCAACATTGATTTTGAAGAAGTAGGTTCAACGATATGCTGAAGTAATAAATCTGAAGTAATAAATACATAGACATTTATATTTAAAATTGTATTGATTACAAGGAGATAGATGCCAAACAGGAATCGAATTCTTCTCACAATAATCTTAATAAATTGAACGTGGTGAATATCATTGGATAACATCTGTAATCGCAAATTCTCTAGATGCTACTCCGAGCGTTCTTCCCAGCGATTCAAGTGAGATTTAACACACTGCCTGCCTAAGTAGCCGGAAGAAGTTGAGAAATTGGAGAAAGCTTCGAAAAACCTGGAATGAGCCCAGACACCGCCTGTTTCAGGGTCGAGTGGCACTTTAGGCAGAATTGGTTTCTTGTAAGCGGAATAGGAAATGTGGAAAATGTGCGATCAGAATAGACAGATGTAATTCCCTCTTTTCTCGCCGCAATTGTTGCGGGAAACGGTAATGCGATATTCAGTTCGTTCCATTTTATTTCGTGATTGACAATTCAATTCTTATCAAAGCCGCTATGGGCGCGTGGAAACAGGTGTACGCGTGTATACACTGACAAGCTTCTAGCCTTTACTTAATTATTCAATCCTGATTGGGGCTACGTTCGGAAGAAGGGTAGTGGCGTTCCCAGTTAATGATTTCAGCGCTACACGTTTCCGGTGACTCCATTGGTCGAATTATTTGAAAAGCTGGTGAATCAAACGTTCGTTCTCGCCACTTTCCTCCCTCGGACGGTTGCTACTTTTTTTTCCTTTGTGCATTTATATATTCAACCGCGCACCTATCCAGCGGCTCATTAATTTTTATAATTGATGAACACAAGCGCGCCATTCGCCGGTGAAAATGTGAAATAGTTTAGCAGCAGAAATATGACGAAGAAGACTTCATTTATTTTCTATATTAACGTAGTTATTTTCCATTTTGCAAAAAAATTGATTCGTCGTAGAATATTCTATATTTACGGTAAATGCATATTTGTTATAAAGGTTAATACATCTTGATTTATGTATAGTATCTAACAAGGTTTCAGGCTGGCTGCCACGCACCTAACTTGATATAGCTGCCATACACAGCGTGTGTAACCATATGTGGTCATCTCGTTAGGGGGTTGATTCCATAAACCGAAATGAGAAAAAATTAAAACTAAATATTCTCATCTAGAAAGTTGCTATTCTTAGCCCTTCAGCTAGACAAACAACTACGTGGGAGGCCGGTGCCGGGTTGGTTATGACCCGTACTAAATTTTTTCATAATAGTATATGCTTTCGACTTTCAAAGAGGGTTGGCTTGCCTTCTAAAAACTGTATCCTATTACATTACATCGATTTATGTTGTCGTTTGTATGTCAAACATATAATACAAAATATTTCAAAAGCAGTAATTTATAAAAATGTATTTAACGCTAAACCTACCGAGCCTTGAAAGTAACTGGTACATGTTTCCTTATCAAAATGACAAGATTGAATTTATTTAGACTTCGTGCAGCTCCTATTGTAATATGTGCTCCACTAATTAAGATATCTACACAATCAATTCTTATGAAAATATTTTTATTATATCAATAATTGCAAAATGAAAAATCTGGAACCGGTCATTTTGACCGGTGATGGTGAGTTTAGTGTTAAACATTATTAAGGTTGTCAGAGATATATCTGTAAATTTCACTCAGTAATTATTATTTTATGAAACCAAAATAATATTCGAGAAAAATATTTCAAAAGAAATTCTAATGAATTATGGCAAAAATAACTCCAAAATTTCGATAACGTAGCCCAATCTGTTAAAAAGTTCAACATAACAGCGGAAACTACAAAGGAGCCACAAATGAATAAATAAAATAGCGTTCGCTCGTATTGTACCTCAGCCTTCGCAATTATTCTTCTGTGGAATATTAGAGAAAAATTCGAAAAAAATGGATGCTCTGTTATTCCACAGTCCACAGTATCCCAGACAGTCGTTGCGTCCTATTATTTCGAATGGCGGAGGCTCTGCTGTATATTAAAATTGCAGTGGCAGGTAGAAATGACCTGGCATTTGCTGGACGGGTCACTGCTAGAACATCTGCCGCTCGAAGGCTATATCAAGTAACAATATCTAATATTACCTTATGTGCCAATTAGTTATCGAATAGATAACTGAAGGCCGAGAATTCGTTGAATTCAAAATTGATTGCCGCTTATTTACATTCAGGGTGCTGAATTATTTTTTAGTTGTCCTAATGTCATTTCGATGGGAACAATTTCCTATTTCTACAACGAAAACAATTGACCAACACAGCCTCTAGCCTTGCTACCAACGTACTCGATTACATCATTTCAATTAACTACTAAGGTTTTTTTATATGATACCGAATATTAGGATGGAAAAAAGCTAGCACTACAGTTTCGGGTATTACATACCACAAATGATTACCAAATTTCCGTAGTACGCGACTTATATGGTCATTGATGGCACTATAGTATAATATACGCGTATAGATTTTTTAAAAACTCATTGCCTTGTCGTGAAGCTTCTGCAACAATTGAATTCGTGCGTTAAATACAATTTACTGACAAAAATACAAATCTGACGAATATTCGGGGTGGGCGAATTAGAATTATTAACACACCGATTAAGCTTCGCAAAACCCAATTAATGTGAAATAATCTTAATTCGTCCATGTATGGAATTATAATATTTTTCGATGTATAAGATACTTAACTTGATTTTCCAGTGTACTCTTCACGCTTACCATGCAGTTATTTCAATTTCAAAACTTTTCGTTCGCGCGATGTGCAACGTCTTCCCGACGTTCGATTGATGTAAAATTTTGGACATATCATTTTTTCATCAAGTGAAACAATCTTAGTTGGCGGCATGTTGAAAAGTTCATATGTAGTTGAAAAATAAGGTCCTCCCTAGTGCAAATGCATAAAAATGCGCAGTCTAGTGATACAATATAGGCGACTCTCTCCCCTAAGTTACAAGAGCTTGGTAACAGTGGGGACGCACTCTTGCGGCGGCTGCATCAAGCCCCATTGTCAATATGGCCGTTGACGAGAGATCGCAGTGTGTAGTGAGACGCGGTCGCGATAGCCTGTTCGTCAGTCTCTGAATATGAAATACGCTGCACCGGGGAAAAACGTTTCTACCTAATACGTAACAATTCATTTGTGAATTTTACCAAAATGAATGGTGTTCTCGGGGAACGGAGAAATCACACGCAGGGTGAGAATGCTCCGATGCAAGGTACGTGACTATATCCTCGCGTTTATACGTACGCTTTTCCGGAAAACGTTTATCGCGAGACTGTTTACGAATATTTCGTGGTAGAACCACGCTAGCCATCGCACGCAGCTTCGTCTCGAGCCTCGTTCGATCGATTCCTTCCTACATTTATTGGCATTGACACTCGGATAATGCCTGTCGAACCCGTAGAAATGTAAATCAGACCCTCGCGAATGATATACGGTGCACCTTTTACGCAAATTTTCTTTGAGAAATTGACTTTTCGTACATTCGAGTGTCCCCTTTTCGGTAGACCGACGTTTCAACCCTCGGCCAGCCGATGCCGGGTAGCTTTTGATTCAGATTTTACATAATTATGTTTATGTACCGCCGAACAATCGATCCTAAGCTAGATTTTTCGAAAATTGGAAAACGCAGTCGCATCTAATTGTTCTTTCTTTGAAATTCCACAGACACCGACTACGGAAAAGTTTCTATATTTGGAAAATCTATTTCCTGTAACTGTACTTTATATAAGTGTTGTTTAAATTCATCCATTAATGATGTAACACAATTTTAAAAAAATAAATATTTTCGAAATATGTATTACGTTCATTTTTAGCATGGGTCATCGCAGACCCGGCGTCGGTCTCTCCTGCGTTACTGTTCGATAGTTGACCATTTGCTACGCTTTTCTGTTTCTATTGTTCAAAATTTTTAAAAATTTTAGAGTGGTTTAACGTATTTAATGTATGTATTATCGTAATTAATGTTAACTGTGCTTCGTATGAAACAGTGATGAAAGTGTACGAAGTGAGATTTATTTATTTAAATAGATATATTCGTCAAAATCCGGCGCATGAATGTAAGGAGTACAAGTTAAAAATGAAATGTGTGGTCGAGCAAATTTGTAGTCATAATTAAGACGAATTAATTGTTAGTGACAGGTAATACTTATCGGTTATCCAGTTTTGTTTCATCAACATCTGATACTTGTCAATGCCAACACTTTTATTGAAGAACGTTATGCAAATTGATGCATTCTGCAGAAATTGTTTTTTTTTATTTTGTGCCTGTTTAGTTTTTATTAGCTGCTTCCCTATTATAATTTTTCAAATATTCTACTTACCACAAATGAATTCAAGAATGTACTGAACTAAATAAATGAAAGAAATTTAAACAATGTATAAACTTCATAATTATATAGTTTGTCAGAATATGCTATATGAAATATAAGAAACTTAAAATAATTTAGTATTAAGATTTTACACTTAAAAAGATTAAATATATTTTCATAAGAATAAATTGCATTTGTGCTTTTTAAGTGTTTTATTCATAATATTTTTCTGTTTCTTCGGAATGTATTCTTACATGATAAATATATTTATCATTATACAGATACCAAAAAGGAAATGGGTTGCATTTATGGGAGGCTCAAATTGAACAATGACGAATCAAAGTCATTGATTACTGATTTATTTCCTTGGATGTTAGAATTTAAAAGGATGTGCAGATGTATAAATACAGAGAAAAGTATGGCATCATTAACAGAACTTATGCAATTTTATGCAAGGTAACGTGTATAATATATGTTTATTTAAATTGTTAATTTAACATTTAATTCACCAGTAACACTGTTCTTGGGAACTGGTGTAATAAAGGTGATGAACAACACACATTTTAGTTACATTCTAAAATCATGTAATTTCTATGTCTTAAAAAACTACAAAAAAAATACATCAACTTCATTAATTACAATTATGTAGGAACTATATTTAAAAATGATACCAATGAATTTTTTAATATTACGATACTACTTTTATGTAATGTATATGTGTGTGTACCATCTTTAAAATTAATATGCAAATATTCATAATCTCAACATGAACCAGTGCACATTTTACTATATCACTCTTTCTCAACTTGGAATAAATAACTTGGTTCAGATGTTTCCAACTGAATAGTAAAGCATAAATTTATTATGTAATAATAAATTGTAACATTTAATTTTTGTCAGTTTCGACAAATGTCTGATATAAATTACTTTTACAGAAATGTAAGTATTAGTGTAAATGAATGTTATACAAGGCCTTTGAGAGCTGCAAAATTGAAGGATTCTATTAGTGAGACATTACTGTTATTTATGTATATATATCGCGAGGTTTCTGAGGTAAGCATTATTCTTTTTTTTTTTAAATCTCCAAGTTTCTTCTGCATTCGTATATTAATAACATTTCATTTTCTAGGATTGCAATAGATCTATTTATTTCAATAATATGTCAGATTTATTAGCATTGTACATAGATATGGAACTAAAAGCATCAAAAAAAAGTAAAGAGGAGCATGAAAAAATTTCTGCAAGGCTTACTTCTTGCCTTTACGTTTACCTAGGTATGGTTATACATACACAGTTGTACTATAATTAATTTACCTATGTGTAAGATGCTGCGGATGTACAAAGAAGCTAATATTATTTTGTTTAAAAAATATGTTTCTTTCAGAACATTCCACGCAACATTTATTAGACACACTATTGAAAATACAATTTATGTGTCGCAGTTACCACCATATTTTAGATCCAATTATATCGTAAGTACTAAAATATATGTGTATTAAATTAAATCATTAATTTTGTTTTCCTAGAATAATTTTTGTAGTAACATATTCTCCAGAAAATTGTATTAATTATTCATTATGTACGATGGTCTCTCTTAGGAAAATTATGAAAAATATTCCTACGCATCCAGAATCAAGTACTATGTATCTTCGTTACTTTCTTGTTTATCGTTTATGGAGGAAAATAAATGATGATGTAACTGTGAGAACTAGGATAACTGCTGCTGCAATCGCATCTTTGGGGCCAGTGCCATCCACGTTCTCACCGTGTACATTAGAAGATGTATTGCCAAAAGTGCCAAAGAGTCAACCATATTCTACAAAAACTCTGCTACAGCATAAATTCGATATTAGAAGACATTGTGAACTCTTTGTACAACATTGCAAAGAGAAGGAAAAAAGTGTATGCCAGGACAGACCTGCGACTCCCATTGTTTCGTCCAATAGTCCTAAAACAATTAAATCGAATAAAAATCGTTCGCGAAGGAATTGTAAAAAATCCAATGAAATTATAATTATTGATTTGACTAGTGATGTAGTACTTGAGAAATGCATAAAGAGGAGGAAATCCAGAAAATTACCATGGTTGGAAGAAGCCAAGAAAAGGATCGATTTGAAGATAG
Organism: Lasioglossum figueresi; assembly: GCA_028455805.1. NCBI lineage: Eukaryota > Metazoa > Arthropoda > Insecta > Hymenoptera > Halictidae > Lasioglossum > Lasioglossum figueresi. The sequence continues at coordinate 9,054,409 of CM052190.1, read as the reverse complement.
CAAGATCGTCACAGAAAACAAAAAGTCAGAAGAAGAAGGAACAGGCGAGTACAAATTGTACATATGCGCCTAGTATTTCAAGAACGGTCAATCATCAATCAGAAGATACATCACAGTTAACACAAGCACAGGAAGACATCAGTTCAAGACCGAATCCCAGTACATGCTTCACAGTTGACACTAAAAATACTGGGAATAAAATGGAAATCGATATCAAATTAGTAGAAGATACGGAAAATGTAAGGAATTCAAAGGAATCGAATATTCAAACGCCTTGCACGACGTCGTTTACTGCAAACAGCACTAAATTACCCGTAAACGAAATTTCTCTCTCGACAGAAGAAGCGTTGAGTTTCACTATCAATGATAATTCTATGAATGATTGCATAGACACGAGAATAAAAAACGATGAGAGGGAAGGTGATAGAAGTAACAAACAAGCTGTGATCAAGCGACTGACAGAAACAGATGTTTTCTCAGAGCCTGATACACACAAAAGAGCTGAAAGTTTCAAAACAGTCTGTGATTTAGAAACAGAATGCCCAAGTGTAAATAATATTGCGATATGTACTCGGTATGATTCCAAAGATAATGCTATTAATTCTAATTGTTCTAATCTTAATCTAAGTAACGGTAGAGTAACTGAAAGGGTAATATCGTCAATAATAATAGCGGAGTCCGCCTCAGAGAGTAAAACGTTAGATAAAGAAACTTGTGCATCTAACTATTCTGATAATATGATTAACTCCAAAGAACAAAGCGAAGAATTGGTTATATCTGAAGAAATAACCAATGATAAACATGAAACAATTTGTACCGTGGAGACAACAGTGGATGTTGCCAGAACCTTTATTGTTACAGATGTTTTGCAGCAAAAAGAACAAAAATCATTACAAACACCCATACAGAATCCAGGTAAACAAGAGAAATCTGAATCGGGAGTTGAAGTAAAATCACCAAAATGTACAAATGAGGTGGGCAATAAGAAAAAAGATGAATTTTCTGAACGAGAAGAATTAGAAATTTGTGATTATGATGAAGCGAGATGTATAAAAGAAAATAAGGGGAGCGTCGTTAATATCAGAGAATCTATTTTCGGATCTTATTCTACGGATAAGAAAGATATTTCTAATAAAGTTAACGTAACGTGCCCGAATGAAAACTTTAGCAAGTCCATAGAGAGTGTAACAAACGACAAGTGCAATCTTAATCTCGACAAGACAGATGTTTCTTGCGAGTCCCACTTATCATTGGACGAAACACCGAAAACGAAGTCTGATAAGTTATACAAAAGAATAGAGGATAAACAGGAATGCAATGTTCAAAATGAATATATTGTCCAAGACTCTGATCTGCAAGACAATATCGATGGTCTCTCGTTGTTGGCCAGTGTTTCGCAACATATACCACATTTGAAGCCAAAATCGGAAGTAAAGTGCGATCAAATCAAGGTGAAAGATTATGCTTCCTTGAGGTACACCTGTTGCGGTCAGGCCACCGACGACGAAGCTGAAAACGATTCGTCGAACATTGTTTCTCAACTACTTGAAAATCCATCTGTAGAAATCATTAACAGAATCGTGGGTATTTATCCTGACGATGCATTGAATAAAGTAGCTTTTCACGTGGAAGTGACCTCAAATGACTCTGAAACTGAGAATGCGAACAAAGGATTGCATAATAGTTTAACATCTGCGGAGAGCAACGTCCAAGCTACAAAAGAGAATGCTAACGTTATATTGAATGGGGAAACTGTGATGTTGCTGCAGAAGTCACCGAACAGTAATTTGTATATCATAAACAAAGCGGTGGAGAATTCAGAAGATCACAGCGATGAAGAAATTAACAGACTGAAGGAGAAGAGTTGGGTGCCATCCGCAGAAGAATGCGGTTCGTTCGAAGCAGTCACTTCTGTGGATCATATGTCGTATAATTTAGAATTAACTTCGTGTAGCAAAGAGTTACCGTACCAGGAAAGCAAGTGTTCAGTGGGACTAGGAATCAAGATGGAAATGGAAGAAAGCACTTTCTCGGACAGCAAAATGTATACTAAAAAGGTACCTGCAGACCTGATCTCCGTCAATTCGTCAATGTATCAGGACATAGCCAGCAAACCAATAGATAAACTGAAATCTTCGAAATCGAGTCTGCCATTCCGGCAAAATATTAAACAAGAGTTGAATAATATTTCTCATCATTGTGCTATTTCTGGGTGTAACAGTGTTCATTCGCATTCTCACGAAGTGGATGGTTCTCAGTTGCATATTCCAGTAACGCATCCGACGACTTTGCCGACTATCTATGGAAACTGTGCTGGTAGTGCTGACTTGTGCATGTCGTACCATAAACATTGCAACTCGGTGTCATGCAGTTTGCAGATCAACACAAACGATTCTCTCCATTCGCATGCGAAATCGGGCAGCCCGTGCGGACGACCGCGTTGCTCGTGTTTGAACTGTACGTATGATATCGTTGCTCATTATAGGCAGTGCATCCATCCGACCACGGACACCCGCGTATCTTGCATTGAAAGTAGTTCATATTTTCTGCCGACACACTCGCCGGTTCAAAACCCCGCCGTCCAGGAGCACGACAGAGCGAAAAAACGAAGCAGTTATGAGTAAATTGTACGATGATCAATTGTTCTGTAAAATAGAGAAGAGCCTTTCGCAGAGTAGCCAGTTGGAGAAGCTGGAGGTGCAATGCGACCCAGAGAAAGTGTTCAAGAAGGACGCGGACAATAGGTTACCTTTGAAGAAGAGATTAAAGGCGCACGCGATGGCGTACGCGGAAGTTTCGATCAAAGCCGAAAAGGTGGACAATTATCCAGCTATACCCATGATGTCGATAGCCGCTTTGGAAGCACTGGACAACACGCAGAAACGGTCCGTTCAAATGGTCAAATCCGAGTACGAGTTGTCGCCTGGGAAAAAAGATCCTCACGACGGATATTGCAACTCAAACTTAGTGCGCAGAGATTACTACAAGGACTTACATGTGTCCAGTACGCATCAGAGTTTCGCGAAAGAGAGCATGAGAAAGCTGGGACGTCAATTCCGATCAACCAATGATCAGTCCAATACAGTATATCAAGATTCTTGCCTTCAGAGATCGTTCAAAACACCGGCGCAACGGAAAGAAATTAACATGTTGACCGGCATGTCATTGAAAAGATTTAATTCGGAGTCGATAGAACGTGAGGAAGAGACGTTGAAGAAAGGTAAGAGAACGCAGTCGGCTCTACGGCAAACAAGAAGCTCAAAAAGAAACGTTCCTAAAGTAAATTATTCTTACACCGATGTTGATCCAGAATGGAATCCGTCCGGTGAATCGAAACGCAAGCGTAAGAAGAGTAGTCGATGATCGATACCGCTTCATTGTAAGAATTCACTGTTGTAGGAAGTGTTTTACAAATTGTAAATAGCAAGTGAGATAAATCATGATTTTGAAAATTCCGGATACTGGCGATTTCTGGCTCTAGTACAACAACCTGAAAATCAGCATCGGTGAAGATTTTCTGAAGAATATCAGAACTTCGACACAGAAGATAGACATATTTTGTTAGTTTTAGAGAGCTCAACGCGAAAAACGATAAACCATTCTTCATAGAACATTCTATGTAGAACTATGCAGTATTACATGAAATTCTGTTTTATTTCTATTAGTACTAAACTCCGATATAGACGCAGCTAATTTTAGTTAAACTATATTAATTTATAATAATTTGCAAGAAAATTTTACGAAAGTTTTTTTTATCTATCACGGCATAAAAAATCCTTTTGTATATACCTATGTACATAAAATGTAATGATTACACACTGAAGCTATTACTATGTTACTCTTATATTGGAGGTAAGACGATTATTCTTTGAATAGTAGAATAGGGAAATGAAAAATGTAACTTGTGTCAGTTGAAAAAAAAAAGAAAAGACGATGTATATTTAAACTCTACATATATTTAAACTGTAAAAGTAACTTATTATTAAATTAGTCAACATCACTGTTATAGTGCACGATCGTACATAAATATAATGTACTTTAGTTCTATAATCATTTGAATCAATAATCTTTATATTAAACAAATTTTGTTGGTTTTTTTCAGAGCAAATTCAGAGAAATCAGAAATCCAGGTTGAAGATACAATTTTATCTACTATCACAAGATATGTAAGTAAAATTTAAAAAAAATGGTGTAATTTTTAACTGGTGTTAATCTTTCCAACAGTAATTCGATATATCAATATCAAGTCCAATATCAATTAATTACTTCCAGTTGGGGACAAAATTAAATGGACACTCTTTAAAAACTAATAAGTTCATAAAATTTAATTTACAGTTTTAAAAGAGTGTCCACTTAATTTTGTACTCGACTGTATATACAAGCTATATATTAAGAGAATGTATGAGCACTCCGTTCACAGCATTTTATTTTACAGATTATTTCCGTAACGTGAACGCCGCAGGAGAATGTTTAACTCTGGAAAGTGTGATGTTAATAAATTTGCCAAATCACATAGGAGTAACCAAGTCGTTATGCAACAGCAGAAGTAACAGGAAACACCAACTACATTTCAATTTTATAAAATTCTCTTTACATATAGCAGTACAAGTTGTTATAAATATACTTATAGATATCAAAAGGCAGGTAGTATAAACTAGTCATTGGTTTTTACTTTAAATGGAGACACTTTTACTTTATGAGGAGAAAGGAACACAGCCGAATAATATGTATATGGCGATGAACTTCAGATTAAAAAGTCGGGGAAAACATTTATGTAGAATTAAAGTACCTACTTTAGAATTTGTATAGATATCAAAACGATAGAGCTTCGTCCCAAGAAAAGTCATTTGATACGACACCCGAATTTATAGCGCCTTTGCATAATTTATGCTTCAAAAGTTAGACATATATTTTTAAAAATTATTCACTTACTTATTTTCCAAACATGGAAATGGAGTATGCCTCACTGTACAAATTCTAAGCGAAAAAGAGAATAGACGTAATCTTTTTAAAATCTTCGTGAAATAATCGTAAATTAAAAGATAGAGCTACTGCTCAAAGAAATCAATGACTTAATTTTCATTCACTGTAATCATTCTTGTAAGTAGACATATTTTTAAGTAACAAATAATATTGAATTCAATCATATTCACCGTGAAGTAGTGTTCTCATTTAAATATAATATTTATGGTTTAGTCATTATGAAATATAGAACAGTTTATGTATCTTTAGTGCCATATACTCCTGTTACATGATATTTAGTCTGTGATTATTAAGTAACATTAAACTTATACTTAAACATATTCAACATTGGTTACACATAACTATATTTTGTTGTATAAAGAAAAGAGAACTGTTTCATGGTGAACAGAAATACATATTGTTTTCACATGTCATACAAAATATTTTAAAAAATCGTTAGAAAAAATTATACTGCTTCATGGTAAATTGCATTTTCGTACAAATAATTATTTGTCTTAATTATAAACATTTCTGGCAGTCATAGATCTGACACGTGGTCAGAAGAAAAACTTATGTACATTAAGAAATTATTTATTGATTTTCAAACCAATAAGTCTGATAGTTTTAAGTTAAACATAAATCAATTTATAATTTAATGTAGTCAATATCAAAAAAATTGCCAAATATTTCCCTGTTCCATCGTGGAACAGATATAGAGTGGTTAGCGAACAGAATTATGCTGTACATTTGTTAAAAAAAAGTCTGACATCTGAAATTTTTAATTCAATGTAACAACATTGCATCCGTTATCCCGTTCATTCGCGTTCATGAAAAGAAAAATTAAGTACTGTGTATGTGTAGAACGTTTTTGTCGTAATGACGAATAAACTTGTATTTACCTATATTTGTAAATTGGATGCATCTTGCGATGCATAAATTGAATTTATTGAAGAAAAAAATGATATTACATATAAACATTTACCTCGAGTTTACGTCCCCAGCGTAAATATTTTACGTTTACGATAGGGTTAGACGTAGTAATTTCTAACAGGGTAATCACTTCATTATTTTTTTATATTTTAATATATACTTTTCATGTTTAATTTGTTTTTTGTTTAAGTATATATTTTAACTACCGTAACTCCAAGAAGTTTTCATTTAATTTATGATAATATTTGATTGTACCGTTCAATACATTGTATAAAACGTACTTCTAATATACTTATTTTGTACATTCATCAAAATATATACTTGTATCATTTCCTATTAATCAATTTATTTCCCTTTGATAGTTTTTCCTAAGCTTTCTAAATATACTATATAATTTAATAGTACGAGAAATACTGTTTGAACTCTCAAAAATATAGAAAATATATATAACTGCATTTTTTGTGTATGTATTAAAAATATTTTTATGTAGGCTTGTATAAATCGAAGTAGGCGTACAACCACTAAAATAATTTTAGATTTGATGATGTATAGGAAAATATATATGTATAATAACATTTTGTGTATAATAATTGTAAATATATTTACATTTATGTGCGTTCCATTAAATGAATAACAATTTATAAGGATATCAAGGATGTAATAAAACATTAATTTCTTAGAATACACTTGAAGATGTATATATGTATACACAATATACTTAGTACACTAGAGGGAAGAGAAAACTATACAACAACCATGATTTCATAAAAAGAGTAATTTTATTCTCTTGTTCAGTCTCTGCATTGTACATTATGAGTTACCTAATGTAATTTTACATTTTATAGCAGTTACAAAAATCATGTAAAATTACGAACTGGCATTGAGTGTATACAAACTGATAATATGATTAGTAACATCTAGAGATACGTATACGTTTTCTTTCACACATAGTGAAAATAATCAAATATAATGGCACATACCCTATTCCTCGTACATAAACTCATGTTGTTATGCTATCAATTTTGTATTTACATATACATATATTATTTTTTTGAAAATTAATGATTACAGATTCATTCGGTTCAAGTAAAATATTTTTCGGCATGTATCATTCCTTAACTATAAGGTTCAACGTATACTTTTAAGCGCTTTGGTTATACAATTCTATAAACATTTTATATTGTAAAACGAGTTTAATAACTTAAATACATATGTACGAATATTTTACCAAGTAATTGACTGAATTAATCTCTTCAGTGTACTATTTTCATTCAGAATAATGTTGATTATAATTGTAGTATGGAAATTTTTATTTATCACAAAATCAGTTTGAACAATTTGTACAGTAAATATGCAGCATTATAAAAAGAAGAATATATATAGTCGCGTTGGAAAGTAAGTCAACGCCTCTTCAAACATATTGTCGTCTATTATTATTATTGCAAATTTCCAATTTTCATTTGTTGTTACATATACCTATAGTAAATATTCGAACTTCTGCAAACCTTATTTATATTATATAGAAACTGTAATAATAATTTTTGCATTACTTTTTAAGAACAGTGTAATGGAAACATTAACTTACTTCCTGAAGCAACCGAGTGTATAATAATGATTGATTAAGATTAATGAAATGCTTGTGCATTCTAGCCTAATAATTTTATAGTAATTATGATTTTTCTATGCATTAGTAGTAATTATTTTAGGAATTTTCATTTATTCCTTTTTTAGTAACAGATATAAAAACAAAAATATAAAAAATTTACGAATAGAAGATGTGCGTATAATAAATCAATGCTACATTTAATTGCTACTTAAACAATTCCTACTTCCGTGTGTTTTTCTAATCAAATTGAAAAGGAGACTTATATCAATTATAATCAGAAAGCATTAGTGTTTAAGCCTGTTGCTATCAGCTAAAAATTCTGATTGTACCATGTAATATTAAAATTATTAAATATATCATATAGCTTGCTTTTCAATGATAATAAGGCCAGGCACTAATGGGTTAGTTCTGTCAGATAAAATGTGTTATTACGTGTTGAAATTTCTCGTATACGCTATTTCACCGTAACAACTTGCCAGCAATAAAATTTTAAAAAAATATGTCAAGAGAAGAACAGATTTTCGTACATATTGTACTTATTCGAACTCTGTATTATCTCGCTTGAATTAAATGCCGCGGTTTATAAATAAATTTTCCTTTGTGCAACATAAATAAGTCTTACTTCTATATGCAATCTATATAGATATTATCTACCTTTTAAATACGTGTCCTTTTTCCTTTTTTTTTTAATAAGCAATTTTTTATGCGGCTACAAGATTTATTTAGATTTGGTTTATAAATAATTTAACGAGAATACAGCTCTCTACAAAATACAAATGACTGTTCACTTTATTATACTTATGTCGCTGTTTATTGATCTCAAGATATAAAATAGTTTTTTTAATGCGTTTCTATAAGAGTTATAAGACATGAACAACATGTTCCTGGTTGGATTTCAAGTTAATGCTATCTATCTTTACGGGACACTATTATAATATTAAACCTTGGAGGACGTCCACGACCGACCTGATTTCATTATACTTGTAAATTGTAATAAAAAAGTAATAATCTCATTAAATGAGTATTATTTAATCTATAAAATAGCTGAGACTAAGAAAAAGTGACATTACAAGATACTACGATAATATAATCGTGTGGAATGTCTACTGTCTAAAATTGAATACTATTAAAGATAAATAGGTCAATAAATATGTAAAGCATTTTCTGCTCCACTCAACACTTAAGTAATATCTACAAACACAAGGTACATATATTCATTTTGTCATTTTCCTTAAACGCTGTAAAAAACAAAATATTTCGTTCTAGCATCACTATGAAATTATACACTATTTTATTTATTTGATGATTACATTGAAAACAATGTTGACATACATAATGGTTTGTTTTAATAAATGTATTTGTCAAAAGAAAATTTGTAAAGAGTTTTGAATAATCTTTGTTTTCGAAAATAGAGTAACAAATCCATTGGTCATATATATTTTTCTATATTATTCGTTTATTTCTTTTAAAAATTAGTGCATAGTTTCACGAGATTTTACCAAATATTTTTTAAAAAACGAAATACTTTTTTCTTTTTGTTTGTTACTCTCTTATATTATTACTTACAAACAGGAAGCTAAAAGATTAGAAGGATTGTTCTGAAAGTAATAGCCATTTCAAATTAATAAAAAAAATTATTTCTTGTTATTTCCACTTAATATTAAAATAAATATGGAAATGTTATTACATATTATGTGTATAATAAAGATAATCCTGAGTTTTTTGGAGAAATTAACTTCTAAACATAAGAAAGTAAAAAAGAAAAATCTACTTAATTTTATGAGTAAAGCAAGTTATTTTTGATTATGTAATCAATAATCTAATCTTTGAACACATAATAGGTAGAACTTATTCAGCACAACCTAAAACATAATACTTGAAGATAAATTAACAGACATATATTTGTTGTTAATTGTAAACTTAGAACCACAGACTATGCGCTCAATACTTAGCAGTTCACTGCACTTTGTCCATTTTGTTATGCATTTCAAATCAACTTTAGAAAGATGATTTGAAGAAAAAACGTCTAGCATTTTAATACGTATCATTATTATTATAAAATACTGTGTTACGCATAAGAAGACGAGATCATTAATGTGTTTTCTTATATAAACTTTACATCCAAAAGCATCGTTTTTGTTATTTACATGTATATACACTTCTAAATGACAATTTCAGAAAAAATCGAAAAGTTCGAAACAATCAGGTATACGACATATAGGTCACTGTTCTACCTCTATTCATGAATTTGACCCTAGAAAGTTAATTTTTGAAGTGCACATGCATATTTACAGTATGTATTTTCCTTTGCACTGAAAATAGAGTATTTTTGCAACAGTAATAACCTGGTTGTTAAACATTCCTTGAAAGTAATACATTTTTTTTACCAGAGAATATTTTCATACTTTGAAGTATAATCTAGTCGCACGAACACTTTTATTTTCAATTTCAACAAAATACATATTTTTACGTATGTTTCTCCTTCAGGTATACTGGATCAAAATCTTAAAAGATGTATAATACTGCGGTTCTAAAAATTCTAATCCACATATTAATTTGTGACTTTTAAAAATAATAGTTAATACTAATTAACTAAATATATTAAAACAGTGTTTCTAATATGAACAGAGTGTCCAAGTTTCATTGGCCCACACAATTATCTAAAAACTATTAGTTACTTACTTTTTCAGACATGCTTTATGATGGCTTTATAATGGTCCATCATAACTAATTTTTATATTAATGATTTTTTTCAAATAACAAATAGATTTGAAGATAATTGTGTCGATAAAATAAGGAAAGTCGCAAACAAAATTTTAATCATCAACGAAGAAAGATAAGATTGAATACCCTGTTTAATACGAAAGCTAAATAATAATTAGAAATATATTTCCTCTTTAAAATCTGTTTTACGTACATGTATATATATATATATGTATTGTATATATATGTATATACACTGAATGTCCATTGAAATTGAAAAGAAAAATAATCACAATATCACCATTAAAAATATGATCATGATTGTAAATCTTTTATGTAACTAATCCTGCAAATAATAAAACTTTAAGGAGTTGAACTAGACACATTACAAACAATTCTGCAAATTCTATTTTCTGACAACAATAAAAATATGTTAAATCAGTGTTTATGATCATAAAATTATTAAGTAATTATCATGATCATTTATGTAGTTGAGATTTATCATCTAAAACAGTACTGTCCACAAAAGACATAGTGCATGTATGCTTCGTGCATAAATGAATGTATGGCTGAGCAGTACTGATTTAAAACGTTATCACATATATATGATCACTCCACTAGCAACAGCGGTTCTTGAAATCTTTGGGAACCAAAAATTTATCTTAGAATGAGGGAACAGCGCATAGACTTATGCAATGTTTCCTTTGCAATAAAACTCGCATTTCTATAAAGTTCCTCAAACTTCATAGAAATTTATTTGCAAATATATCTAAAACACTCGTTCACGTTAACAAGTGTGTAAGGCTTATTTTAGAAACATTGTACACGTTTTAAGTTCACTCACCTATCATACTCTTCCTTCCATTTGTACATATTAAACCTGCGAACAAAAATGTTTTAATTTAAGTTACACTCTCCAAAAGATTGCTTTATTGCAAAAGGTAATAGCTCTATTTTCAAAATTCATATGCTAACGTTAACATATATCATTACAAGTTCGTTTAAACTATTAACCAAAAATAATATATTTTTACATTTTGCAATATGACTAAATATAATTTAACATGTTGACTGCCGTGTGAATTTTGTGCGTTTCAGACAAGTCTTGTCTATTTCACTTGTATAAACGGTCTGTGTTATTGACACTAGCCCTACACTATAATTACACTACAATTTAATTCATTTCATAACAAATAAATTAACAGTCAGTGCCACTAATTTTATAACAATCGTTCCACCATGACACTCAACATGTTCAAATATCTATGTACAGACGTGACAAACTCACCAATTCATTTTTCAAAGTAATGTTTTTTAGTATTATATTTAAAATATGCATGGTATTTTTTTTACTGCAGGCGAGCTATATTATATTAAAGAACGATTTGACTTGGAACATATTAGAAAAACGAACAGTGATCCATTGTTTGAAGAATAGAGACAATTCAATATGAGTTAAATACTTTACATAAATGAATATCATAATATTCTTGATTTGTGCAAACGTTAGAAGTATTATAATTTTCAACTATAAATATCAGTCTCAAACTGCAAATTTATAAAAGAGTTATAAGGCACTTAATATAATGAGGTGACATCTTCCAGTTGGTGTGATAGAATCTATCTAGCGATGATCTTCCATGTAGATATTATTAACTATCAACCACTTTGTTGCTTTGCGTATGTTGAATTGAAACAATGAATTTATGAAACTATGAAATTAAATACTGTAAATGGAAGACTCTTTAAATAAGCACCACTTCATGTTTGAGCCAAAATGAAGTGGACACTATCAAAATGAATTTACCTTTCTTCATTGATGTATAATGTTTCTTTTGTACTCCTTCCTGACTCACGGAACAAACGGTAGCAGCTGTTTCTAAGTTCAAAGAGTGATTAGAAGTTAATTTCTTTCTCTTCAGTGGTCTTTCTTCGTCAACCGATGCCATGATTTGGTTGGTGATCAATTTCGACGACTGTGCGTCTATATTCTGCAACGTCCATTTAATGCCAGAATTGACGAGAATATTATTCGAAATATCAGTTATATGTTTGTCTGTTACAAGATTTACTTTGGTAACGTCTGCGTCGTGCTTCACATCTGTTTTAGAGAGCTTGAAGTGTGTTTTGCTTTCTGGTGTATGTTGTTTTTCCATGGATCTAAACATGGCTGGATCTTCCCAGATATTATCTTCCATGGTACGTTGAGAATCCTCCAGTTTGGAATCTTCTTTGATGGTAGCACTTGTTGTAGAGTCTCCTTGGCAGTTCAATAAGATTTGCTGCTTTCGTGGAGACAAGTTTTTGAACTGTTGAATACCTACGCACTTCAATTGTTTGTATATGTTTCTAGACGTGCATAAAGTCTGCTGTGATTTCTGATGATATGATATGTCAAATGGTGATAACGGCAGTTTGCACGCGCTCTGAGCATCCTGATGACTCGTAGGACTAATAACATTAATTTGCGAATATTTTAAGTTCAATTCATCTTGATTAGGTTGGATAGTAAACAAATCTAATCCTTCTTCTTCTTTTTTATCTTTCTTCATTTTCTTTCTATATCGTAACTTTCGTTTCGAGGATCTGGATCGAACGCCAACTTCTATTTTATGCTGTAAAACATTATTTTGCTTTCCTTTGCAAATGGTCTGCATGTCCTTTTGAATATTTCTTTTCTTTAGAAAATGTTCAAATTCCAAATTCTCACACCGTGAATCTGTAGCATTATTGGATGGTATCAAATCAGTGGAAGACAATGACTCACAGTCTGAAGGTTTCTTCACTAAGAAAACGCTTTTTTCATGTCCCCCGCAGACATCTCCATGCAATGACACGGAATCGTCCGACTGTTGACTTTCACAATTTGATAATACAGTCGATGTAGGTTCATTGGGAACACACATTTTAGACGAAACATATTTTATTGTATCGCTGATTGGTTGGACTTGATTAGCAATATCATCCTTCCCTACGGCATTAATACTAAACTTATCTGAAGGACTAAATAGAGTGTATTTAGTGAACGACTTTCTTAAATCAGAAAACATGCTATCTGAATTGACTGAAATATTCGACTGACTCATGGTAGAGGATTCATTTTCTTTTTGCGATAAAATATCTCCTTCATCACTTTTGCCAATTACAATCATTTCTTCCTTACTCGTCTTAATGGTTTTCGACAGATTTTCGTTTTCAAAGCGTTTCTTAATTAATTGTGGATTGACTGCCTGTACATTCGAATATATCAAATCATTGGGCAGAGAGCTCATATTTGTTAATTCAAAGTCCAATAGACAATTCAATATTCCAGTAGTTCCAAGACTACCTTCTGGTAATGGAGTCCCAGAATTTTTTGCATCTGGCATAGCATATTTATCTTCTTTGTCGTTTCCGTATGTGTTTTCAGCCTGTAAGAAAAATTCTGTGATGCAGTTCAACACATTATTCGAGTTATCGTAACTGATAGGTGACATCAACGAAGACTGCGACTCTTCTAACATCTCTTGCTCATCTTCCATAGTTATGCTGCCATTCAGAATACTGTCTAAAATATCAATGTTCTCAAATTCCTCCACAGACTGTACTTTGGTTGTGTCATTCTTTTGCAACAGGCTCTGTAACACGGAGTCGTAGTGAACGTTTTCGTTAAGAGTCTCAAAGGATTTTAGATCGTACGGAAAATATTCATTTGCATGTGGATCACTATTCACTGCCACGGGAAGTTTACGTTCACTTGTTTTTTCCGATTGACTTGTTGCAGATTCGAAAACTTCGATGTTCTCTGTTTTCACAAGTTGTTCGAACTCCGACTTCACGTGACCAGAAACAAAACTGTCCGATAATTTATTTCCAGAAAGAGTATGAGTTTTCTCACGAAAATATGTTTCCTTTGGCTGAGACAATGAAACCAGAAATTTTTTACAATCGTCTGACTCGCTCTTTAATTGATTCAATACTGTATTAGTCTCTTGATTATCCCATCTATGAGAATCTTTACAGTTGCATCCGTTTAGAAGTTCCTTTTTCCCATACAATTCTAGGATTTTATTCAATTTCTCCGAGTTCGTTAAATTGCTATTCTGTGCCCAGCCTAACGATGATTTTATACTCTGATCTCTGGAAACTGTAGTTGAAACAGCGCACACGTCGGTTTTGTCTGAACATTCTAGCCGTTGTTTCTCTGCATGCACAGTGACAATATGTTCGCTGATTCGATTCAGAACGTCCATACATTTATCCAAATCGCTCAACATGCAGATAATATTTTTGTCACAGATTGATGATTTCTTGTCAGTGGTATTGTCATCAACTGCTGTCTGCACCGTGTCTTCGCTCTTTGCGGTATTAACTATATTGTAAGTATGACTGGCAAACGGTTTCACGTCGATCTTCTTAGTAGAACACACGGATTCGTGACTATCACAAAGCTTTTGCTTTATAGTTTCCGAGATTTGTGAATAAATGCTTGATGATCTTAAGTCGTGAGAATGGCAATCATTCTGTACACAAACTGATTTATTTTGACAGTAAGCATTGTCAGCTTCTGTCACATTACAATCTGTACTCGTTGGCAACTCTTGTTTTATGGATTGTGAGTTCTTGATTCTTTCTTGGCACTCTTTCAAATGTATAGAACTATTTAGCTGAGAAAATGTTTCTTCTTGAATATTTATTTCACGAGATTTGTTTGTAGTACTTTTACAAGCAAACGTATGTTGAGAAGACACTGCGCTTTGTTCTCTATTTTCTCTAAATAAGTTCAATATGGCCTTTGGTTCCTTAATATTCTGACCTACAGCATTTAAAAATTTCAATAAAAATAAAATCCTATTGTGTTGTATGTCATTTTGTTCCAGCAATAAAGTGCAGATATCATGCTGATTATGTTGAAACCCGCATTTTAGTTCTTTAGTTCGTTTATTGGAAATGTAATCGTGCATGCATTTAGAATTCACACGAGTGTGATCTTGGAACGATAATTCTTCTTCCGCTGTAGTATAGCTTTCAGTACTTTCACTAACTTTATTGTCTGAAATTGGTAAATATTCTAAGTGGCTCTTGTCTACAAAACTTTTAGAATTTTCTGTGCTGTGGGCATCTGCAATTTCCACTTCGTTTCTGCATTTGACTTCAACAACTGGCTTTTGTACTCTATATTTCTTCCTCATCATTTTTACCCAATCTAATTTTCTTTTACACTTTTTCTTCTTTTTCTTGTCTTTCTCTGCTTCCAATGACTCATTATCCTCGGTTAAATCGATCAATATAATTTCCCCAGATTTTAACTTGGATGCTTTCCTAAATTTCTTTAATTTGTTTCTTCTTTTTGTAGAAAGAGCCTGATCAACGAATTTACTGTAATCTATGGTATTTTTAAGCTTATTTGTCTCACATTTATTCAATTCAAAGTTCATACTGTGTTCTCGAACAGCAGTTATACCACACAATGAAACGATCTAGAAATATAAGAAGTGGAATATATGTAGTATCCGACTGTATGTATAAAAATTATTAGAGAATTACCTGTGATTGTTGAAAGATGTTTAAATCAGATTTTTTAAATAAATAAGATTTGTTTGACTGAATAGTTACTGAGTCTTCAAATGCTAAAAAATTACTGCATGCCTTTTTTAAGTCAAATACATTTGGCTGTAACAGCCAAAGTGTTTCATTTGCATGACCAAGAGGAGGTTTTGGTATAATTTTTAATAGCTCATCACGCATTTCTGGTACATGTGGACCTAAAATTGTCAAGGCCATCTTATTTACTTCTTTAATCTCTGTGAGACTTTCCTTCATTCTTTTCCATATTTTTAACATTAGCAGATATCTGACATACTCTATGTCTGTCCAAATTTCTTCCACATTTCTTCTCATGCATTTAAAACTTTTCCTAATGCAAGAAAATAATAGTATAAAAGTTAATTTTGGTGAGAAAAAATTTTTTTGTGTAAATCGTTTTCGATCAAAGAAAAATTATTTACGTACATGATTATAGGCTCGTATATTTTTATAGATTTTTTAGTACAATGCTTAAGTTTAAGTAGCACTCGGAAGATATGTTTCTCTGAATGATCTAAAATGACATTTAGTGACATTATAATAAAGCTTTCAGTACATTATGATTAAAATTATGGTTTTGCTAGTTTACTTTATTTGTTTAGTACTTACAACTCGTATCAACTTACTTAAATATATCCACAGTGCAGAAAAAAGTTTTGCAATTAATGAAGTTGAATCTTTAGTGTGTCTAGAAGTTTTAAGCTCCATGTCTATGTATATACCTAACAACACTGACATTGCATTTAGATACAGCTCACAATCATCTACAAACTATAAAACATTTGATTAATACATTTCCAGTAACTTGTTATATATTGCATTTGTAATATAATATTGCAAGTGATTTTTTTTTTTGGTTGTTGAACTGTTGAAATTGTAACTTTCTCTAATACCTCTTTAATATCATGTCAGTAAAGATGAAAATATGTTAAGGTACTACTTATATGGTTTTTGAATTTTAACATGTCTAACGCTTTCCCACAGTATGTATTTATGCTGGTTATAATGTTCCTGAAATATGTAATATGGTCAAATTGAAAATAATTTAAGTTTTCTTTATCAATCAATTGGAAATTTTAATTAATTGGAAAGAAGTAACCAATAAACTCACTCTGTATAAAGGGATATTAGATGTTCTAACAGCTGGGAACTTCTGCATCCCACAGATGAAGACATCACTTTATTGAATTTAATAAGCCATAGAAATACATCATCTGAATATTTGACATCTGGAGATGAACTATCCAGAAATTCTGGATTCTTATAATGTTCTGATATATCCATAAAACCATTGTGTATTTGTTCCAAGTTTACTCTGTTTTCATCACTCATCGTTATTTCTTTACTGTAAAATGTCTCTATAAAACATGTTGAAATTAGAAATATATCTAACAATGGCGAAACTTCCGAAAACCGGTCACGCCCGATTTAGCTGAATTTTGAAGATAGTCTGATTTTGTATAAAAACAATATAAAATGTTTTAAAAATTCTGAAAAACCCAAACCTCTCAACCAAAAATCCTTCTCGAAAATATTGTTTTTACCTAAGAACCCGTTTTCAAAATTTCAGCGAAATCGAAGCATGATAAAAATGATAAAAAAACATTCTTCGCAGAATTTTGGGCCTTAAATTACGAGTCGCTGAAAATCTCGCAAACATTGTTTTTCTGTAAAACGAAGCTATTTGCAAAATTTCAGCCGAATCGGACGTGATCAGTTCTTGAAGGTACAGCCCTAATAATAGTGCTATTATAATTATATAAAAAGTATAAGATATTTCAAACTTTTCAAGATACATCTAAATGTATATTTCAATTTATAACTTCAATATTGTTAATTATATAATTTCAATTGGCACACAAATTAGTGACAGAACTTGGAAAATCCTTCCTAAATACAACCTAAATCACTAAAACCGCTATATTACTATTTCGCAGTAAGTCTGTAAGGAATACACCACCTAAACAAACAGATGTTCCTTACGTTTAGGGTTAGTACATGTGTGATACAAATATTAGTTTTATTTAAACAATTGTATCATGTTTGTGCGTTTGTTTAAACCTGAATATGTAAACGCCACTAAATATACTTGCCGTCACAAGAGTCCGGTCTCGCGTAAAGACCAATTTTCGTTCATCGCTGCGCATCTTCGCCCTGATTGGTAATACTCTCACTTCATACGCTCCCTTCCTAAGTGACGCCACGCGCTGCAGCGCCACAAGACCGGGTGTACGTACAAAGTACGTATACCTATTCCCTATAATTGCATGGTAATCCGTTTCATTTCTATACACCGCGTATATGAAACTCTCAGTCAAGAAAGTGGGAAGTGCGTAGTGGAGTGGAAGTTAACGGGCTCGCTGCGCCTTCTCGCGATTATTCAAGATGCGCGAAACAAGACCGGACACCGGACTCTTGTGACAGCAAGTCTATACGAGAGGAGAGAAAAATAGAGGGGAGCAGATAAAGAGAGAAACAGAAAGAGGAATCATTACCTATTTACTCTTTGTCGGACAAATCCAGTGTAGCGCACCATTCGCACGAAAAACAACAAAATCAGATGAAACGAATGACAATCATACACATGCTGACATACCATTTAAGTAGAGACAGCTTGTTTATAATGTGCGTGTCAGTACGCGAAGGGTAGGTGCGTCACGCAGAAGATCTGGAGATAGATGACAGGTAACAACTAGAGTGCGCAAGTATCCCTCGAAATCCCTCGGAAGCGTGTCGAAAGAGTACAGAGACACCGTATACCCGCTCCCCTCCACTTTCTTGCGTCTCTTTATGTTTGTATTGTGTATTACTACTACGTACACGCCAACAAAACGAAACGAAAGGAGGACGACCGACAATCTCTTTTTTCAAATTATCGTTTTCATCGCTTCGGTTTTTCTCGGGTTCACAATAGCGCACAATCGACACAATTATTTCACTGCGAGCTGCGCCGTCTGCTGTCGGTGTACTCGAAACTTACGCGACAATTCACTTCGAAGATCAAGACAAACGCAGTGTTTCGCGTCAACGCTACGCGAACGCCGCCGTGACCGTAGCGTTTCGAGCCGAGTTGCGGATCTGCGGTTACAGGTGTGGCCCCTGTCTTTCGAGAACCCCTAACCTAGCGAGAAGGAAATATGGAGAAATTTGAAAAAAATGTTTAAAAACAACAATCGACGATCAACCAGAATAAAAATTGATTATCACATTATACAAGAGTGTCCCAAAAATGTTGGACTTCCTTGAAAGCGATGATTCCTGAGGTCATTTGCAGTCTTCCTCGTTTGCGAAAATGTCCTCCGGAGTTATTAACGAAAAACACGGACCAATCGGAGCGTGAATACAGCGGACGGGTTTCGGCTTGGCGTTCGCATTGGCTGAATCGGAATCCGTACGCTGTAGCCGCACTCTAATTAGTTCGTGCTTTTCGTAAAGCCGCGAAGGAAAAGGTTACTTCAAATAACGTTAAGAATCAACCCTTTCAAGAAAGTACAACATTTTGGGACACCCTGTATATTCTATAATCATAATTAGACTGCGGATTTTATCCATTTATGACAAAAATCGGCACGTACAATTTAGAGTAGTGGACACATTACAAATATTTAAGGACATCGATGTATTAGTTTCAGCTTAATAGAACAATTAAAAGAAGAATACCATTTTTATTTGGCTCTGTGTCCTGCAATCAATGCGAACATTTCTTATTTTGCATAAAGACCCGCAGCCTACCATAATCTTAAAATCAAAGGTGTATCCTGATGAAAAATCCCTGTACTCACGAGAGTTTAGTAAAAATATATACACCGAAACATTGAATTGTCTACTTACATATCTAATTAATTTACTAGACCTGCGGATTGCAGGACACGCAGGAGCCAGATAAAAATTATATTCTTCTTTTAATCATTTTGTTAAGATGAAACTAATCCCTTGATGTCCTTAAATGTTTTTAACTGCTTTAAATTATACGTGCCCGCAATTTTGGCATAAATACATAAAATCCAATATTTAATGGAGGTTCATTTATTAACGTTTATAATACATATTCAAATGTTTCATGTACTTGTTTAAATCGTTTTAAGTGACGTGCTGTCAGGTCAATTTAAAATTAGAACAGAACACGATAAAACCGTCTAATTTTATTAGGGACGTAGCGTGATGCTGGCGTATACATTCGAAGAGTAATCATTATATTTTATGTAAAGAAGATTTATTTTATCGTTCAGCTAGTAAAGTAGAAGTGACATTAAACGTTTTTATACGTAGATTTACTGTAAGCAAATTCGGTCCTCTCTTGTACAAAGTGAACCAGTGAAAGGGCTGTCAAATAAAGAGAGATTCCGCCATTATTGTTGTGTTTTGCCTAATCCATATATACATATACCATGAAGCACATATGAGCAACAGATAAACTGAAAAACATGTATGATTTTTAAAGTTAACATCGATCGATGTTGTCAATTGGCAGTTGATTAATCCCGAATTTGTTGGGTTCTTGTGGGTATAATGTCGGAGAATCAATGTCGATGGTTTCGATGCATGTATGTGTTTGTGTATGTACATATACGAAAGTGGGTTTCTCTGTAGGCCTTTCCCACTTACGCGATTGGCGATGCGCGAGAGAGGTGCGCAGAAGACCGTCAACTAATGCATGGATTTCTAACGAATTGCTAATGAATTCGCTGTCCGAAACAGGTACCACATAGGAGAGAGAGGTCGTGTTAACTTTCCACTAAATAAAAATTGATAGTGCTATCTTCCTTTATGAGAAACGTTATCTTTAGAAAGAAACAGCATGTACATAGAAGAAGAAAAATCAGAAATTGAATTCGACTTTTCCAGGTGACTCTTTGTCCAAGTTAACATGAACTGTCTGTATAGCTTTTCCTCTTCAAATTCATACAATCATCCAACATAAATACACAGCATAATTGTCAGCGCGACCTACTGCTTAAAATTATACATTTAATCGTGTATTAAAATCTACACAAACAAAATCTAATTTTTGATTTCTTACTGTAGTATATCCTATATACAAATTCTCAAAGAATTTGTATGTTTTAGAAGCTTATTGTTAGTTTGCATATACCAGATTTTAATAAATACTGTTATAAAAAGGGTGTAGTAAAGTATTTGACAAAACGTCTCACATATAATCGTCTAATAGGGTGAACAAGTAGTCTGACTGACAATGAGTATTGCTGATTATACTATATCACAAAACATATGTCGTAGCTTAAAACGTCATTATTTGCAACATCTTTCGAGATGCAGAAGTGGGATTGAAAATTATTTTGTGCTATTCGAGTAAATAGCTAGTATTGTTTTGTCAGCTGTAGGTTGGAGGGAAATACTGTCAAAGGATTAGGGGTAGTGGACACCCCAAAGAGAGACAGGTTAAACAGAAGAAATAGCATTTAGGATGATATACAAGCTACAATCATTATTGAAGCCCATGCTCATCTGTTGCATTTGTGACTATTATAATATGTTTACATATCTTAATTACAAGATTTCTACATTGTTTTCGACTTCCAATTTATTTTTGTGTTTATTTCTATAATCGTAAAAACTCTAGTAAATAAAAAAAATTATTAAACATTTTTTTATCGATAAGTTAAAAATTAGATGGACACTTGAAGTACAACAAATGTGTTTTACCGAAATATTGTATATTCTGACGGGATAACGTCTACCATGTTTTTCCGACCGGTGACAAGTAAACGATTAATTATTTCATTGTAAAAATCTATTTTTATGTTTTTTAGTTTATTAGTTCTTACAAAAATAAAGTAAAACAAATATGAACAAGATCTTAATCTAAATAAGTCCAAGTTTCGCTATAGTTCTGTAAACTACCCTGGAGGTTTCAACACTGAATTTTTGGCATTTGCAATCTAAAGTGTAGGCTGTCGTCATTGGCTCAGTTAATAGTTCTTAAACTAGTCTGATACTTTGAATACCATTAACATTAATTGAAAATTCGTGTGAGACAGGTCACGGTTTATACGCGGATAAATGTGAATACATATTATTTCGTAGATGGGGTTATGTGTGACGATTGAACCCCTCACAAGTCAATCATTGTCTTTCAATGGCTCCGACCTTAGTATGTACGCTCCTGTGGAGAGAAGTTGCACACTGAAGCGCAGACGTGGCTCGAACGGTTCGGCTACGCTGACACCGGCAGCGGCCGATCACGTATGTGACATGGCGTCCGGGTAGAAAGAGAAGTTGACTGTTAAATAAGCGTTAATGTTGTTTTTATGACATTGACCGACCGAAAAGGGAACATCCGAGGCCGCGAATTTCCCACAGACACCATCATTGATGGTAATGCATGCGAGGAAACCGCAACGGATCAGCGATGGGTAGGGTACCGCCGTCAAATATCCAATCCTGACACAACCAACCTCTCATCCACCCGTACTTCGTCCATTCGACCCGTTCGACATTACTGCTACCCGCCATTCGTACTAGAAATTTTCCCGATAAAAATTTTATCCTCCATTCACGCTGCAAACTTATTTATTCGTCGCTTTGTCTGATTTCAGGTACTTCGAAAAGCACCAGGCCCATCCCTATCAGGTAAATATCATTCTAGCAATTGATGTGTCGGGGGCATTCGGAGGGGGGTAAATTTCGTCCACGGTACGGTTGCACCAGAGCTAGGTAAATTTTGAGACAAATGCATCGAAATCGCTATCCCTGGCAGAAAGTGTCGAATCGGGTTTGTTGACGTGATCAGAACGAAAATCCTTTGCATACATATAAAAAACGGGAAAATAGCGTCGTGTATATAAAAAATCATCATCTGTATATACGTATACATATGTATATACATATATTTTTGTTGTATATTCACATTCATGTATATATGCATATGTACACATTGTATATATAAAGTATATATATGTATATAGATATATTATATACCTTGTATATTATGTACAATGAAAATAGAAAAGTTTATAATCAAACATGTCATTAAACATCTTAACAAAACAATAAATATTTTTGTTCTTACATCGAACAAAATGTTCTCTATTGTCCAGTAAAATATAGAAGTAAATATGAAAGCAGCATGAAAAAGTGATGTGACATTTTAAATATTCTAAATAAAGAAGATGACAGTAGAACGTATCTGGGAATTTTTCTCAATACCTGAAGATTACTAAATGTCAGATGATTAATATTGATATTCTGTTATATTTCAAAACATTCCTGACATCTGTGTACGAATACCGTAATCAATGTGTGCGTTATTAGGTTTCGTATTTTTTGCCAGGGGTGGTATTATTTTCAATGGCAGAAATTAAGACGTCAAACTAAGCTCGTCTCATCTTTTAATCGTAAATTTGGTAATAGAAATAACACTAAAACAATTTGTGAACCGAAGAATAAGAATTTAAATCGAACTTAATTGAAATTCAGAATAAAACTGATTCGAGAAACTTAAAAAAACTGTGTTTAAACTATCAACGTGTATTGAAAACTTTCATAATAACTACAAATTACCACAATTCAAAATGGTAGGTCTTAGAATTTTTTAATAAAGTGAATAACTAATTGTTTGTTACTTTTTGATGAGTTGTAAACATCATCTAATGAAATGTACATACGATCATAAATAATTGTTTACACTATTGTGAACTGTACTCACTTTTATTTCATTCTTATGTTACATATTGCTAATAAATTTTCTGTTTTTCATTTATTATCAATACTATTTTATTTGTGTATCTTTTCATGCTTGAAGATTAGTACATTTATTTAAATACATTTATTAAATACTATTCATATATGTTTCTTTACTTGCGTGCTACGTTTTTAATTACAATCTTACAATGACTTGTATTTTTGAGAACGTAAAGGTTGTTATGAAAAAATGAAGCTTCTTTTTATTTTGGAAAACTATGTTTACTATCTAAGGATTTTATGATTCTTTTTGTTAATATTGTTTGCCATATTTTTTATATAGCCATCAACTTCTTGTCTTAGCATAATTACTTTGCACAAAGCAAAGAACAGAAAGAATATCATAAAAGGTATATTATATTTATGTTTCTATAAGCGAGCAAATTGACAAATTCATGAAATCAAATGCATCATTACAAATATATAATCATAAATGTGAAATATCGCGTAGATATTTGTTGATACATTTTTATTGAATGTTTACAACTAAAATAATGTGTGCAACTTTGACTTGTAAGTACTGAAACAAAAGTGATTGAACTATTTGTATTTTATGCAGAGATTTGATTGTAGTAACAAACAATGTGATGTACGATATTACGATCAAATATCAAATGACATTTATTGAAATTTTTACAAATCCGAAGGAGAAATAAATAAATGTAGGTGAACAGAAAAATGAAAACTAATATTGACTTGGTAAACAGATGCAATTAATTATTGTCGGAAATGAAGATTGACTGTGTTTATTGCTTGTTATTTTATTTGTAATATATAGAACCGCATAAAATAATTTATTCGCGAGGTAAAAACCTTCTTATTCTTGTAAACATAACCTCACTTTCAGAAAATCAATATTTCATTCCTTTATGTTATGTCGATTACTAACAGTATATTGCAATTGTTATCTGAATGTATCCTCTGATACTTCGTTCGTAATCGTTTTCTTAGAAAAATCACAATGCTAAGAACAAATTTATCGTGCTTTATACATTAAGTTTTGATCTACATGTTTGTCATAAAATTCATTATGTCAAGTTAGTTTTAGTTGCATATTTAAGTAGTGTTTGTACAAAAGACAATTGATATGAACATGTTACAAAATTTGTTTTAAATGAGCATAGAGAAACAGTATGTCTACAAACAGAATCTGAAACTACCATAAATAATAGTTTCTTTTGGATATGTTTACAATCTTTTTAGAATTAGTTTAAACAGGAAAACTAATATAATAAAAGCTTTCTTGTTTAGCAATGAGTAAGATATGTCTCGCCCATAATCAATGTATCATTTGACTAGTGGATTCACAAATTATTCTTTGACTTCAGAGGGTTTATTATAGTATAATAAATAAGGTTCTATGTGCTTAGCGATAAATTCAAAATACAATCAATCTGTCTTAAACTGTATCAAATTTTGTATTTTATAAATTGTAGAGGATCTTTGTAGACAATGAATGTGTAAAGCCCCATAGAATTTTAAATAGTTTAAAGAATGATAGTCATTTAGAATTGAGATGAGATATGTTTTATTCATTGAAGGTGTGGACAACTTTAGATATATTTAATGCTTTAATTTGTCTATTCACAGAACGCGAAGTATAGCAGTTCTAAGGGTGGCTACTCCTCATCGACGGCGTCGTCAGATAGTCGTTACGAAGGGCGTATGCGGGATTCCCCAAATGGCAACTCTTACAGTCCAGCAACGGGCTTGGGTATGGGCATGGGAACGGACAGGGATAGTCCTCGGAGCTACACATCCAAGCCCCTATATAAAAAGGAGAGAGAAAACAGAGACTATAAGTTATCCTCCTCTAGGGACAAGTATTCTGGTAATAAACTTTTATATTTCTTTCAAGATAACTAACATAATAGAAGATTAATCAAAATTAAATGTCAGTAGCAGAGAGTATTTCAAATGAATTGGTGGTTTACATTCATAAATATACAATTTAAAACAACTTTACATATGTATTTAGAGTGTCTCAGCTGAAGTAAAATGTCTGAATATCATATTTAATAATATAAGGAATGTTTAAAGCACTATTTGAGAACTTTTAAAGTAGGAACATCGTAGAACGAATATTTTAGGCCATGTGCACTAAAATATGTCTAAAAGACAACTTTTCACTGACATTTTAAAAGTACTGACGATGTTAAAATTTAAGAAAAAGTATTGTTAAAAAGATGCGTATATGATATTTCTCTTTTAAAACTATTCTGATTGTGCTTTGAGCATTTTTCGTGTCATTAAAACAATGAAAATATTTGTGTAGTCTCTTCCAGCTGGAACATTTTCTATATTAGAAATACAACTTTTAGGTGACTAAAATTGGTACAGTTATTTGTGCTACAACACAATAATATTATATTAGAAGTAGAAGGAAATATTTAATGAGATATTTTAAGATCATTAGAAGAATCTATCGCACTTTCTGTTTAAGAAAACTGAAATGGAATGTTTGACTTAATATCAATTTTCTGTTAACTTTACAAGAGCAAAAGGCTGGTCTTTAAATTACTGTTAAAAATATTTATATTCAAATGTAAATAATGTAAAAAATCTAAGATAAAAATAAAAATTACACATTGTAGAATAAGATTTTGAATGAAGTACAACATAAATATTGTAAGAAAATGATGGTGTTTTAATCTTTTTCAATAATATTTTCATCTTTAAAATGAAATTGTGTTATGGCAAATTAAAACTGTACAAACTTATTTTTTGCTTTCAAAATTAAAGTTCTAAATCTTCTGCCTTCAGTATAAAAACAGGGTTGTGTCTTAACATTTTCAGCTGTAACATGCTTGCTTGCATATGTGTAGATTGTGCACGATCCCCAAAAGACAAGAGAAGCCGTGAAAGCAGAGATTCGGAACACAGGACCAACCACGATAGGAGTAGTGGAGAGGTAAGCCGCTGGATTAAAATAAATATTATGTATGTATATTTCTTTCTTGCAAGTTTTTTGCAAATGCGATTCGAAAATAAATGTCGTTAATGGTGAATAGTCATAACATTTGCATGTACAGGGTGTTTGAATGCACGTGGTGATCTTTTTAAGAAGTGACAACATAATCATTTTTATCATTCTTCGCTTTTGTTTCATTTAACTTGCAGAATCACTCATTTAAAAAAATATGCAAGTATACTTTTCAGACATACCGATGCACAAAACTGGGTAAAATTAATTTTAAAATACGCTCTATCTTGAACTATTTCATTGTTAGCCAAACGTAATTTTTCTATCCTTCATCGTTTTGAAAACGCAACTTGTCCTAGTTGTGTAGAGCACCCTGTATATGATTTCAATACATGGCACTGCATTGTAATTATTACATTTATATAACTGAAATTTTTTGGAAAATTTTACTACCTTGTGATAGGCTTCCTTATTAATACCTATTACACACATGTGTGTATGTTATAAATAGACTGTGGATCTTTATGCATTTATAGTAAAATTGAGTAGATGAAATTCAACATTATTGAAATATTTTCAAAATTGAAGATGTCAGTATATGATTTCTCTTCTATTAAAATCATCAGAAATACCATTCAATTTGGTTTCTATTTCTTGCAATCGATGCAGACAATTTCTATTTTGCAGAAAGCTCCACAGTCTATTTATAAATGTATATCCAAATGTTTGTAGACTTCAAAAGTAGATCTACGTGTTGCTTGCTCAACATTTTAAACAATATTTAAATTATATTCAGTCAACTGTCTTTGAAATTTCTTTCTTTTGTATATTCATGGACTGTGGAATAATTTACACATGGTCACAGCCCTCTTTGTATGGTTTGTGTGTTATTTAAAGCATGTTGCTGAAATGATTTCCATGTTTGCAGATTTTACATCCAATAAAGTTATCATCAAATTCGTCAAGAGAGTCTTCATCTCAGAGGAAACCATCTCATAATTCCTGTCAGGTCAGTCATAGAGTATCTTTTAATAAATATTAATGGAAGATAATGTATTTATGAAATCCAAAAATATTTTTTCAACTTATCCACCATCAATACGCGAATAAAAAATAGAATTGCAGTAATATCGCTTCTACAATACTGAAACAATTGAAACGATTATAAATTCGTATAGAATATTTTTGGAGTATTGATTCTGCATATCAAAGTTAATTTTTCACAAAAATTGCTTGAAGAACTTACTTTTCCCACTGCTATATTTATATTTTATATATATATTTTATTCATAATATTGTTTTGTAAAGTAATACTAAGGGAAGATGCGGTTCTCAAGTAATTTGTTGTGTGTTTATTGAGTGTATCTTGTCTTCTTGTGTATCCTGCATATTATACAACACTCTATTACTATTATACAACAATTAAATTCGTGACGAAGATCATAAACAGAGTCTACTAAATGCGAATGTTATTCTTTTCTTTTAAATCGGGATAATATTCTATTTTTCTCACGGCAGTGTACATATTGAAGTAAATGCTCAATAATCTACAACTTTGTAAAGATATTAATTCAGAATGCCATATTCAATACGCTAGAAATATGTAGCCTGTTTCCTTTCTAAAAACGTTCAGAGATTCCAAAGAATTGTAATATTTGATAGGTAAACGGGAGACCAGCAAAGTGGACAATCGTAGTTCCATCTTTTTGGAATTCGTATAAATATTTTTTCCATTCATTCAGTCGTTTCCGGACATTTTAGAACAGTCTGTTTAGGATAAACGCGGTGATGAACGAGGAGGTACAATGGAACGTTCGGCCAGGTTCGGTGATTGGTCTGAGCACATGAGTTCTTCGGGCAAGAAGTATTATTACAACTGTAAAACGGAGGTCTCTCAGTGGGAAAAACCACGGGAATGGATCAGTCGAACAGATAATCGACAGCGTCAGTCCAATGATTATTCTTCTAGGTCAAGTACGTTTAACAATCATATATCACTAATAATTTTCACGTGAAAGACAACATTATGTTAGTACTAATATCAACAAGAGCAAAACATACACAGTGGTGAATATATACAGTCAGGGACAAAATTAAGTGTTTGTTAATTTTACTTTTCGTAAAATTGGGCTAAATGACCACATAATAAATTGACGACTTCACATTTTTCTATTTATACACTCACCACTGTCTATTGTATATGAATTAATCAAAAGATCAGATGTTCAAATAACTCTATAACATTTGCTATTACATTTACACAGAAGTACGTGTGCATACATGTATATGTCACACCCCGGCAAGAACAATGACACAACTCAAAAAATAACGATTTTGAAGTTGGAACAGTGATAGATGCGTTTAGTTGACCTCTACGTGCTAGAAAAATGTCATATTTTTAACTCCTAGTTGAACCGCTAGAAGGCAATTACGTTAGGTTTTCTTTTTGAGCTAGATCATATCTGTAGTGGCAGGAACAGTGTCACTTTAGAATTGATGGAGGCATCTGCAATATCATTTTATAGAGCCTAGTCGAATTTACTTCCAAAAATATTTTTCTGAAAGAGTAAAGAGGTCTGTACTATGTCGATGGAAATTTTATAATTTATTGTGAGAACATTGCATTTTTTAGTTATGTCACTATTCTTGTCAGGGTGCAATGTGTAAAAAAATATCTGTTACACAGCTTTAAGAGAACTACGATGATACAGAACCCGTTAAGCAGATCTAACGCAGAAGTAGCATCGTGATTTAGTGTACAACATATTATTTTTCGATTTCCTCTATTTTCAGGTCACGATAAACATTCCAACTCGCGGTCAAATAGCAGTAGCAGTGTGCGAGATGGTAAATCATCGCGTCAGTCTGACAAACGGGAGTACTGGAGTTCGTGCAGTGGAAGCGGCGGTGGTAGCAGTAGAGAAGAAGTTTCGGTTAGAGAAAGAGAAAGAGAAAAGGAACGGGAGAGGGAACGGGAACGAGAAAGAGATCGGGAACAATGTAGAGAAGATGCAGGAGTGGAGCGTCAAGCCCAGGATATGGACATTTCACCAGGTGATTCTACACCGACCTCCGAACCTCTGACATCTTGCACTCATGATCCACTGCCGCAAGGCCCTGTTTTGTTGGCCACTGGTATGTTCAAGTTCGAACATTACTACGAATATCAAAATGTCTATATTCGCGTTTATAAAAATGGTAGAGTTGGCGTGTATATAAAAAATTTGTTTTTTCTTCTGATAAAAAGTGTTTCATTTTTAATTTCATTAATTCGAAAAATTGATGAACATTGCCTTTAATTGACTTGTTTCAGTTCAGTTTTAAAATAAGCAAATTTAATATTGGTTACAGCATTACCTCGATTAACATCACATCCCCCATCTACGCCCCAAACACCTGGTAAGCTGAGTTCCCCAACGCAACAACAACAAGGGAACAGCAATGCTCCAGGACCACCGGTTTCATTAGCAAATCTACCAAGATTATTATCTCAAATCACAGGCAACAAGGAACAGCCTGACATTACACCACAAAAGGCTCTGCAAACACTCCAGACAGCTGCCATCTTGTTGTCCCGGCAGGTAATTAACAATACAATGTTCTATACTACTAGATTCTATTCTAGTAGATTTAATATTATTAACTAGGGACACGAGTGAGTATGAGCGTTTTTTTTTTGAGTTTATGATCTTTTTAGCAGTCGTCAAGTGGTGACCGGAATAATAGTGGAAATGATGTAATGGTGCCGCTGAAAGTTGACACAAGCGGCAACGTTACAAGCGAGGGACCACCGACTCCTACACATTCGGAGACCCAGGACTGCATTGACGCTCGAAAATGTAAGTCAGCAAAAAAAGATAACAAATTTCTGTTATTAGGACAAACTAAAAGAAATTTTTACTGATTTATTAGTAGACTGCGGATTTCATGCATTTGTAGGAAAACCGAGTAGCTGCAATTTAAGATAGTTCAAATATTCAAAGAACTTGAGAATGTCAATGGATCATTTTCAATTTATTAAGATTATTAGAGAAGAAGAGAAGCTTCTCTATATGGCTGCTGTTTTTCATGCAATTGATGCAGACAATTTTTATTATGCATAAAGATCCGCGGTTTATTTATTAGTAGACAACGGATTTTATGCATTTATGACAAAAATGAAAAGATATGATTTAAAACAGCAACAACATTAGTAGAATTTAAAAATACCGTTATATTATTTTCAACCTGTTAAGCATATTGAGAAAGAATATAAATTTGTATATCACTCCAGTTTGTTGCAATTTCGGTGAAATATTTCTATTTTGCATAAAGATCCGCTGTCTATTTATTAGTATCATTTTATACAAATGAAACCTTAGAACGACATTCTGGGGCTGCCAGTGATCCGTAACATTTCAATTTTATCTACAGATATGAAAATAAGTTTTCAATAGCATGACGTAGTTATTCTTTTTTAACACTAGGTTTACAGGATCCGTGAAAATGACGGGTTCTAATATTCTTAATTTGCGATTATCAAGATTGTAAAGATTGTAAAGGAATTATTTACCAAATTTATTTCTTTGGGTACATATTATTGGAAAAATGGCCAAAAATATGGGTAGACACATTCTTGTTATGTTTATAAAATAATGTAAAATAGTTATTTCTAGAGCTCCGTAAACCTAGTGTTAAAATACTGTGGTTTTTATTTTGGTATCCTGTGACCCCACGGCGTTTTCTATGCCAAAAAAATGAAAGGGTGTTCTATTAGGATTAAGATGTCATAGGAGCATCTAATACGTGTATGGCTTTGTTTCTTCTCTACAGTAACAAGCCCTGGGGGGACGAATCCTGGAGTACAAGGTTTAAGCTCGTTGCAAAGTCTTAGCACACTAGGTACCCTTGGAAATTTAAATAATACAGGGTTACAGGCATTGTCTAGAGTACAGCCTCCCCTAACACCTTCTTTAACACCGTCACTTGCTAATCACTATCGGGAAGATTTAACGCAGCACGTGCGTGCCTTTCCTGCCGATATCCTCGAGAAACAGGTAAATACACTGTAATAATGAGAATAATATATTAGGTTGGCAACTATGTTCGCGACCTCCACATTTTCTCAAAAAAAGTCATTTATGAATATGTAATTTTTAAGCATGAGTATTTTATATCAAATTAATCGCAAAATTCAGAGCTTTCCAATGATAAACACTGCCGCTCAAAAGTATGTGGACTCTTCCTTAATTCTTATAACTGCCTGAAAAAAGTTACGATATCTTTGGTAAATTTGATTACCTTGTATGTATTCCAGTTCGTACAGTGTTAGAGAACATATTTTAATAATAATTTATTAAATATCTCTCCGATAATGATAAAAAATAATTATATATTCTTTCCATCTATGTATGTACATATCCACCGTGTTCTTTTATGACCGCGTTTACTAGTCGTGGCATCTTGGTTATTAACTTTTTCATTATTACAGTATCAATAAAAGGTTCCACTCAGATTCTAAGATGTCCACAAATGTTTTTCAGATTTGGGACATTGTTTTCGGACTTGTCTATCTATGTGATCCCATAGTTTTTCTTCTATTTATTTAAGAAAATTGAATAACTAAATTGTTTATTTTGGTACTATTAGAATACATTACATACATATTCATAATAGATTTTAGCAACAAATATTGTTTGATAAGAAAAATGTACATTACATATCACGAATTTCATGAACACAGTAAGTGTCCACATACTTTTGAGCGGCAGTATACAGTTCAAAAGGAACTGAATGAGGTTATCTTGATACAATAAAAGAATTACGAAACAAAAGGTCGTGAATTTAGTTGCCAACCTAATATAATAATGATAATAATCATATCATGTGTTAGCAAAAATGACATCAATAAAAAATGTCTCTTGCAATTATGATCTACAGGCACAGAAACTTAGCGAGGAAGCACACACAATGGGAAGTTTGCAGTGTACAAGAGTGTCGGCAGAATTGAAAACGGCACGGTCGATAGTGAGGCTGACAGAAATTCAGGCAACGCTCCAGGAACAAAGGTATGTGATATAACAAATGATGTTTTGTTCGTATCGGCTGCGTTAACAGTTTGTTTGTGAAATAACCAGCTTGTACTGTTGCTCGGAGAGATCGAAGGGACGATAAAAACTGTTCTTCTTTGGCATTCTAGGATATTGTTTCTCCGTCAACAAATTCAAACACTGGAGGAACTAAAATCCCAAAATTCCTTCATGTCTGATGATTCTTAGTGTAAGGCAACTTTATAAAGTAATTATAATTACGATCTATAATTAATTCATGCAAAAAAATAAAACATAATTATTAATATTCTCATTAATATTGAATAATTAAGATTGTACCTAAATTATAATATCATGATAGAAGTGATAAAATAGTAATGGAGTATGGGCTACCCAGAGAGGATCGGCTGTTCCATTTATCAGCCAACAAGCTTTGTTATTGATTTGGAAAAACCCACCTCTCTGGGAAGCACAGGAGGCCTATCCAACACGCAGACACAAGTAAATAGAGAAAATGAATCTATTCTATCAGTTCATTGCAAACTATTGAATTGTCCACATCGTCTTGTATTACCTATGTTATATACGTGTCAATGTTTCATATCCCAGGTTTAAGCGGCATTTCAACTAGTTGAAAAACATTTTTGTTGTAAATCTCGGAATAAAATTCGTGCCAGAAGTTTTAATTCAGTTCTTTACCGTCATTGTCATACCTAACTCCCACAAGATGTTCAATTGTAAATCGTTTCTTATTTTGTATAGACATCAATCATCTCCACTAGTTTATAATATTTCATACATGTGAACATATGCTTTCGTATAATGGAACTCTTTAGATATATACCCAAGGCTTTTGATTGTATAAAATTTTGTAAATAACTTTAGGAATTTACAATTATTACTTTAATCCAAATGTACAGGACACAATAACTCTAAATGTTTTTGATTGGAGCAATTAACGTTAACCGTATAAATAGAAAGTAATCTGTACAGAGAACGTATCACAAATTTAGAGAAATAAATCGACACCTTAGTGTATCATAATCATAGATAATCTTTATTTTTTTGCATAACTCCTCGTACAGCTGTGCAACATAAGAAAATTACGTTGTATTATTGTATAGCTGTTGTAAGCGAAAATCAAATACATGGTTCTCGCCGTTAGATGTTGCGACACTTCATAATAATAATGTAGTGAAATTTTCAATTCATAATTAATTATGGACTCTCAATCGTATATTTGAATATTTAAAAGAAAAGAAGACGAAATAAAATCCACTCCAATTACGTTCATGATGCTAAAAAGAAAACCATCAGACTGTTTCTTTGCCTGTTTAAAATAAAATATTTGTAATAATAGCACGGAGACGGTGTACCATATATATTGATCAGTCACGAACAAAACCACGAGCATTACAGTAGAATATAGTATGGATTTCTTACTTCGTATTATTTCTTTGAGGAACTGTTAAGGAGTGAGCTCGACACTTACAGAAATAAAAAGACAACGTGAAAACGTAATCGTAAAACAAATACATTCGATCGAAGAGTTCGAGTTTACTTTCCGAATGCGAACCAAAGGGTTCATATTTAGTTTATTTATTTATTCAATTTACTAATTTTAGGGAGTTTAAAGTACAATTAAAATTTATAATTGTACCGCAGTTTGAAACTCCTTGATTCGCATTGCTAGTATTATAATTATTATTATTGTTATTATTATTATCTAAATGCCCTCCTAAAATCGTTACTTTATTATCTACGAAATAAAATAATAACCCAAAAATTAAACACTGTTCTCGAATCGATATTTTCGTATATCCTAATATCGTATAATATAATTATTATAGGGTACAGAGGATAGTATTCAGAATAATGGTAATAATGTTAACGTGAATGTTGTATAATCCTATTTACGGTGTTTCTCAACGCCCAGAGCTCAATAGCCCTCGTCATCACAAAACTGTTTACCGCTGTTTAAGCAACGTCGCATATTACTCAATAAATTATACAATATATGAGGCTATCGAGGTTTCCGTTCGCTATAATTACATTATTACATAGATTTCCGTTTCTAGTTTAATGTACAATAATTATTTCCACCCCTTTCGGCTCGTCCCATTGTTTGCGTATTTTTTGGGGAGGAACAAATAAACAGCTGTGGCCATACCATCTTAAATAAAAACATTTACAACCTCTTCTTCCCGAAAGAACATTCGATTATCGGATAAAGCGTATATTCTTTTCTTATTTCGTTTGTGCGAATGAAAGATTACTGGAAATCGTGTGTGGTTTATCGGGTTGAGAAACACCGATACTCCCATTACACAAAAGTTACTTAAAAGTTACATCATGTCATGGGAATGTCGATAAACATTCCCATAAGCACCTGAAGCATACAGTGAACATTCTCTCACGTACATTGTATTTAATTACAGTCAGTCATTGGACTTATTTCATAACATAAATTCTCTCTCATGTTGTGAACATTACCAGAAATTACTGATTAATGCAGCAGTAGAAACAAGGATAAGTACACCGTCGCGCGCCGTTTTCGATCGACGATAGAATTTCTACGTTAGGAATCATTCATCATAAACAATCCGATGCAAATCATGTTTATAATCTAAATACGAGTCACGTTGTAAAACGATATTAAGTATAAAAAGCGAACGTCAACGGTGTACGAATACTGTTCTTTCCATCACTGGACATTGTTAATAGAATTGTTACAGATATCCGTGTGAATTGAATACAATAAATTTTTCGTGGACTAAGATTATAATATAAGGCCTCAGAACATTTGACTCGCCTTTGGGCATCTCATAACTCGCAGGATCCTTGTACGTGTCACGTTGTTTAATATCTTCGACTCAGTTATCCATTTTGATAAACGTAAATTTTCCATTAAATTCCTATCGTCATTAATGTATAAAGTCAAGAATTGTTGCGAAGTAAATAATGAATGACTAATTCGATTAATTGTAAATTGTTTTCTCCATGACGGTTACTGTACACCAAAGTAATGGAAAAACAGATGTTCTACAAGTCATGAGACGTTGCGTATCTATTTGTTGAATGATTTTAAGAGATGATCCTTTTCAAATATTTCTCTGCAAATATATTGCAACGGAGAGTACAAACTGCTACAAAACAATTCCAATATGATTTGCTTTACAATTGTTAATACATCTACGTCATACGCTCATTATGTATCATTTTTTTAAGGCCATATACGAGATTTAATACGAAGGTGCTACTCCTTTAGGTCAGCGTTTGATATATTGATGTAATTTAGAAATTTGTCTAGGGGTAGACAAACGGACGACACAGCCTTGACAGAGAATGTTCACGGTGTAAGACAGCAGCGTAGATATATCTCAGCGCAGCCTCACTTTATCATTGGTTAGTATTTCAGCTAATAATTATTTATACAAAGTTACAATTTTTTTTCGAATTTCTACCATGATAACTAGGTGCGGAAGAACCCTTCGTAGACAAAATCCTTTCTCTCTTTTTCCCTTTTTTTTTTGTACAAAGAATAACATTAGGAGACGTTACAACTATTTAACTTCAGTTATAGGGTCGATATAGATCTCGATTCTACATTTTATGGACAAACATGGTAACTTTAATTACACAAAGAAATAAACGTACACCTTTTTTTCTATGTGACTTGCATAACGCTATTACGGTACATCGAATACAGACTACGAAGGGTGTTTGTGTAACAAGTAATTTGTAAATTATTAACAGAAAATCAAGGCTTGTTTGAATTTCTTTCTTCTCTTGTTTCTCTTAAATCATGTACGCAAAACATTAAAAAATGCCTTAAAATCTAAAATGTAAATACTACACAACGAACAGAGTGTAACAATATGTAACAGTTTTCTTCTTCTCTTTTCCTTTTTTTTTTAAATACGTACGCATCTATTATGGCAAAAGGTGGGTCTTGTGCCGAGTTATTCTTGGCTACTGTCAATTTTTAAGCCAACATTACAGATAACTATCCTAATCTTAAATAAAACGTGTACGGCTCAATGTTAATTCAATAATCGTTAATACGTCGACTAACTACTTTCTGCTTTAGGGGACTTCTAAAAAGGATGCCATGCTACATTGATTGTATTCTAATTACATTTACAGAAGCTAATATCACTCTCGGTACAATTGCACTCGTTGTAAAAGAACACGCGATTCTCTTTGATCTTGTAAACTCGTTAATGTGTAACAATGTTACAAATACGAAAGTGAAAACAAATTATAAGCATCTTATCAGAAAGAAAAAGCGTGATCTAAAAATAAAAAAAGTTATAAACAACGTTATTCCACGTCGAGAACATGTTTCTAATATATCTTTTTTTGTTCTTTTGGTTTTTTAATTTCTTTACCGGTTTGTCATAATTTTTCTATCTCATCATTACTTTTACTCTAACTTTTACTGATACGTTCTCATAAAATGAGACTCAAAGACACGTTCGGTTCTATAACAAAATTAAAAAAACACAAAAAGAAGGAAAATAACTCTTTAGAAGTCCCGTAATAATTTAATTCTCATTCAGCGTACTCCTCGTTCCGTTTTTTTTCGCATTCACGCTACGATAAAACACGCAACATTACTGTATGATTTAATCCTATTAAAATGGCATTCAGTATTTCACTTATATGGTTAATTCCTTCAATATATAAAAAAAATATACAATTTTCGACTACTCGATGCGAGTCGTTCAATAATCGTTGAGTTTGTACTATCCGAATGCCATTTTCCGTGTATGATACACAACTTTTTCCTAGAGCAGCGCTACAAGGACTGTAGTACTACCCGCGAAAAAATCCTAATTAAACTATATTTAATGTCTAGATGGGACTCCATTGATATTCGGTCGTTTCACAATACTCGTGCAACATGTGTCACCATTTACAAAACGAAATAGAAAATTAACAAATAAAGTAATCCAATAAGATATCTGTCTTTTTAATACACATGACTAGAATTGTCTAGTCAGGCGAGAATGGTTAATTTTTGTTCTCACATAGAATACCAGATAACGTAAGAATAAAATCCATCTTGTTTTTTTTGTTGCAACATCTCGTCATCAGAAAATAAGAGAAAACCTATGTTTAGCTAATACGTTTAGTTATGAGAAACATTTTCACGAGTTGCGAACGACTTATACTTACCTTACGATTAACCTCGATAAATTGCACACATTCAGTGCTCGTTAAGTTTCGTTATCGAGGTGTTCTTGTTTCAGCTTAATAGTCTTTTTTTAGTTTTTTTTTTGCAAGTCACGTCAGTTACATATATGTATATATATGTTTTTTTTTGTTTTCATAGCGTCTCGATTGGGCAAGGTATTGGTAATGCTGTCGCGTTACCATTCTGTCTTATTGGTAAAAATGGCTTCATGCCAACGTGTCAAATGTCCATTCGTTATTATTGTATAATTTAAATAATTTATAATTTACAGATCCTGCAGAACACAAGTGGTTGCACGCAAGCATATCCCATCGGCAGACTTGTATATATTACATAAAGTGCTTGGTATACCACCCACGTTAATGTGACCAGTCGTTTATATGATATTTCCATTGTACCATACTGTAACTTTTGGCATACACACTCGAAACCATACTCCTCGCATACACCGTTGCATAGAATAGATGTGAAAGTGCAAGCCAAGTGTATGCGCGATTAGAGTCACATGTTATTTGCCTTCTACCGCACTCTTCTGAATGCTTTCTTAATTTTTCTTTGTGTTACCGCTTGAGGTGTACCACTGAAAACGAAAACATACAAAAATGACGTAAACGCTTCCCAGAATTGTTTTTATTTTATATTTACCTGAACATAACAGGTGCATTTCCACCAGTGAAGTTAAACGATGGCGGAGTGTTGGGATCAAATGTTAGGGTAGTACTGGGAGCATTGAAGTTAAATCCTCCTGTAGATGATGCGGGAGCTGGTGCCTAAATACATTTCGAGATATTAATTATAATATAACCAATATATACTTGAATATACTTCCAAATAATTTGAGAACGGACACTTTTTAGAGTAAAATTTCGGATTTTGTTCAAACTTAAATATGTATGTTGTAGTCTTTAGTGACCTATGAACAAATCTCAAAGGATTTTTCGATATCTTAAAAATTTTTGATTTTACAGACCTGTAAAAAAACGTGAAAAACTTTTTTCAATGAATTTGAAAGTTTGAACAAAATCCGAAATTTTACTCCAAAAAATGCCCGTTTTCACGTGAAATGACCCTTGTATAAAACAATAGGTTTTCTACTTACAACTGCACCAAAATTGAAACCTCCTGAAGGTGCGGCTGGTGCTGTAGATCCGAAATTAAATCCTGTATTCGAATTGGGTGTAAATGACGTTGACGGTTGAGTTTGAGACGCTGGTTGAGGTACTCCGAAAATCGGGTTTGAAACAGCAGGCTGACCGAACGCTGGTATTTCCGGTTTAGGTGCATTGAACGTAAAGCCGGAAGAAGTATTTGCAGCAGGATTTTTAAATGTACTTCCAAACACATTGCTACTCTGCGGCGTAGTTGTGTTACTGCCAAATGTGAATAACGATTCCTGTGTCGAACTCTCGGGATTAGCAGTCGCAGAAAAGTTGAATCCAGTTGCTGGCTTTGCTACCGGCTGAGCAGGAGTAGCGTTGAAAGTGAACAGATTTGAGCTTGGGGTGTTAGTTTCACCTGGTTTCGATTTTGATCCAAATATATTAGGTTTTGTATCATTGTTGAATGTTGTGGAAGTACTGCTTCCAAAAACGGGAGGTGCAGAAGGGGCTCCGAAAGGAGACGGTGTAGCTGATGTTGCATTAAACGCTGGCGTAGGTGTTGCTGTTGGAACTTGTGGAGTTGGATTAAACAGAGGCGTCGGTTTGTTATCTGTGCTTCCAAATACAGGCAATTTAGTATCAGTCGATCCAAAAATCGAAGTTGTAGGCTTACTCTCTGTACTTCCGAAGGCTGGTATTTTGTTGTCCGGTATTCCAAAAGCAGGTGGTTTACTTGCATTCGCCCCGAAGGTGGGTTGCTGCTTCTTCTCTTCCGTACCAAATGATGGCATAGTTTTTGTATCTGTATTTCCGAATAATGATGGTGTACTTGAAACAGTCGAGAATATTGAACTTGCAGTGGGGTCGTTTGGTAATGCTCCGAAGGTTTTGGTCGCTAAACTTCCTTCTGCAGTTTTGTTATCACCAAAGGTAAAGGTACTAGATGTAGTAGAAGCCGGCGTTGATGTTACTAGTTGACCAAAACTGGGCAAAGATGTTTGCACTGGTTTTGCATCGGAAAATACAAAGGAAGGTTGAGTAGAAGATGGAAGACTTGTCACTATGTTTTTAGAGATAATACTGCTGGCCACGGTTGTGGTGATTGGTACACCGAATGTAAAAGCAGCAGTTGTTTTAATTTCTTGAGAAGCAGTTTGAGAAGTCGTAGTTAAGGTACTGGGGTTAGTAACAATACAAGGTGCAATAGTTTCTGTCGTTGACTTGGAAACCGGTGCTATTGTACTTCCAAATAACAGACCCGGTTTGGCTTCTTCTGTACCCGGTTTGGTTTCAGGTTTAGATACACCAAATGTGAATGTAGATGGAATTGACGTAGACGATGGTATACTAACAGGTTGTTTATCGTTTCCTACAGTATTTTCTGGTTTCGGTATGCCGAACGAGAATGTCGAGATTGGTTTTTCGGCCGCTTTCTCTGAATCCTGTTTCGTATCAATTTGTTCACTAGTTTTTACTTCTGCCTGGAATCCAAAACAATTTACAGCTGGGACAGTACTGCTCTCAGATTTCGGCACTTCATTTGTTGGTTTTTTCTCTTCTTTCTGGATGCCAAACGTAAACTGGCCGACTTGACTGCTCGATTGGCTCTCGCCGAATTTAAAGCCGGTAGTAGGTGTTACATTGTCAGTTTTTTGTTGATCAGCTTTATCTATCCCAAATTTAAAGTTAGCGGCTGTCGATGGGAAGCCGAAACTAAATTGTAAATTGGAACTAGTGCTTGCAGCGGTGTTGTCCGGCTTCTTTGCTCCTGGTTTCAAACCACCGCAACAAACGCATTCGGTAATTTTCGCCTCGTTTTGCACCATACACGAGTCACAAGTCCACGCGCCTTCTGGTTTCTTAAATTTCTCTCCGAAACCATTTGCGACCAACGGCGTGGCGACTTTAGTTGTACTTCCAGTGTTAGGTTTGGTTGTGTTGCAACAGGGGCAAGTATCAACCGAAGCATTGTTTCGAACCATACAACAAGGACATTCCCAGGTATCTTTGTTTGGTTTAAATTGATCCATAATCTCACTTTTAGTATCAGCTGAAGTATTTAATGATGTACTAGTCGACATACCAGTCTTCTGATTGACTAATGTACTTTGTACAACATGACTGATTAGTTCACACGACTTGACAAAGTACTGGCTATCTTTACCATCATCGAAAGAGTTATCTTCTTTCTTGGAACCTAGTTTTGACAAATTTGATTTAGATGCTTCACAAGACAAGCACAACGTTGAACCTGTAGCAATTTTTAATTTACAATTAGAACATTCTCCAGATATTTCTGAGGTTTTAACACTGTCTTTGCTAGAGTTTGGTAATTTTCCTGCATTCGATTTCGAATCATGTTTGGAGTCAGGTTTACGTGTATTACACGCGGGACATGTTTTATCTGATTCTTTGTTTCTCAGCAGACAGGAACTGCACTCCCATTGACTGCTTGAAAGTTTAAATTGAGATCCAAAATGATCATTGACTGCAGTTTTCGATTCACTGGCACTGGAAGGTGTCGATGACGATACGGAAGTTTTGTTCTTAACATTTGGTTTGACAGCTTTGCAAGCAAAGCATTGGGTTTCAGTATTATTGTTTTTGATCAAACATTCAGAACATTCCCACATGCTTAAACTATCTTGCAGTGCATTAGCTTTTGAACTTGTAGTTTTATCCTCTTTGTTCGTATTTAATTTGGCTTTAGTGTTGTTTGACTTTTCAATCTGAATTTTCGTGGATTTCGATCGGAATATACCTGTAATGTCCGGAGGAGGAACAAATTTCTCTACATTCTTCGTTTTGTCTCTCGGTCTGGGCGCTGTAGACGAATCAGACCAGATGAAATTTTGCTCTACAGAAGGTACACAATTACTAGACACTGTGGATTTAGTGTTACTTCTTTTTGAAGGTGAACTTAAATTGCTAGACTGATCGATCGATTGTTTATTAGCACTGATCGGGCTGCTAAACGTAAAGTTATTAATAGATTTCAAGGATTTTGTGACATTCGTTATTTTGATAGGACTCGCAAAGGTAAAGGTTTCCTCCTTGGGTACGAAACTTTTATCTACCAACTTTGAGGTATCTGATGGCGTAAAATTGAAGTTAGGTAAAGAAGATATTGGCAAAGGTATACTTGGTAAATTTATTGGATCGACAGTCCCATCTTCGAAATAATTTTGCCAGATCTGATATTTAGCTCTCGGTTTTCTTTGATCTTTCGAATCTGCCTCGTGTTGTGTTCTATAAAAAGTATCATTTGTATGAATAAATGTTTTTGTACAACGTATTTGGTTTAAGTATGTATAATATATATAATTTACCTGAGTTGGTATTCTTGTGGGGGTGGTGGTTCGCTTCGGGCAGAAACAATTTTTCTAGCCGCGAGTGTAGTGTCCTGTATTTTCTGACGCCGTCTTAACTTCAATATATCGGGTACGGTAGGTACAGTCAATTCACGCGTTAAGTGACGCAATCCGACTTTTGTTGCTGGCGAAGTCTCTTCTCTAGCTCTTTTCTTGCTCATCGATGTATTATTTAACATTTTCAACGGAATCTTCTTAGCGTCTGTTATCGGCGATGAGAAGTGTTCTAATGCTTCTAATATTTTCTTAGCAGTTTGACTCATGCCAGATGAATCAACCACGCTCGTGTTAGACGGTTTTACTTCAACACATGTCCTTCTTGGAACTTTAAGTTGAATCTATAAATTAAAATCTCTTCGTGTAACTTGTGCAAATAAATGAACTATAATAATAATAGACTGCGGATTTTATGCATTTATGATGACATGGACGCGTACAATTTAAAGCAGTGGACGAATTGAGAAGGCTTAAGTACATCAGTGTATTAATTTCAGCTTAATAAGACAATCAAAAGAAGAAAGGAATTTCTATTTGACTTCTGTGTCTTACAATTAATGCAAACATTTTTTATTTTGCATAAAGATCCGTAGTCTAATTAAAACATTTATATAAATATGAAGCAGTATTCGTCGTATTAATATACAATGAAGCATACCTCATTCGAACTGCTAAATAAACCGCGACTTCGTCCGTAAAGACTAGCTGTGTTAGCTCCACCAAAAGTAGTATTTCCACTGTAAAATGGAGATGACAACGGCGACGCACGGTCCGGCGTGTTTGTCATTACTGACGCGTTAAAGCTTGGTCTGCGACTGCTTAAAGTATCTCGATTACTATCTAAAAATAAAGACCTCGGAGGTTGTGTATGATTGGCTATAATAAAGTGGAAACATTTCTGTTAAAATAC
The DNA here is from genome assembly GCA_028455805.1 of Lasioglossum figueresi. Classification (NCBI taxonomy): domain Eukaryota; kingdom Metazoa; phylum Arthropoda; class Insecta; order Hymenoptera; family Halictidae; genus Lasioglossum; species Lasioglossum figueresi. The sequence continues at coordinate 9,011,412 of CM052190.1, read as the reverse complement.
ATCTCAAAGATTTTTTTATTTATTTATTAAGATAATAATAATTAGACTGCGGATCTTCATGCAAAATAAAAATGTTTTGCATTGATTGTGGGAAACAGGAATAACATAAGAATTGATTTCATCCCTTAACATTCTTGTTTTTTTTAAATCTTTCACTGTCTTATATTTTGCCCAACCAATTTCTTCATAAATGCATAAAGATCCGTAGTCTAATAATAATACTATACCGAGAAGATAAGATACATATTACTTACTGAAATTTAATTTGTCGTTAGTAAATCTTTCTCTTTTGGAAAACGGAGAGCTATAAGATACATTTGACGCAGCTTCTTGCCTAATTGTTTGTGGAATAAGAGAGCTACAACCGCTAGTGCTCTCGCTGGATTCAGAATTATCATCCGTTCCATTTGCATTTCCATTATTTGTGGCAGTAACTAGTGAATTTAACTCGGATCTCTGAGGAACTATATTCCTAATATCCGATTGTGTCGCAGGTGTGGAAGATACTAAACAGCTAATCCCACTTGGTCCAGCCATCGCAGGTTCAGAAAAATCATCAGACTGTAAGAAATAATCAAGAAATTATTTCATGTCGTTCTTTAGATAAAATTATATTTACCGTTACATTGTGAGCAGAATATTGGTGTTTAGATTGACTGGCTTTAGTTAGCGGAGTTTTAGCTCTTGTTTGAATTGTAAAGGTGCCAGGTGGATGCGTTACATCCATACGAATACATGGTCGCTTGAGAGGCGGAGGTTTCTGAACTTCTTCCTCGGACTCAACCTCTTCAGGGTTCTCAGTGTTGTCGTCTAATATATCCTCCTCATTTTGAGAAGAATTGAACCACTTGCTAATCCACGATCTTTGTGGTATAAGATCTGTTACCTTCGTTGCTACCTTTTTCACAAATGACTAGAAAGAAGCAGTACAATCTATCTTTTATTTCCCATACCATATAATGCAATTGTTATACATAAGTTGTACATAATAACAGTATTAAGCAATATTAATACATATATCGAATCAAACAATTAATAACAAGAACATAGACGAGGTTCCATATGTATATATGTGTATACATATGGAAAAACAGATTAGTCCTATTTAATCAAAAATGAAATCTTTTATAACCATCTTATAATTATTACCATTTTTCAAGAAAACGATCTGTGAAAACAGTTACATGGTATTGCACAAGTTTGCGCAAAACATAAATTTCTTAATATGACAAGGAAATTTTCTATCAAATATTAATGTTCCCAATATCTCAAAAACTTAATAACACTTCAATCATTTATTATAACCTACTTTCTGTATACTCTACAATTTGAACTACATTATTTACAATCACCATCAAACATCATGTCAAAAAGTCCAAATGAAAGTGTCATTACGATAGAATATTACGTGATAGGTTAGGTGAGCTGTAAACTTCAAAATACGAATAAATGAACACAATTTCTCCATGAATTCTGTACTATCGAAATTAAGTTCCGTTTTCGAAAATCAACATCAATTCTGTAAACTTATCCGCGATTCAATATAAAACAGGTATAGCTAGCATATATATTTGTACTTAACAAAATCTCATATGCTGTTGTTTAAACAGTTCGAACGGACTTTTGAATAACAATTCTATATTATTCGTGTAATATTCAATTTTTCCTCAACAAAATCTAAGCATCAACTTATGCATGTCCGGCAGGAAAATACAATGTCGGCGATAAATATTTGTGCAACGTAAAAAAACTATCATACGATCATATTTAAATAATTTCAAATAAATTCGGGATATATTTTCATTGAAAATTTATTGGTCGTATATATTTCGAACGAACGATCGTTCGAGAATGTTTCGACCCTGATAAGGTTACTATTTAATAAGGATCAAGAGTCGAAACGAAGAATTTCTGAAGATTTTTCTCTCGGGAGGGAATCCCGTTTCAAGGTTAGACGTTGTAAAGTGCATTCGATAGGTATATAGGAAAAAGATTGAGGTTATCGAGAGTGTACTCGCATAACCGTGACATCGTATGCGTCCAACGGAAATAGATTTTCGGTGAAAAAGCAGTTTAAACGTGATCCGATGCATGCGACGAACTTGTTGGTGGATTTGGTTAGGATGATGAGAGCGGGAAGAACCGTTGGACTGGGAACAGGTTCATTTCTATCGCAAGATGAGACTCATGAGTGGCTACTCACATTGTTTGCGTCGTAGGGCTTCGCATTGCGTGACGATGACCGTCTTCCGCTTGAATTTTTGCTTCCCTTGACCATGATCGGGCGCCGATCACTCCTATTTACGAGTGGAGAATACGAACGAAATGAACTTTACAGGTCGCATCCCAGAAATTGTCAGCGAATCACCAGCTTCGTGCACCGGGAACCCACGAGAGAAAATATGGCTGCCCCAAAGACCGCCACCAGGGCGCCCAGGTTTTCCCCGACTATTGCGCTGTTCTCGAACTTGCCCACGTGACCACGGACCTAAAGGACTGAAGCGCACCGTGGATTGAAGCATAAAGTAGATTTATTGGTGAGAGGTGATGCTGCTGCAAGCAGGGGGATTTTTGACTGCCACCATCTTGAGTGGTTAAATTAGTGCTACCATCTATATAACGTCGCGGTAACATTTAAAATGCACAATTGAATCACGTACATTACTGTGCAAAAGAAAGAAGCACCCGGCCATATTTAATAGAAAAGCGTAAGAAATCAAATAAGAACACAGTAAGTTTTAAAAAAGGATTCCGCTGTTTAATTGAATAGTTCTGAGAATATGTGTTATCGCGGATTATCTAATACTTTAAATGCAATAAATCAATCATTGCACAATACAATTTCTACATAAAGATATTTTTTGTCATTATATCTTATAATTATACTGGGTGCTTCTTTCTTTTGCACAGTAGTGTACATATATATATATCGAGAAATTGATAGATCAGTAAAGATATCATCAATCACAAGTCCTTTCCTTGCAGCTTGCATATGCTATGTAAATCAAGAGACATGGTAAAGCTACAAAACTAAACTAGTTCTACGAACTGGCGAGTATAGCGCGTGAATATTAGCTGGGTAAAGAATGCAAACACTAACAATAAGTGTATCCCACTGTATAAACGTTGGTGATATAACGTGCAGCATTTGGCGCCAGTTTTAATTTATACGCCCCCCTGTGAACGCAGTCTTGTAACATACCCAATCAGCGCGCTCCAGGCTTGACTACCAGTCCGGGGGAGCAGTAGTAAATACACATACCCGCAATGCTTGGTGTGACGAGAAACTTTCCAAAACATTACCATCTCTGAAGAGTAACACTCGGACTATACCGAATCCAATTTCTTCTTTGTCACTCTCAAGCAGCACCTAGACCAGAGAGAGAGAGAGAGAGCGTATCTGGCTAGGCCTAGACGGGGGTAGTGTCGTTGTAAGGGTGCAGGAGTTCCACGGAACCCTGGGGTTCCACGAAATGTCCTAAAGAGTTCCATAAACATGCATAAAATATTAACTTTATAATACTTTTTTAACTTTTATTATAATAACGATTTTCTTTATCTGTACTACCTAGATTATAAATATTCTATTGATTATGATCCCGGGTTCCGCGAAATAATTTTATACTATAAGGCTTCCTCAAATTAACAAAGTTTGAAGACCACTGGTCTACAATATTCAATATCAATTGGCAAAAAAATTCGTTGTAGATGGCGTTTGCCAATAAAATATCCTACACAGAACAATATAGACAAATCTACGCTATTTATTGGGTTGGCAAGGAAGTAATTTCGGTATTTTTTGGGAAAATTTTGAAGTTTTATGAGCGCGGAATTATGAAGCTACCAGAAAGATGGCAAAAGATCATCGAACAAAATGGAAAATGTACTATTGCTTGAATAGAAAAATTGGCTTTTTATTTCACCTTTAAATACCGAAATTACTTTCTTGCCAACCCAATATATTCACTGACAATTATTGAATATTGAAACGGTAATCGTAAAGACGATAAGAACGTCCGTGCTTCTTCTTTTAACGATTTAAAACGGATTTGTTCGAGGCATAGCGAAGATTAGGAGGAACAGCAAATAGGAATATAAATCCGTTGTAACGCACCTGAACGCACCGAAGTATTTTATCTAACGCAAACATATGTGTTTGTCCAGCAATTTAATCGTATTTATTCTCTTCCACTCTTATATAGCAAGAGATGGGAGAGATCGTTAGTCATACACTAGCGAACTGAAATCAAGTTATTGTCGGTTTCGTATTGGTGATACGAAATAATAGTCCCGTAACGAGTATAAAATCTACTACTCTGCGATATATGTATAAGTAATAAGAATAAATGCGTGTTTTTACTTCGAGTAGCATACTGATGCGAATGAATGGAGAAAATATTGAATTACTGCTGACGACAGAACACGTTATATGCGTTCTGTGTAACCTCCTTTCCTGTTTAATTCATTAAAAGGTAAACGATAAAACGAAACATAAACGTCGGTCGAGTGTGTCATGAATTCATTCCGCTATTATCTGTTTAGTTTACTTGTATATTTTCGATGTATTTAAGTATTTATCGCATAGTTTTCCGTTTTACATGAAATGTACTTGTTATTATAATAAAACGTGAATTTTATGCGATTATACCACTCTATTTCATTTAGACAATAAATAAATAATTTTCACAATGTTTAAGAGGATTGTTATATTACTTTCAACTCACTAAAGTTCTTCCCAGTAGAAAATCATTTTTCCTGTGACATTTGTCATTTTGAATCTGTCCGTAAAGTTGAAGATCCATAATCTGGTAACAATAAATCTATTATATTGTACTTTTTACAATTCTATACATGTTTAACATTATTGAAACTTCAACATCGTTTTGTTAGTTTAAAACAAAAGAAAATTTACGATTGTTGCAGATTATGATATAACTTAGTGAAAAATGAAGTTCGCTGAACATTTGTCTGCTCATATCACGCCTGAGTGGCGTAAGCAATATATTAGTTATGAGGTAAAGTAAATTTCCATTGGAATACATTCAACTGACATTGTGTTCTATAATGTTAAAAATAATTGTTTTAATCAATAGGAAATGAAAGCAATGCTGTACACTGCCATAGAAGAAGCACCATCCGCTGAAAGTGTCGAACCAGAAGTAATATCTCGACATTTTGCCTCGTTCGACGAGGTATTTTTCACATTTTGTGATCGTGAATTGAAGAAGATCAACACTTTTTATTCTGGTAAGTAAGGTTTGTTCAGAATTAGTCTAGTTGTAAGTCTATAAATATTAGGTTGGCAAGAAAGTAATTTCGGTATTTTAAGGTGAACTAAAACCAAATTTCTTTATTCAAGCGATTCTTTTTGGCAAAAGATCATCGAACTAGTTTATTAGTAAATGTATGTCTCTTACAGAAAAGTTGGCAGAAGCAACACGTAAATATGCAGCTCTCCATAGCGAATTGAAAACAGCGGTAGAACTACAGCAGGGTGGAGGAAAGAATAAAGGGAAAGTACAGATTAAGCCGCATTTGCCAACAAGAAAGTTGAGGGAGCTGAAGCTTGCTTTCTCAGAATTTTATTTATCGTTAATACTCCTTCAAAACTACCAGAATCTTAATTACACTGGCTTTCGGAAGATTCTCAAGAAGCACGATAAGGTGAATAAAACGAAAACATCTGTTTATTAACTTCTGCGTATATGTATGCTTAACTTCTTCCTGTTTCCCTAGATTGCAGGTTCGTTTAAACAATTATGAAAAAAAAATAAAGAAAGAACTATTATTAATCTTTTCAAGTTTGTTATGCGTGTTACACACAAGTAAAAGAATCAGTAATCATTTCGTGAAAATATACTGTACACGTACCATGATTATATCTATAAATTGTATTTTTACTTTCAGTTACTGTCAGTTGACACAGGATCAAAATGGAGAGTAGAGTGCGTGGAAATAGCACATTTTTACACATCCAAAGATATAGACAAGCTAATACAGGAGACAGAAGCTACAGTAACAAACGATTTGGAGGCTGGAGATAGGCAACGTGCCATGAAGAGATTGCGTGTACCACCTTTGGGTGAACATCAGAGTCCTTGGACCACTTTTAAAGTTGGATTGTTTTCCGGTAGTTTTATTGTCCTATTCGTGGCAGTTGTACTTTCAGGTAAGTTGTCGGATCGTGTTAAACTTATTAATAGACTGTGGATCTCTTTTTCTCACAAGTGCATAAAATCTGTTGTCTACTTATTGATACACATTATTATCATTAGACAGCAGATCTTTATGCAAAATAAGAATTTTTCAGTTGAATTACAACAAATCAGAGTGACATAGAAATTAATGTTTTCTCTTAATATGTTCAATAGGTTGAAAATGATATAAAAGTATTTTTAAATTCGTCTAATGTTTTTAATGTTTTAAATTACACCTACTCATTTTTGTCATAAACGCATCAAATCCGGCGTTTAATTATCATAATATTTTCACGTGTTTCTTTGTATTTTCAGCAATATTCCACGACGGCGGAGAGAATTTGAAGATTGCATTTAGATTATACCGTGGACCTTTACTTATCATACAATTCTTATTCCTCATCGGCGTGAATGTTTACGGTTGGAGATCGTCTGGCGTAAACCATGTACTGATATTCGAATTAGATCCACGAAATCACTTATCGGAACAACACCTTATGGAACTAGCTGCTGTCCTGGGAGTTGTATGGACTCTCAGCTTGTTAAGCTTTTTGTATAGTGCCAGTCTAAGCATTCCACCATACGTAAATCCATTAGCGTTAGTCTGTATCATGTTAGCATTCCTTTTAAATCCGTTGAAAACGTTCCGTCACGAAGCAAGGTTCTGGTTGTTGAAAATTATGGTAGGTATTAGCGGTCTCAGATCGAATGCGACGTACAAAGTTAACTAATTTTTCTTCTTCTTGTAGGGCCGTGTTTTAATATCACCGTTCGCGTATGTAAATTTTGCTGATTTCTGGCTGGCAGATCAGTTGAACAGTATGGCCACGGCGCTGTTGGATTTCCATTTTTTGACATGTTTCTATATTACTAATGGGAACTGGTTGGAAGCTGGCGATTCAACGCAATGCATGTCAGGTTCCTTAATAGTTAGACCTATAGTGAATTGTTTGCCTGCATGGTTCCGTTTCGCACAGTGCGTTCGACGATACCGTGATTCCAAAGAGGCGTTTCCTCATTTGGCGAACGCCGGGAAATATTCAACAACATTCCTCGTTGTCATATCCAACACTCTGTGTGCCTATCGCGCTGGTAAGTTATATAATCATAGTATTACTAATAATAACTAATACCACTAATACTTCTAATACCTCTCGTTACCGCGATACCTTTACAGGTTTTGCACGCGAAATTCACCCTCTTGCAAATCAATTTCACCTTTTTGTAAATCAATTTCACCCTTTTACAAATCAAATTCAACCGTACCAATTTTAAGTCCCCGATTTTGAATAATGACTGTAACAGTGTATTATTAGTACAGTCCAATTACCGTAACTCCATTCGTCTTATCGAATTTTCGAATAAAAGCGTAACGATAATAACAAGTTTAGTAAAGAGAAGTAGAAACATCGCAAAAATGAGAAGTGTGGGAAACAACGTTGTAAAATTAAATTGAGACACATTTCCAATTTTAGTGGAGTATCAAACTCGATGGGAAAATCCATGGCTGTGGCTATGGGTGATTAGTTGTTGTGTTAATTCCATATACTCTTTCACATGGGACCTAAAGATGGACTGGGGCCTACTAGATAGCAATGCTGGGGAAAATAAATTTTTGCGCGAAGAAGTTGTATATTCAGCTGCGGTGTGTATTTCTATTGATAATTACACTGTTGTGCAAAAGAAAGAAGCACCCGGTCATATATAACTGATAAAAAGGATTCTGCTGTTTAATTGAATAGTACACTGAGAATATGTATTATCGCGGATTATCTAATACTTTAAATGCAATAAATCAATCATTGTACAATATAATTTCTACATAAAGATATTGTTTGTCATTATATCTTATAATTATATTGGGTGCTTCTTCCTTTTGTACAGTAGTGTATATATTTCTAATTTCAATCTAATATTTATTGTAGTTACTCTTTTAGGGATTCTATTATTTTGCTATAATTGAGGATTTAATTCTAAGATTCGCATGGGTTGCTAGTTTCGTTCTCGTCGAATGCGGATACGTTTCTAGCGATTTAATGACGTCTGTAGTCGCACCTCTTGAAGTATTTAGGTGAGGTCTCATTAATTTTATTATTTACATTAATTATGTTGCAGTGCATTGGCACGTTTGTAAGAAGAATACTTTGTGACTTGATTCCACTTACATTTTGACTATAATTTCAGGAGATTTGTATGGAACTTTTTCCGATTAGAAAACGAGCATCTTAATAACTGTGGTAAATTTCGTGCTGTTCGGGATATATCGATAGCTCCAATAGAGAGTTCTGATCAAACACAAATTTTGCGCATGATGGACGAAGAGAACGGTGTCCTTAATAGAGGGAAACGTAAAATAGGTGGTAAACGGCAAGCCATTGTCAAGGAAGATAAACGGCTGAAAGAAGAAACAATTGATATAGATATATCGAATGCCAGTTAAAAGCGTGATAAACTTTCTAACTTTTTAGTTAATTTTATATTAGTATTTACTATTTTTTTTTGTAAAAATCTCTATTTTTTGTCAGAATTAGTTTTAGACTTTATAAACGATGAATATCTTGCTATATCGACCAGAATTGAATATTATAAAGCAGAAATGGTTACAAGTGCCTCGTACATTGCTCTTGAAAAAAACTTTTTGTTAAACTTTGAACTTTTAGAAAAACAATGACTTTTTTTAGTCTGAATTTATAAGAACTGCGCAATATTATTTGATTAATTTCAAAATAGTTTTCAGATAAATTATATTTTCAGTACTTATTATCCTCAACCGTGAGTGATTCAGTGGCTTTGCATTTAAAATCATTATACGAACATGTTAACAATTCAATACTATAATTAGACTATGGACATCTATACAAAAATAGATTTTTAGTTCCAGATAAAAAACAATTTCATTAATCTTCGTTTAACATTATTGTACTGAATCGTAGACAATCATTAATACAGTAAACGCATGCCGTCTGCGGTCTAATTATAATATTTAAACTATCGAGTCTTCCAAAAAAGTACTTATGCGTAATGTGCAGATTTCGGATTTGATGCATTTACAGTATATTGAACTGTCTAAAATTTAGTAAAGATTAAACATAGTGTAATATGAAGTTCTTATTTAATTTGAAAAATTTGGGAAAATTTTGAATAGAATAATGATATTTTATATTCATTGGCCTATTGAAATCTATATTTGCTTAAATATTCGTAGTCTAATTATGTATAGACTTAACAAGTTTATAGTTTTCAACCTTAATGATTAAGCACATAGTTAAAAAAAATATATAAAGCAAGATAAAAGAAGTAGAACAATACACGTTAATTACACGTAAAGCATTCAGTATCAAGTAGCTGCTGTAACGTCAATTTCAATGTACATTCTCTACTGTTGATTTAGCTAGAAATGGCAATGCTTATCATATGAATTCCGAAAAAGAGCTCGCTTATAGTTTAACAGTATTTGCAAATGGTACTTTAGAAAGAATATTAATACAGTGGCGCTGGTGCGTTTGAAATGTGCCTTTAGAATAGTAGAATTATCTGAAAATAGATTATTAGATTATACAGCGTGTGTAATACCACTTAATATAAAATCGATATGATAAAACAAATTGTACTATTCAGCTACGTTATATATGACACAAGTGCCGCTGAAGTTACTTATACACACAAATTATGCAGGAACAATATTTTATTTTGTTACCTAATCGATTCAAATCAATACTAGCGAAAAATCTTTGTGTCGATAACAACTACTTAAGTATATATAATATATACAATACACCTAAAATGAGCCTTTAATAAGAACTACGTATTAAGTACTTAACATTGCCTACAAAGTAAGAGTTTTGTATAAGTATTTTCACGTGTATGAAAAACTAGTGATAGTGTACATAGAATTAAATGTTTTATACTCGATGCTTAGGAGGCAATAGAAAAATCCCAATATAATTTTTTTTATGTGCTTTACCAAAGGAAAAACTACTTTAGATGTCTTTCTAATGCTTTACAAAGAAAACAGAATATTTGAGCAGCCATCATTTATTTTAATTAATATAATGTATTAGAAGTGGAATTCCAATTGTAATGGTTTTACATGTATTTTTATACATACTTTATTGTCAAAATGACAGTGGGTACGATAGTGAACGAAAGCTATTCCTAATTGAAAATGACAGATATTTTTACATGCATTGTATATAATTATGTATTATATGAAGTATGTATATTTAGATATGAAATACTTATATTTCGTTAATAAAATATGAAGTATCGAATACGTGGATGTTACTTTGCGATCTTATTATCTGTATAATTATTGTAATACAGCTTGTAAGAGTATTCATCATAAAAATTTATTTATTTATAACAGTACACGTTATACATACACACGATAAAGTCTGCGCCGAGTTGTGAATAATTTCTACAATATCGGGTATTATAAAATGTTACACTGTACACACTGTAATGGATACGATAAATCCGCATTATACGTAACACTTTCAGGCTAAATAATGAAAGAAAGAAATACTTACAAACGACTTGAAAGATCTAACATATTAATGTTAACATTATGTTCCTTGTTTACATTTGATAACGTAAAAAACTATGAGAGTCAGAGTAATGCTGGAAATGTTTAACAAACGAATACAGAGATATTTAACATTTCGGATTAAAAAAGATCAACGTTAAACATTTTTTACTCGCACCATTCTTACTCTCAAAGCTGTACTTACAATTAGTTTAAATGCCTGTTTTTAGTATTACCAAATATTCGAGGTTATTTTATTGTATATAAAATATAAAAGTTTTCTGTGATGTACCCTAATTTTTAATTTTGTGTTAAAAATTTCACTCTTGTTCATTTTTCTTTGCCAAATGTAATATTTACATTATATAAACAATTTAGAATTGCTATGAAATCAAATTTATTAAACAGATTCTGTTGCATGCATGTGCCACATAAATATATATGCGCATTAAGAAAATACTTGGACAACTTTGGCAATACATTTAGCAACAAATTGACTGCAACAATTCTTAGGCAACGAGTTGGTAGATTCCGTTTGTTGATGAGTTTACAAAATGATTCTCGTAATACTTGCATATTAACACTAAACCTACCACGAGGGGTCAAATGATCCATTTAAAATTTTTTATTTGATTATATTTTTTGACTCCAGTATATATTATAGTAAAAATCACACAAAATATAAATAAATTTAATCTTGTTATTTTTATAATACTATATTATACACTAGTCACTTTTGATGGTCGGTAGGTTTAGTGTTAATTAATTTACGTTTTATCCTACGCTGCGCGAACAGGATCGTTATACCTACAGTTTTCCTTTGGAATGATTACATAATAAATATACATATAACTATTTATTATATTAATCCTTTAAAGCCTGAATTTTATTTCCACGGGCACATGTTGGAGAAGCTTCAACAAACAATATACATTTACTCGATATAACAATTGGTACTGTGTACCGTAGAAAATAAATAAATTCACTAATTCGTACAAAATATTAATTTCTCATTATACACATTGTACACGTAGCCACTTCTTCTACAGTTAAAGACTTTTATTCATCCATGTTGTGTAAAAGCGAATCAACTAAAATCTGTAACAGTAATTAATTAATGTACATTTACGATGAACGAGTAAACATAGTCTTTACGTGTATTCTATAATCTGGGAGTGAAAAAATCAAGCGTTGAGCAACATCTTTCAGTACAATAAACAAATCGAAACAAAACAAACGCGAAACGTTCAACAATACAATGGTTAAACAGTAACCTGCTTGTAATTGGAAAAACATGTACGAGAGAATCGGTTAGAGCGTTTGCAACACGACCCAAATGCCAAGGGTTACCGAGTCGTGTTCTCAGCAGATCTTCGAGGTGCCGATATCGCTACCATGACTGCTCGACGCTTTCGACTTCCTTTCAGGGTCCATAGCGATCGAGATGAACTCCTCGGAAATTTTCTTGTCGAGTCCTGTGTACGTTTGAGCTAGATCTACTTGATCCTCTCCTATCGAAGACATCCTTTTTGGAGATTCCGATTTACCTTCAACCTGTCTCTTCCTGTCTACCGTATTTTCATGATCCGGACCTGCAGGACGCTTTTGCTTTATTCGCATCTGTAACATAGTACCATTTTCCATTATTAAATTGATATCAAAGATTATTAATAGACAGCGGATTTTACGTATTTATGACAAAAATGAGTAGACGCAATTTGAAACGGTAAAAACATTAGAATAATTTAAAGATACATTTCTATTTCATTCCAGCTTGTTACAATTCATGTGGAAAATTTTTATTTTGCAATATGTATCAAAGATTTTTAATGTACGAAGAAATATGTTTGGCACTGTTAGATCAAAATGTTTTAAGACAATTGATTAGTTAAGGCTGTTCAAATGAAAGATTTTACGAATTAACACTATTCCCACGTATTTTCATTGTTCCGAAACGCCGTGAAAAAGAATTAGGCCACTCTTTGTCGTTAAAAAGTGACAAGAAAGTAAAATCTAATGGACGGAATTTGTTATGCCCCGCTTTCACACGTATTGAAATTTTACGATCGTGAAGCGTTTCGAAAGATGTAGTAGCGGCAAGGCAACATTTTCAAATAACATGTTTTAAATGTTTCTGGAGGTGTTCCCTCGGTTGCACAATTATATGCAAAACAGGCGAGGAGAATTTCTGTTTTATTTGTCGTAAACGTATCGCTGAGAATTTCACACTGCTGTACTTCCCCGGAGGTTGTAAAACGATGGCAAAAAGAATTAGCTAAGTGTAACGTGCCGGTTTTGTTGAAACTTTACAGAGCGATGGAATTTGTGAAAATATCTGGCACGAATGTTTTTTACGGCGACGCATAACTGGGAAAATGACGGAGGTGGAAATAAATGTTAAGTGCAAATCTGTTCATAGAAATTATGTGGGTAATAATAGTTATATTGACAAATATCATGCCAAACGGTAATTTTAAGGGTTCTTTCATCTCTTCTAACATTCATATGAGTGCTAAGATAGCAGAATATTTTCTAAAACTTTGTTTCTGTGCAAAGTTTAACACTAAACCTACCACTGTCGGTCGAATGTCCGGTTTTATATTTTTCATCTTACTTACAAGTATTGAAATTATGAAGTTGCTTACATGGAAATTGATTCGACAAATTTCTTTATCCAAGAAAATAAAAAATTGTACAAAATCGAAATAAATGGAGCCTCGTTAGATTTCTAAGATGAAACGTTTTAATTGTTTTTGGTACTCGGTAGGTTTAGTGTTAATAATAAGACCTACCATTTGGGACGGGGGTCGTCCAACGTATGGCATGTGGGGTGCAATCATGGGAATGGTACCATAAGCTGGAGCTGGCATTGGCATGGGTCTGGCAGGTACGAATCCTCCAGGAAACTTTGCAGCAGACGTTGGTACTCCATAAGGTGGCTGTAACAATTAAGAACATTCCTCAGATTACAGTATTATACACACCCGCTGGAAAGTATGTGGACACTTATCGTTGAAAGTGTACTGTTTGATTATTGTTAACAGAGCTGGGCGCAATAGAATTTGAAATAGTAAATAGCTAAGTAAGTAAGCAAGGTATGCGTACCTCTGAAAATGTTTTGAAACGTATTTTAAGGGAAGCTTGTGTAACATCAGTGAAAAAGTGATTTTTAAGAATTGTTTTAGAGTAACTATTGATTGATAACTATTGATAACTATGGAACTAGGCCTTTTCGAGATGTAAACAGATAGTCTTGAAGTACAAGTGTTCTTGTTTTAGTGTTCAAAAAAATTTATATTGTTCAGGAAAATATAAAGAAAATATCAAATATACAGGGTGTCCCATTTAAGTTGAGATTGTAAAAAATCTCGAAGACATGTGATTTAAAAAAAAACAAACTGACACATGTCCTTTAGCGTTTCGAGTGGGGAGTCAGATGGCACTACGAGTTTTTTAATGCGTGGGTGTTTTCAGGGTTATTTCAAGGTCATTTTGTCTTTTTTATCATAAACCCATATTTTTTTACTTCGGAATCACATTCTACGTAAAAAGATGCACAACTTTTGTTTGACACATTTTTTTGTAGCAAACAAATATCGAAACTTCTTGGATCGCGAATTACCTGTATTACTTGAAGATCTAAGCCTAGCAGACAGACAAAACATGTGGTTTCAGCACGACGGTTGCCCATCACATTATTCACGCATTGCACGGCAAATACTAGATCGGGATTTTACTGACTGAGGTGGTCCAGTTTCCTGGCCAGCGAGATCACCTGATCTAACATCACCCGATTAGTTCCTATGGGGTTATCATAAGGAAAAGGTATACCACGATCCATCTACTACACCAGAAAACATGAAACAGCGAATTATAATTGCGTGTCGTAATATCAGGAGAAGAACTTTATTATCTGTTCACGAGTCGTTTAGTAAACGAATTAATAAGTGTCTAGAAGTTGGGGGTAAAAATTTCGAGCATTTATTAGGATGTTCTTAAATGAAATAAAAAACCTTCCAGAAGAAAGTAACGTTGTCATTTTAATAGAAAACCAAAATGATCCATGACATAAACACGGCAAATCAGCTAAATATCTTAAGAAATATTGAACCTACAAAAAAATGTTTCAAACAAAAGTTGTGCATCTTTTTACGTAGAATGTGATTCCGAAATAAAACATATGGGTTTATAAATGTTCAATAATATCGATCGTAAGTTGCTTAAGTAAAAAAATTTTTTAAATGATATCGACTTGATTCTCTTGAAAATGATCTAAATGTAGATCGAAACGTTGAGAAATAATATTGTGCTAATTTGCAAATAGTGTTTTAGTAACATGTGATCGAACCTATGCGCCGATATCATTTAAAAAATTTTTTTGCATATGGGTTTACGATAAAACAGACAAAATGACTTTGAAATGATTATTTCAAGGTTTTGAAAACGCCCACGCATTGAAAAACTCGTAGTGCCATCTGACTCCCCACTCGAAACGCTAAAGGACATGTGTCAGTTTGTTTTTTTTAAATCACATGTCTTTGAGATTTTTTACAATCTCAACTTAAATGGGACACCCTGTATATTTCAGGTCCAATCCCTAGAGAAATGTGTAAAGAAATGCAGTTAGTATATGTAATTATGCAGTACATAATCATTTTTATTATAAATGGATAAAATCCGCGGTCTACAAATAAATTATTGCATGAAATTTGATTAAATCCCTTGAAGATTCATCTTCTTCCAGGAAGAGAATTGATCAAGTGTCCACATACTTTGTCTACTTCTAATCTTTCTATACTTCTAACTTCCAAAGTTTTTACGTTACGAACGATGAACATTCAACGTCCATAGTTGATTGGAATATTTCAAATACAAATTACACAAGGCGCGTATACTGTTTTATAAGTAATCTCATGAAGCATAGTTCTCGCGGTTCGTTCCCACAATATTGCGCACAACAGCGAATTACGTTAACGTGTTAACGCACGTGTCTGCATATTTCCATCTATTGGGTCGGCAAGAAAGCAATTTCCATTTTTAAGGCGAAACGAAACCCAATTTTTCTATTCAAGCAATGAACTTTAATCAGTAAAATATTTTCCATTTCGTTCGATGGTCTTTTGCCATCTTTCTGGTAGCTCCATAATTCCGCGCTCATAGAACTTCAAAATTGTCCGAAAATTGGGTTTCATTTCACCTGAAAATACCGAAATTACTTTCTTGCCAACCGAATAGATCTCGCGCTGTTCGATTGGCGGTGTTGAATGCGACACGATGTTGAAGTCAAAGGGAATCCGTGGAGCAGGTTTATTTTCTTGACACAGAAACGTGTGCACCGATCTCGTGCATCTCCAAAATGTAGGCACAGAAACCGCCTGGAGCAACGAAGAGTTTCTCTCTGAACTTTCTAGCTAGCGTGTCACTGACCTTTCGCTACCTCTCGCCCAGCAGGGGTCAAGAACACCGGCCGCTGGCGAAGGGGTGTAGTGGGAGAGGGTCGGGACTCACCTGGATCATCGGATGCATCGACATCATCGGCTGCACCACGTAAATCGGCTGACTCTTCGGCACGTGGCTCTGAGCTGTGACCCACTGGTGCACCATGTTGCGGGTCTTCAGACGACCGTCGCAGAACAACTCCTCGTTGTTGTTCGTCCTGAGGCATCCGCAGAGCTTCGGGGTCAAGATCAGGCAACTATAGCCGGAAACCAGCAGCTCGGCCAGGCTGGACACCAGCAGACCTATGCTCGCCAAGAGACCCGCCCACCCACCTTCGGTCTGCAATTTTATTCACATTCGTTTTACAATATCTACGTACGATATGTATGTAACATGTATTTACAATATGTCATGCTTAATACACAATACAAATTATTAGCAGAGCCGGATTAAGCCCAGTAGCAGAAGTAGCAAATGCTACGGGCCACGTGCTCTTCTTTTCCGAGAAGAAAAAGCTCTGGATACTATTAACAGATATTTCTGCTAAAAACAGGTCATTCGTTGTGTTTTGTTTTATTATCATGCAAAACCTAGGGCCCCCAGGCAACATTTTCTACGGGCCCCGCGCTAGCTTAATCCGGGCCTGATTATTAGACTGCGGATCTTTATGCGTTTATGGCGTATGGAAATGTTCATGAAAGGCTAGAATATAAAATACGATAGAATTTTGTACAATCTCGATTTGTTTCAGATCTACAAAGACTGTCCCTATTAAACCTTAGCACTCGAGCGACGCCTCTGAGACGACAAAAATAATTGCCGTACTATTATTTAAAATATTGTTTACATTATTAGATCTGTCGGTATCTAATCAATTACTAAACATTTAAGTATTGTATGAGGTATTGCATCAATTTCATATCCATCAAATTTAAAAAATCATACAGAATGGAAATATTCTAGATCGAAAGAAATGTTTAATTTTGCAGTTAAAATAGCTCCAAGTGCAAAGGGTTAAAAATACGATTTCATTTGATTCCACTTTCTTAAAATTTGTCTACAAAAATTGGGAAATGCATAAACATCCGCAGTCTACTTATTATATACAATACAATAATATACAACGTGCCAAATACGATTGCCGGTCAAATGACCGGTTTTATATTTTTCATCTTACAATTACTGAAATTATGTAGTTGACTTCATGGAAATTGATTCGATAAATTTCTTTATCCAAGCACACATCGTAATCAAAATTGCACGAAAGCTAAATAAATAGACTCTATTTAATAGAGCCTTGTCAATTTTCTAAGATGAAACATTTTAATCGTTTTTAGTGATCGGTAGGTTCAGCGTTATAATTAGACTGCGGATCTTTATGCATATAAAAACATTTTGCAACAATTGTGGGCAGCAGGAGTTAAATAAAAATTCACTTAATCCCTTAATAAATGTTTTACATTCTAAACATCATAAAACTATTCATATATTTTTCTAATCTTTTATTGTTTCGCATTTCACACAACCAATCAATTTCTTCATAAATCCATAAAAATTCGCAGTCTAGTTATAATCATAGCTACACCAAAAATCGCAGTTTCCAAACGACACGTGGACATGTTTCTGCTTTACACGTTGTGTTATGTTTCTTGGACAAATGTTTGTCCTTGTGCCAGATACATGGTCAAAAAGTAACTGTAGGATTTGAACACTTTATTAGCACACTAATGTATTAGCTTGTCCCAGAGGTACCTTCTTCGGTGATGTTAAGCAACCTGACCGTATGTATACAAACAGCATGATTAACTTTTTGACGATGGTACATTCATTCATTAAATTTGTGTTTGAACTAATTTCATATACGTATGTATGCGTAGAACCAATCCGAGTAAATCTTTCTCTGAATATTTTTAACTGAAGATCATCTTAGTTTGTTATATACAAACATGTATACAAATAGCATGACTATCTTTTTGATGATGTTTCATTAATACATTAAATTTGTGTTTGAACTAATTTCATATATGTAGTATGAATATGTAGAACCAATTCGAGTAAATCTTTCTCTGAATACTTTTAACTGAACATCATCTTAGTTTGTTGTATACAAACAGCATGAGTAACTTTTTGACGATGGTACATTCATTCATTAAATTTGTGTTTGAATTAATTTCATGTACGTATGTATGTGTAGAACCAATCCGAGTAAATCTTTCTCTGAATATTTTTAACTGAAGATCATCTTAGTTTGTTATATGTATACAAACATGTATACAATCAGCATGACTATCTTTTTGATGATGCTTCATTCATACATTAAATTTGTGTTTGAACTACTTTCATATACGTATGTATGTGTAGAATCAATTCTAGTAAATCTTTCTCTGAATATTTTTAACTGAAGATCATGTTAGTTTGTTAAGGAATTTGTGGAATTTGTGGAATTTGTGGCTGTTGAATGAATGATCAGGTGTATGAATGGAAGGGGTCAGATGGATCTCGGACCCGCAGGTAACACGTGAGACGAGATAACTTCATCAAAACATGGAAGTGTCGCAATAGACCATTGACCAGACACCATCGCATTCCATTGAGGTCCGGAGAGGCGGGATAGGCCGTAGGGCCTGACGATGACCGCGTTTTAACCTTGTCATTGGGAACTTTCTCTGGCGATCAAACGGTTCCAGCGGCCCTGTTCCAGCCGGTCTGCCCTCGCCGAAACCTGCCGAGTCGATCGGCAGACGAGAAAACGATGGGAATCGAAACGAGGTCACCGGTACCCGTCGACTAATTGGGGAACGTATCCATCAACGATGAATCTCGTTCATTATCACGGATGTTGCGCTCCGGAATTCATGCTTTGTTTACTTCTGAATTCGACTACAATTATATGTGTTAATTAATACACTGTTGAAATTCCGACATTTCGGAACCGGAATTTTTGTTGCTTATAACGTGACACAATTTTTCCACACGTACACAAAGAGAGATCGCGGTAATCGCACTGATTGACGTCGAAATCAAATCTATTTAAACCCTTGCCGTATTTTGACGAGCCATACTCGCGATGAAGGTTTTAAACAAAGTCTAACAGATATGAATGTTGCGCGTTTCATTTTAGATGAAATAAAATTTGATTCGTTTGTAATCTATATTTAAGCATTAAAATATTGAATAAAAAATCTAGACATACAAAAAACATACATTTTCTTTTCCCTTCTACGACATTATTGCGCATAAAGACGTTTTAATCACTGTAACTGTGAAGTAAATGGAACAGCAAGGGGTTAAAAGGAAATTTATACGTGTAAACGAAAATTGAAGATACCTCAAAGTGACGTGAAATGAAATCGGACATTTTATATGCAACGACCTAATAGTTATTCGTTTTGAAAGGGTGTCCATTTGATTTTGTCCCGGACTGTATGTTCTTATCGTCGTGCGTTGAAGAGGAGAAAAGGACAGAAGCGGGAAGAGAAGAGGCCGCTGAAAGCACCACGTACCGGTACAGTGAGTAAGGTCACTACCGGTGTCCTCTGCGAGTCCCTGACGATGGCAGTCAAGGCCGTGATGGCGGCCATGTTCGAGAGGGCAAGGGCGACCAAGCTGGCAGCGAGGTGAGCCGTCGAAAAGCTCGAGTGCGCTTTGCTCGAGGACGTCGCGAGCGTCGCGACGACGCCCAATGCACCTGCGACAAGGGCGCCCACACCTGCCCACAGACCTGCACCTGAGCCACCCAGCGAGGCGCCATGCACCAGCACCAGGATCCCGAAGACCACCAGCACTATACCTGCGGGAAACATCAACATTGTACTGAATTTTATTTATTTGCAGCAAAAAACAATTAACACCCTGCTTTCAAAGTGTTTAATTCTCAATTATTCACATTATAAAGATGCTTCCATTAGACACTATTCTATGAATTTCTTTATTCGAGCACGTATTATTATGAAAATTGTGAAAATGTGAATAAACTCACTCTTGTAATTTTTATAACGATTAACATCCTGCTTTCACATTGCTTAATTTTCAATTATTGACATTATAAAGATGCTTCCATTAGACATTATTCAATGAATTTCTTTATTCGAGCACGTATTATTATGAAAATTGTGAAAATGTGAATAAACTCACTCTTGTAATTTTTATAACGATTAACATCCTGCTTTCACATTGCTTAATTTTCAATTATTGACATTATAAAGATGCTTCCATTAGACATTATTCAATGAATTTCTTTATTCGAGCACGTATTATTATGAAAATTGTGAAAAT
>CM052190.1:8958384-8988189 GCA_028455805.1 Lasioglossum figueresi | reverse complement strand
ATAAAACTCATCTAATTATAAAGAAACTATTAATATAAAAATTATTTTTGCATTTTCCTAATGTGTGCAAGTTACACGTTTAATCATCTCCATGCTATTCACAATATTTTTTTGGCAACGTCTTAAATTTTTTTATAATTACCAGAGGTATGTAGACAATTTATTATTTTCGATTATAAGACCATTAAATACAGTTCAAATTATATCGCATCCATTGTCATTTAAATCAGAAAAATGCCACAAATGAGTTGGCGAAAGTCCCATGAAAAAAAGAATAAAAAATTAAGAAGTTTCAGAATTGGATTAGTAGTGGTTCACACCGATATACCCGATCCCGTATCGGATTACGCTTTTTCGTAGATCTACGGTTCCCATTTTCTTAGATCAAGGCTTTACCGTACATCGATCTTCTTGCATTCTTTTAATTTGAATTCTGCCTACCTATTTTTTCCACGAATTCATCAAGTTCGTCCGCTTGTCAGATTACTCTTTTTTCTTGAAAACTGAGTTGGTTTTATTACGTTCCGAAGAGAGCGGCTGTATTTTCTGTTTTTCATGTTTTTGTTTATGACAATGCGACTTCGGACGACGGGAATTCAAGCGAAGCGATGCCAAAAGGACGCAAGAAGAAAACGCAAGAATGCAGAGTGGGTTGGCGTGATGAGAAGGCTGAGACTTCAATCCCACGAGGCAGGCGATGATTACAAATGTAAAAGATTGAAGTGTTTTGAAAGCATAAGTGCCGGTGAAAGACTAGCTATTACGAATGCATTTAACAGTTTGGATGCAACCGACGACGCGACGCTCAAAACTCACACTCCGCTGCGCTAATCTCGGCGTTACCAGTTTTACGACTTGCAGATTCCGGCTAGCAGAAAGTGATAACTGTCGTGATGCAACATTTCGGCTTGTGGACATCGAATGAAGAGAGAAAGTACTGTCGAGAAGAAACGTCTTGTGCAAAAAGGGCCTAACTTTCCAACTGGAGCAAGCTGAACGTCGCTCAACTTATTAGACTGCGAAACTTTATGCAAAATAACAATTTTCTGCATCAATTGCAAAAGCTACTAGAACCAAATAACAATTTATTTTATTATCGAGTTGCTTATAATTAGACTGCAGATTATACAGTGAGCCACGAAAGTATTCGAACGCTCTTTAAAAAAGAATAACTTTTTTATAATCAATTAGAAGCATTGGTTTACGAAATGATATGCAAGGAAGATTTTCAAAAAATTATAATTTACAAGGTTACGTGCGAAAATAAAAAAGGCATTTTTTAAAACTTTTATTATTTGGGCACTTAATGAAAATTTAAAATATATGTTTTACAGATCTATGGTAGTTATGCACATGCAGAAAATTTCATCGAAATCGGTAGACGTAGAAAAAAACGACACGCATCGAAAGATGTAAGAATCTGTGGATTTTAAGCAGAAATTGACTAAAAATCCCTAAAAACTATGATTTGAAGCTCTTGGGTATGCTAATCGATTTTGATAAAATTTTCAGCATGTGTACAACTACATAGATCTCCAAAACATATATT
This sequence comes from Lasioglossum figueresi, assembly GCA_028455805.1. Classification (NCBI taxonomy): domain Eukaryota; kingdom Metazoa; phylum Arthropoda; class Insecta; order Hymenoptera; family Halictidae; genus Lasioglossum; species Lasioglossum figueresi. Next base: position 8,986,640 of record CM052190.1, on the reverse strand, counting down.
TTAAATTTTCATTAAAGGCCCAGATAAAAAAGTTTTAGAAACTGCCTTTTTTATTTTTGCATGCAACCTTGTAAATGATAATTTTTGGAAAATCTTTTTTTCATATCATTTCGTAAACCAATGCTTCTAATTGATTATAAAAATTCAGGTCGTTTGGTGCAATTATAAAAAAGTTATTCTGTTTTAAAGAGCGTTCGAATACTTTGGTGGCTCACTGTATGTATTTAAAGAATTTATTTAAAGCGCAAGAAACAAATATGTAGCTTCTCTGTTTTACTATTAACACAGTCATTTTTATTTTGCATAAAAATCAACACAGTCTAACGATGATTTATTGACATTCTCTTAAATTCTTTTAATCTGTTTTATATTTCGCTATATTTTATTATTACTCAAGTAATTACTTTCTCCCAACCGTTTGCATGATTAATCGAGTCAAACCTGTGACGAAAATTTCATCGCGGTCTAATAAATATGAACATTATTAATTTCGTGTGCGTCGAAATTAAATATTACTTCCCATATTTCATATCTCACGTTTAAACTAGATGTAATCATGAAATGAACGTGGATCTCCTGTTTCTAGGGAATTGGTACCGGCCCTAACCAATTATACAGAAATTGTGACGAAAATCGTAAAGCAAGAAATGAGAGAAAATTAATCTGTAGATGCAGCTATTACCGAAATAAACATCGTGTAGCAGAAAATTTATGCTAATGCTGATATTACGATATACAATTGCATGAAAAATTGCTGGATGTGTTAATAAGAGAATGAAAATGTCACTGAAAGGTTAAGGAACACAAGTAGCAGTGCGGTCAATAAAGAAAACCAACACACCTTGAGGCATCGATAGTGAACGCTGTTAAATTACCACTTGTCAGGATTGCATAAAAAATTCGCAGAATAAAGATAATTGTCTTAATGAAACTGACTTAAAATTGATTACAGTATTCTTTGCAAATAATGATGAGGATAAGTGAAATAAAAAATAGGAAGATTGAAAAAATATGAAAATGTCAATGTATTAAGTGAACAAATTAATTCATCACCGACTGTGTTCAAGATTTGTCAATTAATAAGAAAATGGCGTAAATTCTTTCATAGAGTAGACTGTATTTTAATTCTTTAAAAATAGTCAATTAAATCTCTTTTCGATTTCCGTTTGCTGCAATTGATGCTGACAATTTTTATTTTGCACGAAGATCGACAGTCTGTTAATGACATCACGCTTTGCAAATATCACTCGCGATAAAAATAAATTTTTCAGCGTGGAAAAGGACGAAGTCACGAACGCGACGCGACGGTGAATGTGTTAAATGTGCATGACACGAAATCCACAACACACAGTGCTTCACTTCCAGGAGAGCCGAGTCATTACAGGCCGAATGACTCGAAATAATGTTCAAGAAAACATATAAAGTAAATACAAGAGAAAAATGTGTAAAGCGAAATTCTTCGTAAAGTATTTTATCGCGGAGTTTATTAAATACGCCCCGGACAAATAAGAGAACTGTGTATAAATTACAAAAAACCTTCAGGTATGTTATGAAAAGAGATGTTCTGAAATGAAAGCCGCAAGACCGCAAAAAATGTTCATAAATTATTTCGCCTCGGGGAAAACCGTGATTTTTGTCCGGTTGAAATTTCTCGAAAAATGTTTAGACCCGGTCTAAACATGTTTTATGTTATTTTAAGTTCGGCCGAAATGTCCGTAATCTGCATATCTTTTGCGAGTGGGCTGACGGTCACAAAAGAGCACTTGTTCCTAAAATATTTGTGCACGAAACGGCCAGACCCGTGCAATTTATTCCCCGCTGTCGTTTCACGACTCTCATTTCCAGTGTATCGGTTCCCCCACTATTCATATTGCCTCTACCGTGCTTTGCCCGTCCTATATACAATATTGTTCAGGCCTGACAACAGGTGAAACAAATTGTAGACCAAATTTTAAACATTCGTAATCAAAGGGAAGCTTCGACCTTTAAGGGAGTAGACTCCTGTTTCCAGGATTGCAAGGGCGCGGGATTCGTGTTCTCATTTCTCGATAATACAAAAATGGGGGTTTACAGTAGTCAAAAACACTAGATAAAAGATCGATCCAGGAGACTATCGCCCTCAAGAGTCCTATTTTTTCGTTTACGAGGCGAAATTTGTATTATTTGGATGCATACAAATTGCAGCTATTCTCATAGCTACTATATATATATATATATATAATATATAATCTTTATTCATAAATATATGCCTTTCGGCGTTACATTTCTCTCTCCTTCCTTCCTTTCTCCATTCTTTAAACCTTTACATTTTCTTAATTTAATTTAACCCCCTCTACATTTTATCCTTTTCCCTTCTTACCCTCCATGTCCTTCACTATTCCATTCTGTTTATCTTAATTTAATTCTCCCACTCCTCCCTTTCCTTTTTCTCTACCCTTTCTCTTTTTTTCTTTTAGCTTCCTGCCCCATTTTGCGCCTTTCCCCTTTTCATCCAAGATTTCTTCTATTTTTCCTTCTATTTCTTCCATCTCCCTGCATCTCCCTACGAGATGTTCCAGCGTCTCCTCCTCTCCTCTGCACATCCTGCATATTTTCTTCCCTTCTTTTTCCCAGAATTTGTTTGCCTTCTCATAGCTACTATTCATGCCGAATAATGCAAATTGCGCCTCGTTAACGAAAAAATAGGACTTTCGAGGGCGACAGCGTCCTAAATCGATCTTTCATCTAGCGTTTTTGACTACTAAAAACCCCCATTTTTTTATTAAGGTGGAGTAAGGTAAGTGCGTAAACGGGGAAAATGCATAAACTGGTTATTTTTATTGAGCGAAATTTCTCTAGCTTGTATTTATTAATGTACTATAAGTTAATATGAACTATTCGACATAGATGTCGGCCAAGGATAAAGATGTTTTCCTAATGTAATGCAATAAAATGCAATAAAGCATTTTGTAGCAGACTAGTTAATCATTCTGATCTTGCCCCGTTGCACATGAAACAAGGTTTGAATGCATTTTTAACTCTAATGTCGCTAAGCGCAGAGTGGTTGACACTTTCTACAATATCCTATGAAAATGATAATGACCAAGCAAAATTAGAATCCCACGTAATATTAATTCGTCGATAATAACTGTGGCAAGCGTTTGATACCGACAGCGTTTAGAATTTACATACCAGACTGAAAATACACCAATGTAAAGTGCAACTTTACAAAAACCAGTCTGCACTTATCCCACTTCACCTTATCTGAAAATGAGAACACGAATCCCGCACCCTTGCAATCCTGGAAACGAGTCTACCGCCTTAAATCTACGGTGGTTTCAATCACGAGAAAAATTTGTCAGTTTCTGCAGATATTATTACACAGCAAAAATTAGCAACAGATGGGAGAAGTGGAGGCTTCAAGCTGTAAAATGTGGCTACGTATATCGTTGTACTATGAGTACTATGAGAACGGGAAATTGGTGTCGAAATACTTTCTGGATCCACTGTACGTGCACGAGTTGAAAAGGTTTTGCTCTATTCGGATTACTTTCCCCCCGAGGGTACATGCACATTTAGAACATGACAAAAGCATGAGACTGCTACCTGAAAAGACGATGCTGGGACTATTAAAGGATTGGCTCGATGTACCAAGGAGTGCAACAAGTAAGCCTGAAGCCTTTTAACTTGCGAATGTAAAACAAGAAATGATAAGGGGAGAAAGAGAGATCTCTTTTTTACGAGAGAGATTTATTAAGACGTGTATCCATTCTCCGAATAAAATGTGCATGTTATGTAACGGATCCTGTACCGACTTTTTATTGAACTGTACTTATAATGGTCGTGGATTGAGCAATCTAATTGCTGGGACAGTAATATACGTCAGATGACGTTAATAATAAATGGATCTACGACAATAAAAACAGCTCCCCTAAGTACGGTTAGAACTTTCATCCATTTTAAGAGAGAAATAGGAAGATTACCCTGCCTCGAAAAACATTTTGTCATCCTAAAAAGACTTTCTGCAAAAGTTTTCTCATGCATAACAAGCGAATGGGAAACATAGTATGATCGTTAACCCTTTGATTGTGGAAGGCGTTTATGCAAAAAAGCGTGTATATACAAGAAATCTTTATCATTCTCTTTTCTTTTTTATTAAACTAAAACGACAAAGTCTTGATCATCTAGAAACAATATATTTACAAATTAAATGTCTTTCTCTCTTGTTCTTAACATTGCGATTTTTGCTTTCACTGTGTCATTTAATTGCGAATTATGGCTTTAAACTAGAGGTCGAAAGGTGAAAGAAATTTGATACTTCGTTCTATAGCAGCGTTTAATCGTGCTTTCGAAAACTAATTAAAAGTATACAAAATTATCTTGAAGCTCTTTTGTTTGAATAATAAACTTCGTATTATGAGGTATACAATAATATTAAATATTACTTTTCTTGATCTCTGTTTTTCCTCCTATCCCCTGCAGTTTCGAAAGTGAACAATGAAGTTATCGATAATAAATTAACGATAAGCTAACAGTAACGCACGAAAAATCATTATACGAGTTTCACGAATATTTTGAAAGGGCGTACACAGCAAGATCGAAAGTGAACATCTCGAAAATTGTTACGAGATCCCGTATAATTACTTTCGAATTTTAATAAAGCAAAACGAGCGCGGATCGATAACAAGGGGAGAGTTGCCCAAAGCGTGATCTCTTAAACCGTGTCTCGCCGACGTCTTTATAATTAATGAATAGAAACGATCATTCGGTTCGATCCACCGACGATTTTAACGAGCGCAACTTTCTTCGACCTCCAGTCGACAAAAAATTGATGACACCGTTGAAACTTTCGCTGGAACGTCTTCCGATTCGCTCGCGGAAGAATGGAACGTTTGCTCGCGGAAGAAAGCAGGTAACGTCTAATGGGAACGAGAAGACGATTCTACGTGTCGTTATATCCGATTCGACGTGATGTATTCGTACGTGGAAAATAGATGCATTGCAAGGTGCACGAATTCACTCGTCGATCGGGAAAATAATGGCAACTTTATTTCTAAAATCAAGTTTTAAACGGACAAAACGTAACTGGATGCTGGCAACGTGAACGCTGAAAGTGACTACAGTAATTTGTACATACAACGTACATTATTGAATCATGTAATTAAATAATCTGCACAAAATTAACTCGACGGAGTTTTATTAACACGAGCAAACCACGTCTTTTTAGTTCAAATGTCACACGTCAAGCGAGGATCTGAAAATTTAACGATACTACGAACAAACAACCAACGGTTTCATAAACAAACTGAGATATACCGATATTGAATCGATCGTTCCTTGTGTGGAACAATAGATTAATTTTGACATATTTCAACATACATGAATACAGTAATATTTGTACATGAAACGGTTTAATTTTTAATTATTTTTTGTGAAACTTTTACCAACATATTGGTGATACTTTTCTGATTGAAACGAGTCCAAACACGATACACTTTAGATCAGGGCCGAGCAACTTCTTCCCCGCTGTCGCTTCATGATTTCCATTACCAGTGTACCGGTTCCCCCACCATCAACTATTTCATATTGCCCCTACCGTGCTTTGCTTCGTGCGACTGCGAGGTTACGGCCCCCTACGTCCCACTCTACAGGATTTTGGTGGGGAGGTCTCAGAAGCAGGAGGTTCATCGAGGTTCTACCGAATCGTGGATTAAACAATAAATATGATCTGAAGCGTGTCGTGTTTGTACTAGTTTTAATCAGAAAAATGCCACCAATATCCCGGTACAAGTTTCGCAAGAAAATAATTAAAAATAAAATAGTCACTATAATTGAAAATACGTGACACCAATTAGTAGAACGAGCAATCAAATAATTATTCTAAAGAAACTGCTAGAGTGAATGAAATAATTGGAACCTATAAAGACTAATGGTACATACACACTGCCGGTAGATGCCATTATGCAGCTCCTCCATATTTAAAGGCAATAAAGCGCCAGTTTACCGATGGAATAGCGATATTCCGAGTAAAACGAATAAAGAAAAAACGTAAATGGTTTAATAGTACTTCTCGATCGACAAAAAAAGGGTTGAGACGGATTTGAAGATTGAGATCGCTGGAACCGAGTGATCTAAAGTGGCAAGAGTCTTGCGAAATGGTAAAACAGGACGGTCGAGAGTCGACTAAAAGGAAAATCGTGGCCAGGCTAATTCTCTGGTGATTCTAGCAATGGGATAATAGACGAGTTACTTTTTACCGGCAAATCCGAATTAAGTAATTTTCTCGCGAAGTTATTCGATACATTTTAACGCCAGAGTACGACAGTCGAAATATTAGAAAGGATAGCCAAGGTTCTGAAAATGAAACGCTCGAACTCGGTAGGCTAATTGAAGCTGTAAAAAAGACTGCAAAGAAATAGCTAGCGTGGTCAGTAAATTTTTTTGAAGCATCATTTAGAAGTATAGCAATCTCTCTATCCCAGAGAGGAAAGCCAGAGTTGTCTTAAAAGTGTTCTCATTTGAGTTGTTGATTTCCGATGATTAAAATTTTAATATTTAGACCATTTTATTTTATTTTGTAATAAACAACTGAAATCTAAAGCAGTAAAATGGTTAATATATATTATTTCGATGAAATATTATTTTCAACGTATTGGAAAATCAAGTTTTTCGTTTAAACGATGGAATAAAAAGTAATGAAATTTGAAAAACAATCAAACCGGTAAACAAGCAATATCTTCAAAGATAATTTTCTCATTATTTTTCATAGAACAAAAATTCTGGATTAAGAATATATCTATTCGTTATACGGAAACGAACTGGGCGATCAGTCTCGTTAATTATGATCCATATAATGTGAAGCTGCAAGGACGGAACAACTCGAAGAGTAATAAACTGCGGCCGGTTTATAGTAATTCGACCACTGTCAAGGTGCTGCGTTAATTAGCAGATCGGAAAAAAACATATTTCATTTAGAAAGGTACATTGCTCGACCGAGTAGAGATTAGACTCGTAACACGCATACTTCGCATAACAGGTCCGTAACAGACTGCTCTGGGTACTAAGTCTCTTTAGGGTATTTCTAATTTCGCCTCCTTCCCGATCTGTTCGTTGACTAGTTTGAAACTTGGCATGCCTCGACCCGACCACATACCATTCTGTTCCTTCCTAATCTTGTATAAGCGTGTTTCTATAATTCCATGATCGATGCGTTACGTAATGGCCCTTAATTCGCCTTCCAAGAACTCGCAATCAATTATGAATACTAAGGATTTTCCTCTAGGACCTAGAGTCTAGGTGCATGCTTGTACATTTGTCAGTAGACTGCGGACTTTTATGTGAAATAAAAGCTTTCTGCGTTAATTGCAAGAAACGGGAGTCAACAAAAAATTGCTTTTCCTTGACCCCATTCCTGTATAATAACGCGTCAGCCCTGGGATGAAGATTTTAAACAAATTCTACCAAAGGGATCTACGATCATGATTAGACAATTTATTCATTTATTACAAAAATGAGTAGACGTAATACGAAACAGTAAAAACACCAGAAAAATTTAAAATACTGGTATTTCAACCTATTAATCATAAGAAAAAAAATAAATTTCTAATTCATTCTAGTTTGTTGCTATAAGCTGGAAGTGTATTATATCGCGGTTCGAATCTACTTGCTAGTTGCTTAATCCCATCGCTAATGACTAGGAATGGGATCAAGTTTTATGTGTATGCGTTTACAATGGGCAGACCGCGGATTTTGCATTTATAACAAAAATGGGTTGCTGCAATTTAAAACAGGAGAATAATGTTAATAATCCAAGAACAGCGATATACTATTTTTAACGTGTTAACATTATTAAAGAAAGTGTTTAATCTGTATCTGGCTACAACCTCTTGCAATTGATACAGACATTTTATTATTTCCATGAAGATATCTGCAGTTTAACAATGAGTACTCTTATAATGTAATCATTTATAAATATTAGTAAGGAAAAAGTTTCTATTTGATCTATCTGGCTTAAAATTCTAGTGTACTTAAAAGTACCATTTTTATAGTTTGAAGTACTTTGAATTTAATATGGCACCAATAATTTGGTCACCTCCTGTAGCTGCAGCTAGGCATATTATTATTCTTGCACTAATTCAACAATCATTTGAAAGAGCAAAATTATAGCGTCTATAGAAGTTGCTGGCCGATTCGATTAATATTAGAGTCTGCTCGGAAAAATATTGTTAAAGTACTCATAAAAGTTTCTATTTGATCTATCTGGCTTAAAATTCCAGTGTACTTAAAAGTACCATTTTTATAGATTGAAGTACTTTGAATTTAATATATGGCTCCAATAATTTGATCGCCTCCTGTAGCTGCAGCTGAGGATATTATTATTCTTGCACTAATTAAACAATGATTTGGAAGATCAAAATTGTAGTGCGTATAGAAGTTGCTAGCCGATTCGATTAATATTAGCGTCTGCTCGGAAAAATATTATTAAGGTACTCATAAAAGTTTCTATTTGATCTATCTGACTTAAAATTCTAGTGTACTTAAAAGTACCATTTTTATAGTTTGAAGTACTTTGAATTTAATATGACTCCAATAATTTGGTCGCCTCCTGTAGCTGCAGCTAGGCATGTTATTATTCTTGCACTAATTCAACAATCATTTGAAAGTGCAAAATTATAGCGTCTATAGAAGTTGCTAGCCGATTCGATCAATATCAGAGTCTACTCATCACATATCGTAGATCATAGAAAGTCCGGTTTTGTCTAGTTCAGAACTCGAGTGTATTTGAAGATGCTGGTTTCATTTTCGGAAATAGTTTGGGTCTAATCGAGGTTCGGATATACTTGTTGGGTGCTCAATCCCATCGCTAATGACCAGGCACGTTTTACTTTCGCGGCACTGCTCGCACTGCGTTCGGTTGCAGGAAACGGTGCGCGGAATGCCGAAGCTCTTGCTCGCCTCCAATGGGAGTCGAAGAAAGACCGTTGGAAATGTTTCCTTGGTTGGGAGAGGCACGAGCCGACGCTCTCTCGTCCTCTCTTCTTTTTCTACTCTACACCGTCGTATCGCGGAGCGGCGACTAGATCGCCTTGGCCAAGCAGGAAAACAGTCTGATCTCATCTTGTAAATATGAACGTTCCTCCCTTGTTAACCTGCCGAGCCAACGGCAGCCGAGAATGCCGGGAATTCTATGGAAATGCTACGAGCTGAGCCTCGGATTATCCGTTTACAATGGAGCGGCTCGTGCCAATTTTTGTCTCTTCCCAGGAAAGAACGCTATTTCTCTCTGCCATCTTCAATCTCATTCGCGAGCGCGGGAATCCGTGGCACTCTCGGCCATTTTTCCCCCTGGGATCATATCAATTCAATTAAAATGCTCTTTCAGTACGTTGTTACATTTTATGTATCGTTTAGTTATTTTTTTCCCACATGAAGTACACGACCTCTTACCGTTTCCTCTTGCATCTTCACTCTGGTATTCTCAGAGCGCACGTAAGCATGCTACTTTTAGGAATTCTTCCTCTTGGTATGTTGTTATGGGATGTTTCGTACGTTGTTTAGTATTTTTTAGATGTAAAGTAAATGCTCGTTGATCGAACATAGCACATGTTATACGGTAGCCTGTGTGGAGAAGTCCTTCCTTGATGGAACTGATATTGGAATACGGGAGTTGATTTCAAATTTAATTTGATCAATTTTATTCTTTATTGCAACGAAGAATCGCTTGACCAATTATTTTGAACGAAAAATTCCTCGTGCTGGACGGTTATTGTGCTGTTTGTAATTATATCACAAAAAGGATGTACCCAACAGAACCATTAGTTATGGACCACATGACTGAGAATGACATTGTGGAAAATATTTCGAAATTAGGTTGACGTGGTGAGAAATGTGCTCTCGAGCCGACTATCGTTTATTAGAAAAGAAACCGATAATGGAGTACTTAGAAGTATCATTATTCTTCTTCCCCACTGCTGTTATCAAACTAAATCATCTCGATCCGTGAGTCATTGCCTCTTCCACTGTTGAACAGCTTCATGGTTTGAAATAAGGAAGCAATTCCTATAAATCATTTGTTTTTCAAAGATTTATGTTTTCACCTTCCCCATAAAGTTGCACTATCGTCTCAGCTTGGACAACTATTATTTTTACACGATCTTTAAATTTTCATTATGTACATCATCTTCCTCGAATGATCGCTAATTAATAGGTCACGCGATAAACTACTATTTCCAGAATCTATGAGTCATTTCATGCTAATCAAAACTGTGCACGTTTTCATCCTGATTTGCAACTCTAATACGCCTAGAATGCTTGGTTACGACACGTGTATGCTATTTCCGGAATTTCTGAAGAAATGTTTTCATTGAAAGTTATGTTCAACAGAGAATTGGAAAATGTTTCTTTCAAACTGCGGGCGTTGTTTAACATTTAATAATATTTAAATGACACAGCTATTTCTACTACCAAGTTTGAAGCGTGTCTCTGCAGCAGTTTCCGGCACATCAAGTTTCTTCATTATCATTTCGAAATTACACGAGAGTATTGGCAGCTATTAAATGAAACATTAACCACCGCGAGATACATCAGGGGCCGCACATTAGATCACTATAAAATCATACGCGCGGCAATCGAAGAAACGCTGCATAGAAACATTTTCAGGATTTCACCCGGGTGAAATTATTTGGTCGTTGACCTTACCGACGCGAAATAGAAAGATATGTGTGTCGTTGAACCTCCGCGAAAGAATTATGTCATGCCTCGTATTGGGAAACCAAATGATCGACCTCCGGTCTTTACCTGCTCGGACATACGCTTCTCAGTAGCAATAATAATCTACCTGTGTAACCGTTTCTCTATTTCACTAGTTGTTTACTTGTCTATTTATCTGTCTACAACCATTCTTTAGAAATTTATTTTACAGATTGATACGAGTAGACTGCGAATTTTATGCATTTATCACAAAAATGAGTAGGTGCAATTTAAAACAGTGAAAAGACGTTAGAAAAATTTTAAAATACTATTATATTCTTTAAAAAAAAAAATAAACACCTGTTTCACTCCAGTTTGTTGCAATTCAGTTAAAAAAGATTTATTTTGCATGAAGATCCGCTGTCTAGCTATGAGATTCATCAAATTAAAGTTATAAAATAAAAATTATCAACTAAGCTGATTATTGCACTCTGCGGATCGTTGTGTAAAATAAATATGGTTTCCACGAATTGTGAGCCACATAATAAAATTTCTTTTTTTATCGACGTTAATAAGCTGACATTAATATATCGATACTATTAAATTCGTTTAAATAATAAATTCTAAGGAATCCGCAGTCTAATAATGACCTTTTAAATTTCTAGGCCAGAAAGGGTACCCAAAATATACAGGTGGGACAGAGGTGGAACGAAAGGAGGCACGCGACGCAATAGTCAGGTGAAACAACGCGTGGACATGGCAGAAATAAGCGTTATAATGCAAAGTGTAACCGCAGAAAAAATTCGACCCGATAACCGCGAGAATATCAATGAGCCAGTCGCATTCTCTGGTTACAAATGGCCGTTGCGACACGGGAGAAACGTAATTTGGGTTGCGCGACTGCTGAAACAAACGATCCAACCGGACTGTTTATTTCGAACATGTTCGGTGTAATGAACGGCCGACATTAGTGACTGTTGCACGCCCGAAAATTCCTGCCAATGACTTTATCATTGTAACCGGCGAAACGGTTGTTCCGTTACGCGTTAGATTGTTCCCGCGAGAACCGTTCAAATCCCGATTACGAGACCATAATCTGCGGTGATTCAATTTTAATTCGACAGAAAGATTTATTGCACCGGCTAGTACGCAAATGAAATTGATTGAAGAAAACTGTTCCATTTTCACGCAGTACGATGACCTCGACGTCTCGTGTTCACGATATTACTAAATAATAATAATTATTTTATTTTATTTTATTAACACGCGTCTGCATTTGAAATAATCCAGTGAGCTATGCCAGCATGCATTTTGTTAGTATTAAAGATTGCCGTACACAAAGTGAGACATATACATATGCATTATGGTGTAGACCGAGATGTTTATTGTGTAAATATATACAGTCACGGTACTTAACCTAGTTCTGGTAATAAATAAGACTCTCGACATTGGCACAGTTATCTTCGAAATTATTGAGTACCGTGGTCTTTTATTTTACAAATAGGGGCCTGTGTGCTACAATTTTTCAAAACTGCTTTATGATCGAAGAGGGTCACCTCGGAGACCATTATCATCATAAATTTCGTTCCCTGTGTTAGATATCTGTCGGATACAAATTTCAACGGACAAATAATCCGTTGCTGAGATTATTGCTCTATCCATTCGAGTATTATTCAACCGCGAAACGCAATCAATGAATGAAAAAATTTATGAGAGTTATGGTGTCGCGACCTCCTTCGCGTGGCACCGTTTGTTCCTCGTGTGTGCGAGTAAATATGGAGGCTAAACGTGCATTTTTCGTCCTTCTATCAAATAAACTGCTGTCATGGAACCCCGGATACCCTTGCGTAGCGTGAAAATAACCGAGCAATAAGGACGGCAGGCGAAGTGAAACGAAAATACGTATGAAGTTAAAATTAGGTTGTGCTTTTGTTGTTTCTGTTCTCTTCTCATGCGTTCGACCCAATAAACACGCAATTACGTTTACGTAGAACGCGGATCTTTATGCATACGAAGTTGGATGTATGTAGAAACCGTAATAAAATAGAAAACTGCAGAATAGTTAACCTACATCCCTTTTTTCTGTTTCGTTCTCGTAAACTTCTTGTTCCAAGCTGTTTCGTGGATGCCGAAATTAACGAACAATATTATCAAGTTCTCCGAATAATAATCTACATACAATTCTTTGAATTTTTCGAAATTCGCTAGGAATTTTTATTAATCTATAACCAATACAAAAATTGAGAAATATTTCCAATTGAAAACGGTATTGACTTAAAATTTTGAACGGTACATTTATTCAGTTTTAAATTTAAGGAAAAATGGGTAAGCCTCGGCAATTGGCGCCAGTCTTTTTCTCGACAGTAATAGAACAAATTGCAAAAAAAGTGTCGGCCGCACGTTCTCCTAATAACACAATGTTCACCGATGAGAAATGCTTTTATCGAGCGATAAGTTATGTCGAATAGGCGTTCTATCGAGGAACGCGCCGGTGTTCCTTTCACTAAAGCGGTTCTCAATTGCTTGGGGGAAACGGACCATCGCTTTCTGAAATGATTCTTTACACGGCTGGAGAACCTCGTCCGGTGATATACTTTTATCATGATGCAATACACCTGTGCTATACACGCCACCCCGGAATGTAAGCGATAGTGGACTTACCCAAGCGGTTCCGAGGCTTCGCTTCGAGAATTATCTCCCCCAGGTAGCAGGTACATTTCCTTGCGAAGGACACGCCGATTTCGTTTACTGTTTTCATGTTTGTTAAGTAAACGCTGTCAACAGAAAAACGAAATATTGAAAAAGACGCTAAAATAGAAAAAAAAACAGACTCGGAACGAGATTTTTACTATTGTAGATCTTTATGCAAAATAAAAAGTTTCCAAATCAATTGTAGGGAACAGAAAATACATTAAAATGTATTCCTTATTTTTCTCTCTTAATCTCACGCAATCATTTTTGTTATGAACGCATAAAATCCGCTTTGAGAAATCAAATTTCAAGTTCTTTAATTGAAATTTAAGCTTACCATTTTCTCCACAATGAGTGTAAATTTTCCGATCTATATGGTAAAATGGACTTTAAGCCGGCATCGTTCCCCAGAATTAATATCGGCTCGCTTTGTGCTCCATTCTCCAAGATGGACTCCATTTCTTTGTAAATGATGGTTGCTTGAATGTCCTGTTGTAGTTCAACGTAGATCAGAAATAATCTGTAAAAGATAATGTTGTAACTCAACATCTTAACTCAAGTAAATTAACTTTTTTATAGAAACTTGCGTAGTTCTCTCACCTGTGATACGATCTAGGATCATTTGTGATTAATTTCAGGCAACCGCCTCCCTCGTAAGACAATTGATTGTGGAATTCAAAATAATTCAAATCTTTTATGGGCAATTTGTTTTCGATATTCGCAACGTTTCCCAATATTCGAATAACGTTCTTTATTGTCTCGTAGACGTATTCTATTGGAGTTTTCGATGTTTCATTTTTCTCGTCCTCCTGTTTTAGTGCAAGCAATCGAGGTACACGAGTGAATTTTAAACGTGGTATAGGTACAGAAATCTGAGGTTTCTGCTTTGATAAATTGTAAAATGGTTTCTGTCCAAAAATTATCTTTCCATCTATGACACGTCTTTCCAACTGTATCTGTAAGCAATTCAGGTTACTAGTCGCGTTAATTTACAGCAATATATTTAAATATCTCATATTTAAATTTACCTCTCCACAGTTATAATAGGAACTACCGCTTCCGTGGCAGAAAGATGTTTTGAACGTTTCATTTTCATAAATAGGAATATGAATGTATAAATATGGGAAAAGTTGAGTCCAGAAAATGTTCTCCAAGTCATAAAATGTTTTGGGCCCGAAAAATTCGTGGGTCCAACCAGACGCAAAAATGGCAACTGACAATTCTTGTTCTCGTATCTGCTGTAGAGCCTGTGATATAAAATATTACAGTCAAATATGTTTGTCTAACTCAGATATGATGTTATTAAAAAACTATTACACTTACAGAGGATGAATTGAATCCTCCACCCGATGGACAACCTCTTCCCCAAACATCTAATCCTACATAGATGTCTTGGATCTTTCGATCTCGACTTTTTGCTAAAGTACAGCTGTTTTCCAGCTTCGTCTTGGTCCAATTGTAATTTAGGTAAATACCATCACAAGATAAAAAAAAGTCTCTAGAATTATAAATTCAAATTTAAATAATTTGTAAGTACAGAAACACACGAATGACGAACTTACATGTTTGAATCATTTAGCTGGTTTTGCCACTTCAGCTTTCCTGCATTGGTTACACTGTCGTACCAAATGATTTCAGAATCTTTAATTTCTACGTGAATCTGCTCTGTTAGATACTCCATAAAATATACTAAATTACTGATCTGTTCAGTTTTAATTTCATTTTCGACATTCAATAGCCAGCCTTCAAATTTATAAAACTTTGAAACATAGATTAGAGCTTCCACGAACTTTCTTGCTGTTTCCTTTGATTCTAGTATCTCTTCCCAGATACCTTGTCGTTCTGTTATTACAGTACCAAGAACTTTCACGCCATGTTCGTGTGCTGCGTTGATCCATCCGAAAGGTGGAATAGTTATGAAATGATGACTGAAGTATACAAATGTGTCTATAACGCTCCAGTGATAAAACAAATAAGATTTATAAGAATCTGTACCATCTATAAATCTGGAAAAATAATTGCACATATTAATCGCTAGAAAATATCAAAATTTTAGTAGATATTACCTGTCGCCAAGGTAACCACCTTTCATATCATGGCAAAGCAATGTTTTAGGACGTTCGTCTCTATCAAACTTTGCCAATTGTATTTTATGATTATTTATATCCAATCCGTCGTACACATAGTCCGTGCATTCCCTTAATTCCTTAATTTCTGGCCACGATTTCAAATGGTCCACATTTTCGTACAACTCTTGCAAACTCTTAAAGGGTTCAGCTTCTGCAACCGTAGCCTCCATCATACGATTTGTTCTGTTTCACGAACAACTTTGAACTAATTTCAAACTGATGTGATTACACAAAGCATTTCCTTCCACTATATATTGCCGGAAGAATTATGACACTAGTGCATATCAGCTGATAGCGGTTGTAATAAGTAGAACTAATGTATGACTACGCACACCAGTGTGCCGCAGCATTATCTAGCAGCTGTTAACATGGATAACATAACGAGTATATCCTAATATTTATCTGAAATAAAATAGATAAGAGATAATATGTTGCGCTTACGATACAGAATCTCAAAAAGAAATAATAAATCAATTCATTGTTAACACACATGTACACTCAATGTTTATTAATGCACAAAAACACTTACAGAATATTTTTCATCGATGAATCGCGCGAGAATTCTATTGCAATAGACTTCTCGTAGCGAACATAACCACGTAAATAGCGTAATAGCAAATACGTAACGTGTATATTTGAATCATATAATCAACACCGGCTTACTTAACCTCACCCACTTGTAGCTTAAATAGTCTCAGACTACATGCACAGTAGACTGTCGGCAAGTATAGTAAATTATATTCATATATTGTAGTTTCAGTTTTTGCTACCAAAGGACCTGCTCATCAACGCCATTTTGCCTCTTCATTCCCTTTCCTTTTACACATTTCGAATTTCTACTAAATTAATTTAGTGCAAGATGGATTATGCAGCTGGAACCATTTCGATTATTGCGTAAACAATGACTGTGCTGGAAAATGTTTCAGGTAAGCGTTGAATAATTTCGATTCACGATAATTGAATGCGATTGATTCATCTGTGAGTTCATGCGCAAAGGACGTTCAAAGGTCACGCTTGATTCTTTAAATGGTTATTAATGTTACGATGTTATAAAAAATATTGGAAATCAATTTTCGCATTTTATTCTAATTTTTGGAGGTTATCAACGGCACTTTATCGCCTTTTCAATTATGAATCAATTGAAGGAATACTGAAAAAGGTTGCGGACACGTTTTAACCCCAAGATGGCGGAGGATTAAATGATTCAATGGCAGTAATGATTAGATTTTTTTTAGATAATTCTAATTATATAATGATAATAATCTGCCATCCGAGGGTTAACACTAAACCTATAAATTATTGAAATTGCGTAAAGATGTTTTCACGGAAAATGATTTAATAGATTTAATAAAAATTCTACAAAGTTGAGATACATTGAAACTTGTTATTTTGCTAAGGCAACGCGTACCCAGCCACTTTTAATGCTTGGTAGGTGTTGAAGATAAGCAGAAAGGAAACTGATCTATTTTGAACATAAACAAAATGGTGTGAAATGACGAGCAGGGGGAGCAAAAATGTGGGCATATCGTAAGATCTTCCTTTATTTAGTGTACACAACCATGTTCAAGAAGGTAATTTCCCACGGATACGCAGGGGAGACGTAATAGTTTGTGGGATGATTGGAAGACGTACGAGATCGTCACGCAACTCTAAACATCAATGAAAAAAAAAAGAAAAACAAACTGTCATGGTGGTCCCGCGGGTATAGGTTTACCGAGCAAACTTGAAGTTTGTGGGTCTGGGTGCGAACAGTGGGTACAATTCCAATTCGAGGATGGGAGTACAGAGGATCTGTGAGAAGATGGGGATAAAGAGGATCTGGGGCTATCAGAAACTGATCAATTTTTCTCGAAAACCATGGGCAAAGCACATTTTCCTCTTCTTCATCTCGCACACGCTATGAAGACCTCAGCTCCGCTCGGTAAAGCTACACATCGCTTTTTCTACTTATGTTTCCCGGTTTTCCTCGAGCTTTCCCCGTTTCTCGAGTGCCACTATTCGACAGGGGATTGTCTACGGTTCCCGTTCTCAAAACCATACAATTAAAAAATACTTTAATCTTCCACGCTCTCCGCCGTTCATTGTCATTTAAGCGAACCCCTAAAAAAAAACGGGATTAATGTTGTTCGACGATAAATTTTCTCGTTGCAAGGAGCGAACCCGACACCGTCATTCGAAACTCTCCTCCCGTTCCTCTATTCTATCCCTTATCGTTATTACTCTCGCGAATAGGATTGTTACCTTTCCTCTAGATATTGTAAAACCTTTAGACAAAGTTACTTTTTTTCCCCGGGATATATATGCATATATGTATATATATATCACATTGGATCGCTATCTAACTACGCCTCTAACTATAAACAATGAATCTCGTCGTCGTCGCAAAAAAGTATAGTTACGCTCGACTCGCTCTTCTCGTCCCCCTCGACGCTACCATAGGTCGCTAACTATAATGCGTGTCGAGCTGAGTTCACTATTCACCCTAGAACTCCTAGAAGAATCTTAGAGGCGATTCTCTTGCGTCGAAGATTCTCGAAAAAGAAGAGTATCATTGTTTATTTATTCTTGTGCACAGAGAAAATTTGCTGACCTTGAAGCTTGGGGGAAAGTTAGAGAGATGGACAGAGGTTTTCGCAGAAAATTTTCTCATTGTTATCGCACGGTGAAATGTTGATGATTTTTTTTTTCGTGGCAATCTCCGATGCAAGCAGACTACCTTAGGCGTTTCAGGGTTGAGTTTCTTGGTTCGAAGATAGATCATTTGCGGAGACAGATCGTTCCCTAGATCTTAAGAGGTTCTATTGATTGTTATTGTGCAAAGTTTACCCGACGAAATTGTTCAGAACTTTTCGAAGAAGAGTGGCTCTTATAATCGTAATATAATAATGAGATTGTTTCGTCCATCTTCTATGGTCACACTGCGTTTTCCGGGGTTACAGAGTCTCGTTCCGAATAACAACGGAGAACAAAGGGCAGTTGAGGTCGATAAATAGACTGCGGATTTTGTGCATTTATAGCGTACGGAAAGTGTTCGAAGCACACAGTAACACAGAGGAACAAGCGGAATTTAATAACGTTTCGTCTATTTTATTTCTTACCCTGATGAAACCTTGTTGTGGGACAATGGAACTGTGAAACTAATCTCCATTCTTGTAAATCGATCCCTAAAAGTCTATTCTTGCATAGAGATCCGCAGTCTCCGCAATACTTAGGTACTCTACTCCTATATTGTTACAATATTATTTCTCGATACTTGGTTCCTCGTGTGACACACATTATTGTTCATAAGTTGTCGGACATCTTGTTGATGTTGAACTGAAATGAATAGAACTTGCAGATAAAGCAATGTTAGACTATCATATTTAACCCTTTGCACTCGGTTGTTCCCTCTGAGGCACCATTAAATAATGCTGTAACATTATTCAAAATATTGTTTACATTATTAAATATATCGGTATCTAATCAATTACTAAACATTTAGGTATTGTACGAGGTATTATACCAATTTCATATCCATAAAATTTCAAAAATCATAGGGAATGAAAATATTCTAGATCGAAAGAAATGTTTAATTGTCCAGCTAAAATAGCTCCGAGTGCAAAGGGTCAATCCTGCAATTTTTAAATAAACAAATTTACTGAATATGCTGTAAAGTTCTTCCTAGAACGTGAAAAGTGAATGTTTTTATTTTGTAGTTTGTCATTTCATGACGTCAATTCGTTGTTGTTCTAATACATCAATGTCGGACAACTTATGAATTACAATGTTTATAGGTACGTGTATATACGAATATATAATACATGTATAATTATATTGTGCACGTTGACTCATACGATGTCGAATCTCTTTGTTTCTGTTCTCGTTGAATGTATATAATATATAAGCTACGGAAGTTTATGCAAATCAACAGTTTTATAGACGAGTTCAACGAAACGAAGATATATCAAATTTGATGTCTTTTGAGAGTAGTTTCAGTGAATGAAAAATAGAATAAGACTGTCTTATATTCTATCCAAGTTTGTATTTAAGGATTTCTTGAAACTTTTCGTGTGTGTACAGGGTGGACAATAAATGCGATCATCTTGAATAAATTCTAAGTTACACGCCTTATGACAAAATACATATTATAGAAAAGTTGTATCATTTCAAAGGGCATATTACACAATTTAAAACTCCATTTTGCTTGTATCAATGAAATATTGTATTTCTCATTTGCAAGTACTAGAAACGTTTCATCCAAAAAGTACATTTTTTACGTAATAAATTCACACGTATATTAATTGTTCATACAAGGTATAATTTAGAAATTATTTCAGTTGAGTTGCCCAACCCTGTGTACGTCTAATGTTCTAATCCCACAGACATTAGATTGTTCAAAGATCTATTAATTAAAAAAATTAACGAAATATTAGGTTGTCAACTAAGTTCGGGACCTCCACATTTTATCAAACAAAGTCATTTGTATATATTTTTTAAGCACGAGTATTTTATGTCAAATTAATCGAAAAATTCAGAGCTTTCCAATGATACACAGTTCGAAAGGTCACTGAATGAGGTTATAATGATACGATAAAAGAATTACGAAACAAAAGGTCGCGAATTTAGTTGCCAACCTAATATATTATAAAGAACTATTAATTATAAAAGTCTATAGGAAAAGAACAGTATGCACTATTCCGGACATAATTTGATGTTGAAGAATATATGTAGAATGTAGGACACTCTCGGGATAGATCTGGCGAAATAGGATTACTATTTTACAGGCTGTTTATGCAAATGATCCTGTGCAATTTAACCTTTATCCCGGCAGTGTCCTATCCCGTGAGACAAAATTCAGCGGACAGAGCATGCTACCGACTCTCTTTTACGTATCTAAATCCCGTGCACGTGGGGGCAAACATCGTTCTATCGAAAGGGGGTTCAATATTGCATCGACGCTCTTCGAGTGTCGATAATACTTACGTTAGATCGAACTATGCTAAACCGTCTTTGGTAAAAGTTTCGTATATCTTGGTGATATCATTGTTCGTGATATGATGTTTGATTATTATAAAAACTCCGAAAATTTTCGTCGCCGAACAGATTCCAGATCGGAGAATACAAGAGAATGATTCGACCGATTCACCGGCATACTTTTCGTTTTCATTAGAATCGGAAGCGAAGCTTTGGTCGTGAACCCACGCGAATTTGATAAAGCTAGAACCATGAATTCTAGCTCATGGACAGAAAATGGTCACAAAGAGGATATGATTACGTCTCGATCAACACTTTAACTGCCACTGTTAATTGTACACGGACGACGCAGTTTATTATCTGACAACGACCGTCGCATGGTGTCGTTACGACAAAAGTTGGATAACTGAATTTTGATGCGTCACGGAAACATTTGCGTTATCCCTAACTTGTTTAAATGATCAAAAAGTGAAACAGTTTTATTCAACTCTTGTCTCGCAATTAGACAATCTTTAAGCGAAATAAAAATTATCTAAGTTATTCGCAAGGGCCAAGAGTCGATTAAAAATTTAATGGAATGATTATCATACGTGGTTCGAATGAAAAAACATCGACCTCAAAATTTTTGCAGTAGACCTGCGGAGAAGATTTTCTCAAAAATAAATTTATTCTGAATTTATTGCACTCGTGAGAAATAGACATTGAAGAGCACATTTAAACATTTTCGATTTTGTTGACACGTTCTGCACTCTGATCTTTTTATATAAAAAATGAAGCTGTCAACATTTATAGGACACATCGAATGTCATACATTTAAAAATGGAAATATTAATTACGCCACGTCAGCCGTGTCGACCGACACGATTCTTTTTATCATCACTTATTATCATTACAGTAAGATATCAAATTGTGTTCTGATTTCGTATGATTTTTATGGGCATTCAGTTAGCATATTAAATAAAATGTGCTATGTACGCAATTGAATGAAACAAATACAAACATGATTGAATAATTAAAATTAGCAGATGCTACGTTGGAGTGTGTTAACATTGAAAATCAGCGGGCAGAACGCATTAATAAAGAATTTCAAATCAATGCTAATTTTTCGGATGGCTATCAGTCAGCAGTTAACGCGTTGTATCGCGACCAAGGATAGCATGAGATTTATCTGTGACCTTCCACGACATTGGGAACAATATAGCTCGGGAATGTGGGTCGCCTTAATGCGGATACTTAGCTTCCGGTCTGGTAACTTATAGTTTGTAGGCTGACCGTCTACGGAATCCGTTTGTTGCTCCGTAGAACAGGGAATATTATAGAAAATATTGTTCGACTTGGTGAGAGAACTGGATCGACCAGCGTTGGTCGTTAAGGTGTACGATAGCTCTTCGAAAGATTCGACAATTTCAGCATTTGAAAAATTCGACTTTTCTACATATATGTATATCTAGGGGGGTGTCTACATAGAAAACGCGAAGCCAAACTGGCCGTGTGTGGTCTCATGCAATGACGATCGTCGCGAGGATTCGCTGTGGAAAGCAGATAGTCCCTTCATTGTCTTGCAAAGAAAGCAGAACCGAGAGTCTTGTAGGGTACATTGACGGCCTGATAGGCCGGACTCTTCTTTTTCTTCAAAGTCAACAAGCATCGTTAACCGTTTGGCCGCCATCTATAAGCATTCGACGGTAATCGCTGCGTAAAGCATATTATCCGCTAATAATGAAATGTTCTGCTTAGACATATTGCAGGCTGAGTTGCTGGAAAACAGAACGTCTGAACATTTGGCATTCAAGTATAAAAGAAAATGTCCGAGAGAATTCTTCAGGTTGGAAACGATAGAGTAATGTTTTCATCATTTCAGAGTTTTAATACAAGTACAAGTTTAATCGTTTATAGTAATATGACCTCGAGACAACCTTGAAATTAGAAATATAGATCGGTGTAAACATTGATGTGTGTCATTTGATTTTTAAGGCATCGTGTTTCATTTATACAATCTCCTATTTCCATCAGCTTTCCAAGACAACACATCAGTTTATTAATTATACATTTAACCATGTGTTATTCAGAGGAAGAAACGATCGACCTGGTTTTTCACTTATTGCGGAAGTCAGAGTTTCAGAGGAGCAGTCCAAAGATCGATTTTCTGCTCTCAATTGTCCAGCCCCATTTATTTATTCTAATTTAATTAAAAAGTTCGACGGAACTTGCAATGTAGCGAATAAGGAGCCCGCGCCTGCGAAGCATTTCACGTATAAAGCAGGTCTACGAAATTAAGAGCGTATAATGCAATCTTAGAAAACTTTGCTAACGATAAAACCTTTGAACAACGTCGAAACAGAAAATACGTTAATATTGTCATATTTGCACCGTTGAACACAAGTAACACAACTTTCTTATTTTCAATTATTTCTTTGTGAAACTGTTACCTAGATATTCGTGGCGTTTTTCTTATTAAAATGAGTTCAAACACGATACACTCGAGCCTCGACTATCCGAACTAATCAGAGGACCGTAAGTTTTTGAATAATGAAATAGTACAATAGGATTTGTACAATAATGCGCTATAGATCGAATTCTTCGCAAATATTCGAATGATGTACAATTCAGATATCAGCGATTCGGATAATCGAGGTTCTACTGTGTTGTGAATTAAACAAGTAAATGTGATCCGAAGTGTATCGTGTTTGGACTCATTTTGATTAAAAAAATGTGACCAATATATCGGGTAAATGTTCCACAAGAAAATAGTTGAAAGCAAGAAAGTTTTGTCAAATTTGTCACGATTGTCCTGGACATTTTCTTTAACTTTCGATTGCAAGAAAGATATTTAGGCGCTCCGTTTGTCGTGACTCACCCTCTACACTTAATCGATGGGCGGCAACCAAACTCTCGAAAGTACTCCTTGCACGGCAAGATTACCGCTACAGTACCGCCGTACCTAACGAATACTTAGAATGGCCGGCAGTCAAAAGGTTAAGGAGTCAGTTTAAAGGATCAATAAGTTATCTACGAACGTCGAAAGAAATTCAAGACTTTCACAAGTTCCGCACTGCGCTGTCGATCGATATGAAAATAACGGAAACAATTAGGCCGCTTCCCTAACTTATACTCTATCTATTTACAATAAACGTTCTGATATGTTTCTAAATGTCGTACTCTAATTATAAAAAGAGACGTGAAGCGTTCGAATCTAAAGTACATGTTCTATATACAGAGTGGAACGTTCGAAACGGAACATCGGATTGTCTCCGATCTTTATAGAAAATATTGTTCATAGAAAACTGACATTTTCCGAAGCAGCAGTTTCTCTTTTTGCAGTTTGCAAGAAAGGACAGACATTTTTACACGACAACGAGATTTCTATAATAATATTAGAGTTTCGAAAGACCGCGTTTAACGCAATGTCTTTTGATAATGAGACTGGCGTTGTCGACTAATTTTGTCCTGTTGTGGTTGTAACCAGGGATCGAAAGAGTTTTAGAATTTTTCTGAAACCGGTCTAGTTGGAATAAAACATGTAACATATAAAATACATCAATTTTTCTGTAACAAGAAATTGCTCAAATAAAATATACAACTTGTAGTTTCCTCAGAAACGAAACTGTTGTGGTTGTAAGGATCGAAAGAGTTTTAGAATTTTTTTGAAACCGGTCTAGTTGGAATAAAACATGTAACACATAAAATACATCAATTCTTCTGTAACAAGAAATTGCTCAAACAAAATATACAACTTGTAGTTTCCTCAGAAACGAAACTGTTGTATTTGTAACCAGGGATCGAAAGAGTTTTAGAATTTTTTTAAAACCGGTCTAGTTGGAATAAAACATGTAACATATAAAATACAACAATTTTTCTGTAACAAGAAATTGCTCAAACAAAATATACAACTTGTAGTTTCCTCAGAAACGAAACTGTTCGTTTCGATCCATGACGGTAACGAAAAGAAACTCTGCAAGCAAGGACGTCTCCTGATTCAGGATCAGTTGCGTGACACCGGTTGCGTACACGAGATGCATTACAATCTGTTCTAACAATAAACATGAAAAAATAAGTATTTATATTAGTTTCTACCGCAGGATCATTTCGTAAAGTATTCGTTTACAACATTGCTGGATAACGTTGATCTCGTTCGAACGTTCCACCCATAGCAATCAAATCGCTTCGTCGAAAGTACGAAAAAATCATCACAGACAGGATCAATGGAAACAACGAAAACGAAGGATATATCACCGTGGAATGTATAGGCCAGAGGCAGCACGCGACGATCGTGATTATCAGATTCCTTAGAAGCTCTCGTCGATCCCTCGGTCGAAATTGAACACCTCGAAGTCGCCGTCCGGTGCGTCCGGGATGTTAGGTGCGACAGGTATTTCCGGTCGTAGTGCTACGCAGTCCCTAGGTGAGCACTCGACACGGCCCTCGGAACCGCAGCTGCACTCGATGCAGTTCCCGGTCGAGTGCGGGAGCACTTCGCCCTCCCGGTATTCTCTGCCTGGAAATCAACCGTCTCGTCACCGACTAGCCCAAAATTGTTTACGTTCCGTGCAGCGTTGGCAAAATAGAAATCGATTAAAAATCGCTGCGCGATGGGGCCGGCCGTTCCGATCGAGCGCGGTTTCCTTTGAAAAACATACACGGTTTTTGGCAACATCGTTTGCAACGTTGACATAATTGAAATTCATCATTTCAGAGAAAACGGGATCGAATATACTGAAGTGTCCGTCAGCGTCGCACATGTCCGACGACCACCATTTTGTATAGCACGCGAAGAAACGAATTTCTAGATTTTCTACGACAAGAGGTTTTTCTCATATTTTCAAATAGGATGCATTGCATTCGAGAAAGTGTTAATAAATTAGTTTGGTAGAATAAAAGAAGGCAATCGCTCACAGGATTCTGAAAAGAATGAAATGCGTAAGCAAGAATAGTTTCGTTAACGTTAACAATTCAAACACCGTAAATTTCGCGTACATCTTGCTAGCAACCTGTCGTTCGTTTTTATAAAAATATCGACCTAACTCCGCCCAGAAATTTGCTCTAGCTCCTCCCACCGGTTCTCCTTAGATCCCATAAACTTTTCTCAGCTTTAGCCTGCGTTTCTCTCACCATCCCGTCTGATCTATTCCTCCTAGCTCCTCCTAGCAATTTGGCCTAGCTCCTCCCCCAGCTCCGAGTCGTTGAAATAGAAAAGTGATTGATTTAGAAGCCGTCTCGTGTTCTGCGCGGCAGCGACGAGTCCTCTTACATTAATTATTCCAATGTTTCGCCAGGATTGCAGCTGGCATCATCAGGCTGTCGAGTGACACGCTGTACCGTTGTTAATTGTTCAGCTGACCAATTAAAATCTCTAGTTGGTGGTTATCGATCCGAAACACGAACAGGGTATACACTTTAACAGTAAACCGCCGCACGACAAACAACGGTATCAGTGTGTCACGACATACTCGTCCCCTTGATGAAGTTAGAGCTGCAATGCCACCGGTACGTCGACAGAATGTTTCCTTGTGGAAAACACGTTTACCGGTGCCAGGCGGTAAAAAATATACGAGCCACCGGTTGTAAAATCTTCGGATATCTGATAGAAGAGAGATATATGGCTCGGAAATTGATACAAATAGCAGCGGATGAGATTCGAGACTCTCGTTTACGGGAGTCGACGCAACAACGGTTGAACGTCACGAAAACTGTACGGTAGTGCTCACTTAAAAGTTCGGGATCCTGAAGAAAAATTCTTGCGTTACCGGGTAGCGTTTCTCTTCGAGCAATCGACTCGAGCACAGCTCCGTATCGCGAGAGAATAAATCTAGCAAGCAACAGCGAGAAAATATAAAATTTGGTAACTTTCGTCCCACCTTTTCAAAAATGGTATCAACGGATTGCTGAGATTATTGCGTTTCAAACGAGTCCAAACACGATGTAAATCGGTCCACTTTTATAGTCTTCGTATGTAGCGATCGTGCGTATGCCCTTCATTGTTATATTTACATCAAGTCTATAAAACTAGTCCGATTTCGGACGTGTTTGGACTCATTTTAATCGGAAGAACCTCAGCTATCCATTGATGCTACAACTATAAATATAAGACAATTGAAAATGAAATTTGAACGGATGTAAATTTAATCGAGCACTGTAGTCGAGTATTTTCATCGAGTCTATAAAACTAGTCCGATTTGTGTCGTGTTTGGACTCATTTTAATTGGAAGAACCTCAGCTATCCATTTATGTTACAACTATAAAGATAAGACAATTGAAGATGAAATTTGAACCGATGTAAATTAGTATTTACATCAGTCTATAAAACTAGTCCTATTTGGGTCGTGTTTGGACTCATTTTAATCAAAATAACCTCAGCTATCCATTGATGCTACAACTATAAAGATAAGACAATTGAAAATGAAATTTGAACCGATGTAAATTTAATCGAGTAGTGTAGTCGCGAGTATTTCCATCGAGTCTATAAAACTAATCCGATTTGGGTCGTGTTTGGACTCATTTTAATCAAAATAACCTCAGCTATCCATTGATGCTACAACTATAAAGATAAGACAATTGAAAATGAAATTTGAACGGGTGTAAATTTAATCGAGCACTATAGTCGAGTATTTACATCAAGTCTATAAAACTAGTCCGATTTTGGTCGTGTTTGGAATCATTTTAATCGGAAGAACCTCAGCTATCCATTGATGCTACAACTATAAATATAAGATAATTGAAAATGAAATTTGAACGGGTGTAAATTTAATCGAGCACTGTAGTCGAGTATTTTCATCGAGTCTATAAAACTAGTCCGATTTGTGTCGTGTTTGGACTCATTTTAATCGGAAGAACTTCAGCTATCCATTTATGTTACAACTATAAAGATAAGACAATTGTAGATGAAATTTGAATCGATGTAAGTTAGTATTTACATCAGTCTATAAAACTAGTCCGATTTGTGTCGTGTTTGGACTCATTTTAATAGGAAGAACCTCAGCTATCCATTTATGTTACAACTATAAAGATAAGACAATTGAAGATGAAATTTGAACCGACGTAAATTAGTATTTACATCAGTCTATAAAACTAGTCCGATTAGGGTCGTGTTTGGACTCATTTTAATCGGAAGAACCTCAGCTATCCATTGATGCCACAACTATAAAGATAAGACAATTGAAGATGAAATTTGAACCGATGTAAATTTAATCGAGCACTCTAGTCAACCGAACGTTCCTGCATCCGTTCGGGGTAAGCAAATTGCGGTTTGAATTTGAAAAGTCTCAGGGTAGGAACGGGCCGGTGGAAATTGAAAACCGAGTGATGTATTACCCATCACGAGGCACGTAGTCAGCGCTGGCTGCGACGTAGTAGAGTACGTCCCGTTAATCTCCACGTATCCCTGCTGCTCCGGATCGCCGAAAGCTTCCTCGGAGCTGTCGTCGGCGTCCGTGCTCTCCTCCAGCGACGGTGTGTAATTACTTTCTATCGTTGTCGACGGGAGGAGCGAGGGACCGGCGGATGGATCGGTGCTCGGACTGTAATTCTGCCACCAACAATATACCTCGCCGGCGACACACAGGCAATGAGAGTTCGCATCGTAGGACGGTATCTGGAACAGAGGCAGAAGGAACTCCGTGGTACGTTATCTGGCCGGACGGATCTTTTCCTGTCCGTTGCCTCGTTCAATGGTAATATTAGATTGATCGGAAACTTCGGGGAATGTTGCCAATATCGTATCGTTTGCGGGGCATTCAGCTTTCGAATGCCATATTTTCACGAATTTTTTCCGGAAGAAATACTTTCTGCATCAGCAACTCGAGATAGGACCTTTACACA
>CM052190.1:8948099-8958284 GCA_028455805.1 Lasioglossum figueresi | reverse complement strand
AGGAGTCGATGAAGGTTATTCAACAACTTTTGGCGTGCAAAATTTATTACCGCCGTCGAGTTATCGAAACAGTGTTTTAAATATGTTATTATATAAATCCATACGTATGTGTAATATAAATATAAATATGTTTCAAATATATTACTCTTATAAAAACGTCACATTTTTATTTGATCATTGTTCGGTTATAATTTTCGGAGTCCATTGTCGTTGCAACGCCGCACACGATTCTGTGTCAGCGAATTTGCCTTGACATGGATTGAGATTTATTTCCCAGAGCAATATAACTTTTCCCTTTGACATCTTCCTCCATTCTGAATTTTAAAAGTGATATTTAGCTGTTCCGTTTCTCGCGACCCACCCCGTATAGCGAACGCAGCCGCCGGCAGCTAGGAGCCTAATTAAAAATGCTTCCGTCACGAGCCCGCGAAGACAAAAGGAACTTACGAATTACAACGGAGGATCCTCGTCCACGCGTCGTTTGGCCTAGACAAAAAGAGGCGAGAAATGAGAATAAAAAAGAATTAAAAAAATATCGTCGCATCTGTCCGCAGTTTCACCGGAAACTGTAGAATCACACACGTTTCCGCCGAAATGACGGACGAAAATTTCCTATGCTGTGTACTCCGCGTGTGCACCCGCTTTTTTCGCTCGGAGATTACTTTTTAATCATCATCGTCCCCGTTTGATTTTATTTCTACTGTTGCCGCTAGTATAGTTTTTAGTTCATCCACACTGTGCGTGCAAAATTTCACTGACGAAATAAATCTCGGTTGCGTTTCATTTCGTTTATTTATTTTGTGAAAGTAATTGAATTTTTTTGGACTATTAAACGCATACTTTAACAGAAACATAAAGAAATCGAACATTTTATTTTTATCTAAAAAAAGAAAATTAATGGGGTTCGATATTACGAATTATTACGATGCATCCTGATGATTCATCATAGTAAATAGAAAAAAATTTTAAATCGAACATTCTATTGTATCTAGAAACAGAAAATTAATTGGGTTTAATATTACGAATTATTACGATGCATCCTGATGATTCATCATAGTAAATAAAAAAAATTTTAAAATCGAACATTCTATTGTATCTAGAAACAGAAAATGAATTGGGCTTAATGTTACGAATTATTACGATGCATCCTGATGATTCATCATAGTAAATAAAAAAAATTTTTAAATCGAACATTCTATTGTATCTAGAAACAGAAAATTAATTGGGTTTAATATTACGAATTATTACGATGCATCCTGATGATTCATCATAGTAAATAAAAAAAATTTTAAAATCGAACATTCTATTGTATCTAGAAACAGAAAATTAATTGGGCTTAATATTACGAATTAATACGATGCATCCTGATGATTCATCATAGTAAATAAAAAAAATTTAAAAATCGAACATTTTATTGTATCTAGAAAGAGAAAATGTATGAGGTTTAATATTACGAATTATTATGATGCATCCTTATGATTCGTCATAGTAAATAACAATTGCAGCTAATGGCGAATGGTACATATTTGATCATGGTATAATCGTTGTTTATTGTATCGACAATTAAAATTAAAAGCCTGATAACTAAAGTTTGTTGATTATACATAGTAAATAGACATATTTATTTAGTGCAGACACAAGAGTCGTATCATGTTCGAATTTCTTGGGACAACCTTTGTACACTCGTAAAAGATGCAAGTATAGTACGTCAGCAAATACGGCGAAGAATGATAGCTAGCGAGGTTGTCTGACTCTTTGCATGGTTATACTACTGCCTGGCACTTTGGCCGCGGACACAGCTACCACAAAAGTCAGGTAAAATCAAAGCAAATTAAAATTAGATAAAAATAATTTGATCATCCACTGTACAATTGAATTATACGCATTCGTGTCACAACAATAATTACTCAATTAATACGTATAGAGAACAAAACGACTTTCCAATATCCTGCAGTAACTTTTATTTTAAAATTGTGATACGAATATTTCTTAACTAGAAATGCTTTTTCTTTCTATGAATCTTGAATTTGACAGTTTTAAAAATACTGCCGACCTTTGCGTAACAGGTTCAAGTGTCTCGTTAGGTTAAATTTGTAATCTAATTTCGAAAACATGATCGCCGCGGCTTGAGGACTTCCAATAATGAAACTCGAGAGACTTCAACACAGGATGCACAAATAAAACACGAAGAGTTCACATCAGAGTTAAAAACTTTTCATAAAGCTCCGCCTCGAGAAGATTTAAATAGAGGTAGAAAGAGAAGAAAGTCGACCATGTACACTGACACTTGTGGGAAAGAAAAGTTAGAGTAGAATATGCAGGAAAACAGATGAGAAAAAGCGAACGGAGAGGCGTGTAACCCAAATATAAAAGGAAAAAATTGTAAAAACAATAAGAGCAGAAGAAGGAGTGAAGAATACAATGATGAAGAAGAGTATTGTTACCTTGTACGTTTTAATTAATTTAGTTCCGAGCTAAATGAAAAATGGATGCGGTATAAAGAGTCTAACACATGGACACGGGAAGAATGCACCGAACAACGTGATTTATACGGTTGTCGTAATTGTGAAACCGAATCATCCGTAACCAAAATGATGTATTGTTTAAAGAATTGAATTTATGTTTACCTTTTGTATAGGTTCATCAATATTTTCATTAAATAATATTGAACGTGGTCGATACTTGAATAATGTAATACATCATTTATATATACAGGGTGAGTCGGGAGGAACGGACCAAACTCCAGGAGTGGATTCTGCACAGGAAAATAATTAAAAAAAAACTCGTATGTACTTATCCGATTTTCATTTGATTTTTTTTTAAATTTCTTTCTTTTCAATCAGGAGAGCAACAGCCGCCCTTCGTAGACGAAGCCGAAAATGTTTAGAGATCAATGGCGGTATTTCTCGAACATTTATTAATATAAGACTATGATAACCGAAATGTTGACGTATGAAATTTTGTTTAATTGTAATCACGCTATAAAATGAAAACAAATGAAAATCGGATAAGAACGAATGAGTTTTTTTACATTATTTTCCTGTGTACAATCCACTCCTGGAGTTTGGTCCGTTCCTCCCGACTCACCCTGTATAAAAGAATTTAATTTCACTAGCAACATTTATATTTACCTTTTTCCATAGGTTCATAAATATTTTCATTAAATATCGAAAGCGGTCGATATATGAACAATGTAATACATCATTTAAAAGAATTTAATTTCACTGCTGCGCCTTAAACATGCTTGAACGTTTAGAAACCTAATTTAATTTCGCTTGCAATATTAATGTATGAATGTATACCGAAAATGTCTGTAAACAATGATCTATCCTTGATGGTAAAAATGAATAACGACATAATTCAAGGCACAAGGGGTTAAAATTACGACGTGACCCAATTGTGTGGAACATCCTGTGTGCCTATCTAGTGCCCAGTCAAATATTTGTCTAATAATGACCGTGCAAACCTGCCGTAACATGTTAGTTACCTGTCACATAGAAACCAATAATTAAAATGTATTCGTGAATCGTAACCAGGTAAATCATGGAGGTAATGTGCAATGTGGAAAATCATAGCACGCTAAACATTCTCTGTTATGTATTCTTAAATTTCAAAATATTCTTAATTTGTTAAAAAAATGTTTCACAGACGCAATTCTAGTAACCCTTGAAGCAGGGCCGGATTAAGCTAGCGCGGGGCCCGTAGCAAATGTTACCTGGGGGCCCTAGGTTTCGCATGATAATCAAACAAAACACAATGAAGGACCTTTTATTAGCAGAAATATCTGTTAATAGTAGCCGGGGCTTTTTCTGCTGCAGGCGCGGGGCCCGTAGAAATTTGCTACTTCTGCTACTGGGCTTAATCCGGCTCTGCCTTGAAGATGATCTGAATGAAGATCGAAACGTCGGAATTACTTTAGTAATTTGGAAAATTTCCTTGTAAGTTAAGTAACAAATGATCGAACCCTTGCGCCAAAATCATTAACAATTTTATTAACGCATTAACAATTTTTTTATTATCATCATAGAACTGCTAGCGGAGCTAAGAAGGGTATCTCTTAATTAAGTTAAACTGAATGTTTATCAATCCTCTATCAATTTTCTCGGGAATGTTCACATTTACATAGTTCACTTAACCCTTTCGGTCATGGCGTCTTCATATAAGGACACACGAAATAAATGCTTGGTGTATCTAAATTCGGTATTATTGTTTGTAAACGTAGTCCTCACATTGGAAAGAAGATAACTCGTGACCGAAAGGATTGAAGACTGATATCGCCGAGTAAAATTTCCAAATCTAATAACAATCGTAAGTATAATTTTTGCCTACAGCAGTGTGCACTGTGGCAGTGGGTTGGAGGAGGTTCTTGGGTAGTCGTTCTGGTGTTAAATTCGCGACGGAAATCGCATTGCTCGCTAATTCCTCGCGCACGAATTAGTGTCAAATAGGAAATATAACGTGAAATGTCTGAAGTGTCACGATATGGGCAACTCTCCGTCACACGGTGCCGCGCCGGGGCTTTGCACGAAGCCTTGCTGCATCCAGGCTAGGATTCAAGACGTGGAGGAAACGGAAAGAGAGCGCGAGAAAGAGCGAGAGAGAGAGAGATAGAGCTAGGGGGATGACGCGTAGGAAAGAGAAGAGGAAAATTCCTCGGGCTCTTTTCAATTTCACTTTATACCTCGGAACCAACCACCGCCGCGCCCGTCCCGTTTCCACGTCCTTCTGCTGCTTGGCAGAGGCTCTTACGGCCTGGCAGAACGGCTTTCAAAGATAACGAGAGATTTTTCCACCTCGGTTCGGCGAGAAGGACATTTAAATTCGCGCTAATAACCGGCGAAGGTCGAAAGTCGGTTGATACCGCAACATACACACACGTGAACGCATACGTACACGACCGACACTCTTCAGATGTCTCGCGGAGGTTTTCGTTCGTGGCCCAGTTACGACGGAGAAAGCATCTCGCGCCCCTAGAACTGTTTGCAACTTTTCGTGTTCCTTCGCCTCGGATCCAGCTTTGTTCCTGACGCCGTTAATTCCATTGTTACCCCGGCGACACACGGCTCCGGCGTTACGGCCGCGTCGCTTCGCCCATTGTAGACGTTTTTCTTTTCTCGAAGGGAACGAGGCACAGCAGGCTAAAACGCGGCCGAAAGTCAAATTTTCCGAATCGAAATCAAAGAAATGCAGCTGCGCGTTAAAAATAAATGACCCATTTTAGATTTTTTATTTGACAATTATTGAGATTGCAGAGGTGTTTTCATGGGAATTGATTGAATACGTTCTTTTGACTACAGTGTACAAAATAATTTGTCCGAATTCGTAGGATTAAGTTCATGAAATGTAAAAGAATATTTAAAAAATCGACGATTCCATTTCAAAATACTGTTATTTTGTGAGTAATCAAGTTCAAATTATTTTGATAAATCATTTATTACATTTTTTTTAACCTAGCTAATCAGTTGACTACGGATTTTATGAATTTATGATAACTAGACTGCGGAACTTTATGCAAAATAAAAAATGTTTGCATTGATTGCAAGACAGAGGAGCCAAATAGAAATTTCTTTCTTTTTCTAAATGTCTTATTAAACTGAAATGATTAATTATACTTATTACACTGATGTCCTTGAATCTTCTTAATTCGCCGACTGATTTGAATTGTACGTGTCCATTTTCGTCATAAATGCATAGAATCCGCAGTCTAATGACAACAATGTGCCATGCACCATTACATTTTTTTAAACCTAGTCAATCAGTAGACTACGGATTTGATGAATTTATGATAACAATGTCTAGCTGAAATACTTCGAAGACGTTAGAAGAAATTAAGAACGTTCGTATTCTTTGAAATTTATTAAAGTTACTGAAACAGAAAAGTTCCATTGAACGTTTTTACAGTTGATGGTGTCTCTTTTATTAGTTCACAGCTGACACGTTTCTACAGCGGATATTTTCTGAATACTTTAATGAAATTCATAGGCCAGAGTCGGAACGAATTTATTTCTACACGTAATATTAATATTGAAATGAATTTTTCGCTAACCGTCCCCGAGACGATGTACCCTAAAATATGGTAACTCTAGACCTGACGTACGTCATTAGTCGTTAAGGCTGTCTACCATAATCGCTCGAGACTGATGGCATTTGGGGGTCTCGGAGCGAACTGGACAGCTATTATGGCTGTCAGTGTATCTCGGGTCTCTTCTTTGGAGAAGCGCGCCGTAACGAGCCAGCGTGGAATACAAGGATCGATGAAAGAGAAAGGTTAACGCGGATAAGTAACGATTCATTAGGTAATAAAGAATCACACAGAATAAAACCCTCATGCGATTAGACCGGGCACAAAGAGGAAATCCTGCTGTTTCCTTTCAATTTCACTCTGCTCGGCATCCGCCGGGGACTCTCAAAGACGCTTATCCGAGATAACGAAGAGACACTCTTTGTTCCGCTCGAAGGAAAAGGATTCAAATTTACGCTAATAACTTCTCGCTGTCACAGTAAGAGGGAATCGACGGGGGAAAGTGAAAACGAGAATCCCTTCGCGAGAGAACGAAGAATTGACCGCTTCTAATATTATTAACCCGTATATTTAATTCTACAGGGTGATCGGTGACTGGTGGCACGAAACGGCGGTGAGTGCACCTAAAGAAATAAGTCGAAAATGTGGAATAAACAATGGCGGCTCGAGTCAAGTGGTGTGGCCTCGAACGGTAAAAATTTTGGGGCCCTCAAACTCAAGTTAGAAATAGAAGTTGCAAAAAAATTAATGCTGCCAAATTCGGGACCCTATGGTATCCCGGGGCCCCACGGGACCGCTTACACGTTAAACCCGCCACTGGGAATAAAATTTTTTCATTCGGAAATGCAGTTCGCGTGATTAGCAGTTGTAACAAGTAGAATCGGCATTTTGTCTACATTATCGACTCATTTTTTAAATGTAGAATCACTCCCTTTTCCTCCTTGGTTGTACCACCAGGTATCAATCCAATTATCAATTATCAATTACCAATTATCAATAAAAAGTGTGTCAATTAATTCGTTATGCAAATTCTCACTTCTATGAATTATTTGATTAAAACCTGAAGAGACATGAAATAATAATGCAATTAACTTCGATCAATATGCTCGACATCTTGCATTTCACAAATAAGATTTTAAGGGTAGATACAATTTTGGAGGGAGGTCTTTACGATTTACGATACTGGTTGCCAAAATCGTAATTGTTCTGGAATTTCAAAATGTAAGACAATAAATTACTGTAAATATTAGGGTATATGTATATACACTTTAAAAAAAAGGCGTGTTAAATTTTCCTGAAGATATGTAGTTATTAATAAACGGATCGTCATGCAGATTCTTGTGCAATTTTAAAATGTAAGAAAATAAATTACTGTAAATATTAGTGTAAATATATGCTGTTTAAAAAAAAGGCGTGTCAAATTTTCCGAAACATAGTTATTAATAAACGGATCGTCATGCAGATTCTTGTGCAATTTCAAAATGTAAGAAAATAAATTACTGTAAATATTAGTGTATATATACACTTTCTTTAAAGAAAGGCATGTCAAATTTTCCGAAACATAGTTATTAATAAATGGATCGTCATGCAGATTCTTGTGCAATTTCAAAATGTAAGAAAATAAATTACTGTAAATATTAGTGTATATATACACTTTCTTTAAAAAAAGGCATGTCAAATTTTCCGAAACATAGTTATTAATAAACGGATCGTCGTGCAGAATAAAAATTGGCTGCATCAATCGCACGAAACAGGGGTTAGATCAAAATATATTTCCTGCCATAATAATTTCAATAAATTGAACATAATATTGCAATATCGATGAATTCTTCTATTGCTTTAAATTTCACATTTTACCGACAAATTTCAATCATAAATGCATAAAATTCTGTTAATTAGTAATACGAAGGCTCCGTTCGGAACAGTTATGATTACACGAAAAATGCATTTATAACCCGCCGGAATATTTCGAAATAATCGAAATGCATAATTGAATGGAACTTAATGTATCACTTGTTCTATGGGAATGGTTACGAGTCGAAAATGATTTTGAGTTACGATTCTACATAACTGTCACACGAGATTTCTATGTACATTTGTACATGTATCGATTCTGTATCGGTTTTGTTTATATATCACAGTTCTGTACCATGTTTAAATACATATACTATACGAGGTAATTTTTTTTAAACATATATTTTAAATTTTCTTTAATAACCCAAATAAAAAAGTTTTAAAAAATGCCTTTTTCATTTTTGCATGTGACCTTGTAAATTATAATTATTTGGAAAATCTTTCTTGCATATCATTTCGCAAAACAATGCTTCTAATTGATTATAAAAAATCAGGTCGTTTGGTGCAATTATAAAAAAGTTATTCTATTTTAGAGGGCGTACGAATACATTTTAGACTCGCTGTATTCTCCGAACTATTCAATAAAACAGCGGAATCCTTTTTCAAAATTTACTGTGTTCTTATTTGATTTTTTACGCTTTTCCATTAAATATGGCCGGGTGCTTCTTTCTTTTACACAGCAGTGTATGTATACATATATCGGTTCCGCACTGGTTCGGCATCAGTAATAAATCAAGAATGCATCGATATCCGTTTTGTTAGTTTTAAACTCAGTCAGCATTTGTCTTCGGGTCGAATTTAAAACATTTACGAAAAATGTACTTTGTTTCGCGCGGGAGGAATCGAACCGGAAGATAGCATGATAAAACCGCTACAATAACAATACCGCAGCCGTAACCGTAACCGGAACCGATATAAACCAGAGCTTTTTTCATCGGTAACTGTTACGACATCGTTGCGATTCTTTAAAATTGCTTCAGTTAGAACCTTCGTACGGTTCATAACTGTTATTTTTATCCATTTTAACCCGTACTTATGTTACAAGTGTTTGATCAAAGCAGTCTCTGTTCAATCGAAAACAATTTCAGACAATTAACCCTAAACCTACCGAGCCTCAAGGGAGAGTAAACTCCTTTTTCCAGGATTGCAAGGGTGCGGGATTCGGGTTCTCATTTCTCGATAATACAAAAATGGGGGATTCAGTAGTCCAAAACGCTAGATAAAAGATCGATCTAGGGCGCTTTCGCACTCAAAAGTCCTATTTTTTCGTTTACAAAGTGTAATTTGCATTATTCGGAAGCATACAACTATTTGCATATGGCATATAGCTATTTTCATAGCTACATGCTGCCGAATAATGCAAATTACGCTTCGTAAACAAAAAAATAGGAATTTTGAGGGCGATTACGCCCTAGATCGATCTTTTATCTAGCGTTTTTGTCTACTGAAAATCTCCGTTTTTGTATTATCGAGAAATGAGAACGCGAATCCTGCACCCTGGTAATCCTGGAAACGAGTCTACCGCCTTAAAAGTAACTGGTACATTTTATTTAGACTTTGAGCAGCTCCTATTGTAATATGTGCTCCACTAAAGATATCTATACAATAATTTCTTATGAAATTATTTTTATTATATCAATAATCATAAAATAAAACATTTGGAACCAGTCATTTTGACCGGTGATGGTAGGTTTAGTGTTAATGGATTTCAGCCTTTGAATATTTAAAATGACGATTCAAAAACATCGGCAACGACACACGATACTTTTATTCAACACGCTCACTGTCTCGGGCTTTAGCATTCCATGGCATATTAAAATGCTCAGGTGAAATGTCCATTTTTATTAGCATTAATTACTTGTTACTATTTTTCTACTTCATCTCTTTTCATCGACCGATATACGTTTCCAGCTTTTAATTTAGTTTCTCTCTCTCTCTCTCTCTCTCTCTCTCTCTCTCTCTCTCTCTCATTTAGCGTATGTTTTAAATATTGTAGATTATTCACAATATGGAGAAACGCGCGGAAGAGTGAATCGCATATGATGCACGGGACAGTGAACGTGTTAATTGAAGTTTTTATATGAAGACTGGAAAGTATTATACATATTTGTAATCATTGGATCTCTAAAATTAAAATTTATAAATATTGCTTACAACACGCGATATTTATAATACATTCATTGAAGCTGATGTATCAAAATTGAAGAATATTTATATTATATTTATTGAGGCATTAATCTTAAATTGTTTGTTTAATAGAAAAATCAACAAATGGTTCAAAAAGACTTGCTTCTGATTATTTCTTTCAC
>CM052190.1:8901014-8934114 GCA_028455805.1 Lasioglossum figueresi | reverse complement strand
CTGGCGGCAACTCATGTCGGGCGACGATATTTTTCTTTCTGATTCGAAAAAACCATCGACCTTGAAAATTTGAAAGCGTGCTTTCTCAAGATGAAAGTCTGCTCTATCGCGTGGTATAGTTCGATTTTCCGCTGGACCCTTATTTTTTTATATAAATTGAAAAATATCCTCAAAAATGGGTGCAAAAGTGTTGTCTCTCCATCTGTAATCGTTGCTTAAACATGTTTAAACAATCATAATGTATTAACATTAGATATAACTGTATTCGGGAAAGTCTACAGAATCTTTTGCCGTAAAGAAGAATTCAATATCTTTTACAATAACATCACAATAATTGTTCAAATTTGAAAAATATGTATTTTCTCAAAACTCAATTTTCTAAAAAATTCTACGTATGGGAGAAAAATTAAGGTCAGATTCGGAATCAGCGCGAAAAGCTCTATAAGAATCGCAGAGTGGGAATCGAAATAATTTTTGGCTGTTGGACAGTGTAATCGGCGACTAACTGGTAACTAATTGGTTTTGCGGAGTGGGAATTACACGAGTGAATCCGATTAAAGATTGAAATCGAATTAAATGGCTGGTACTGGCTGTAAACGGAGGAACGGGAACCTTATTGTTTTTGTGGTTCGTCCTCGAGGCGGACTGAAGCGAGTCAAGTTAAGAAAACTCGTGGAGGCCGCCACAACCTTCTTCCTGTCTGAACTTGGCCTGTAGCGCTCGCTACGTTCACGGTGTTCAGTTCAGTGTCGCATCGTGCGTAGATGGTGACGGTTCGTTCGGGACGAACGTACTGTTAAGAAGGAACGGAGCTCGAGTCGCCATTCGCTGGGGGGTGACGGAGAAAATTCGCGAATAGAATTTCTCGTCGCACCCTAGCCGGGTGTGAAACGTGTTCGGGTAAAAGCGGGAAAATTCGATCGTCCACGGACGCGGCTGACACCATGGCGAATTTGAGACAGACACCGCTGACGTGTAGCGGTCACACAAGACCCGTGGTGCATCTCGCGTTCTCCGACGTCACGGAATCTGGCTATTACCTGATCTCCGCCTGCAAAGGTAATCGCTTCGTTCGGATTTTTCATTCGTTGCGACGAGCCCGGCTCCTTTGTCCGATCCCAATGGATTCTTCTTCTTTCGACACACACACGCGCACGCGATTCTTGATCTCCTTGGCCTAGTTCCCTTCGAACGCCAAGGTTTTACCGAGTTGCAGGTCCCGAGGTTAGATACCGCGTGTTTGGAAAGTTATGGGTTTATTCGAAAGCGTCGTCTCCGTATCCCACAACACGTTACACCTTCGTATTCGTGCATTCATATTCCTCCTTCGCTCGACTCCGTTTAATGACATTACTATTGATCTGTTGTTTATACGAGTAATTGTCAAGTTTTACGTACCGGTTAACAAAAATCTTTGTACTACGATATCTCTATGGAATAGATTCTTTGTATTGTTAATTTTTATTTACATATCAATACGCAATGCTGTTTTACTTTCTTTCAAGGTCTGTCTGTTTAGACTTTGTTCGAAAACAAAATTCTTTTTGCCTGAAGAAATTAGTGGAAATCTTGTGCTAATATATATTTGTAGATACACCTATATTTGATTATGTATCTTTATTTGGGCATTCGTATTCTCCCTCCGCTCGACTCTGTTTAATGACGTTATTATTGATCTGTTCTTTATATGAATAATTGTCAAGTTTTACTTACCGTATAACAAAAATCTTTGTATTACACACCGTCGACTAGATACGGTAACATTAATCGACATAGATTCTTTGTATTGTTAACTTTTATTTATATATCAATATGTAATACTGTTTTACTTTCTTTTTAAGTTCTATCTGTTTAGACTTCGTCAGAAAACAAAATTCTTTTTTGTCTGAAGGAATATGTATATATATTTGTAGATGGCAAACCTATGCTGCGACAAGGCGATACTGGAGATTGGATTGGAACGTTCGAAGGACATAAAGGAGCGGTGTGGGGTGTTGCACTGAACCCTGAGGCTACAAGAGCTGCTTCGGGCGCCGCTGATTTTAATGCTAAAGTCTGGGATGCCATTGAAGGGGAAGAAATTTACTCGTTTCAACACAAACATATAGTCAAGTCTGTTAGTTTTAGTACAGATTCCAATTACTTGTGTACTGGTTCTAACGAAAAGCTTGTACGAATCTACGATCTCAATAAACCAGAAGCGGCTCCACAAGTATGTATCTGCATCTATTTACAGTTGGCTCTTAATAGTTTATCTAACGAATAACGTTAATAGGTGTTCTCAGGTCATAAAAATTTCATAAGACACGTTACCTTCTTCAATAACAACACTCAACTAATAACTTGTGCCGACGACAAGACGCTAAGAATCTGGGATAGAAATAGCGCACAAGAAACGGGGAGGCTAGCCTTTCCAGCTATTCCAAGTTCCATGGAAGTATCTAGGGATGAGACTATAATTACGACTACTCATTCCAATATAGTCACCTTCTGGAATACTAGAGAGTATGTATATTTTGTTGTACACTACTGTGCAAAAGAAAGAAGCACCCAGCCATATTTTATTGAAAAGCGTAAAAAATCAAATAAGAGCACAGTAAGTTTTGAAAAACTTCTAGTTCTGAGAATATGTGTTATTGCGGATTATCTAATACTTTAAATGCAATAAATCGATCATTGTACAATACAATTTCTACATAAAGATATTGTTTGTCATTATATCTTGTAATTATACTGGATACTTCTTTCTTTTGCACAGTAGTGTATGTATCTATAAAAGAAAAAAAAAATAGTAATGGAAAGAGCACAAGGTAGTTAAGCGCACGTAGCGTATTTTGTATGCTCCTGTTCGAGGTCACGGATTAATATTCTCTTTGTGTACTTGTAAATCAGTTCCAGTACCTTGTAATTGACCTTCGGTAGGAGGATACACTTCCCAGTGTCAAACATTACGTTTCAATGTGATTTCATTTGCTTTTTCATAATTCGTAAGTTCCAAGGCTACTTAAGGAAGTGATTCTAACTTGTAAATTAAATTATTGTTTGTTCAGCTTGTCGAAATTACGCGAGTACGTTGTACCGACTCAAATGAACAGTGCCAGTCTACATCCAGATCATAGTATTTTTGTATGCGGCGGAGAAGACCTGAAAATGTACAAGTTCGATTATAGTACAGGAATAGAAATTGGTAAGATTCGATTCCTTATGATATAAACGATACGGATAATATTTTTCGTTCGTGTACACGTAAATATTTGAAAAAATGTTTTAGAATCATTCAAGGGTCATTTCGGTCCAATTCATTCTGTACGTTTTTCACCGGACGGTGAGTTGTATGCTAGCGGCTCGGAAGATGGTACTCTGAGATTATGGCAAACGACTGTTGGTAAAACATACGGCCTTTGGCGATGCATAGATCAACCGCCTGTAATGCAAGAAAATGCTGCCATACTTAACAACAAACAAGAAGTTTCTGCCAGTTAAAAATCAGACGATTCACGACTAGTGTAACAAAAAAAATAAATATATATACCTTGACAGTGAAAAACAGACACTTATCGAGTGGAAGTGAGACAGGACAGTAAAGCAAGAATCTCGAAATTTTACTACCTAGCGATTCTCATTCGCTTTGTAAATACGGGGGATCTTTGTAAACCTAAGCTCCACTCCGAATCAGGCTGTTGCTGGTGCACGTGATACTCTGGAAAAGACTTGAAGAAAAAAGCGGACCAAACTTCATGGTAGTCTGATAGGAGAGACATGAAAGTGCGGGACACGTCGTTCACTATTTATTACAAGGAGGAAAGAAGAAACAATTAACATTTATTAGCATTATACATGTCCATTATTATAACTACAAAAAATTAGATAAAGGTGTAACGAGAGAGAAAGAAAAACAAACTCGGAATGGAAGTTTTGTGTTCGCATTTGTTATTTTGCAATAATAATTACTATACAATGTATAAAAATGTTCTGTCTGGGTACACTGCCAGTGCATCTCCCTGAAAAAACACATATCACTCATCCGATCAATATAATATAATATTCACAATTCATCCCCTTTAACAATGCCACGGTATTCCCGAGCGCGATGACAATTTGTTGGAGTCCTCTTTTGTCTTCGCATAGAAAATACGTACTACGAG
Source organism: Lasioglossum figueresi (assembly GCA_028455805.1). NCBI lineage: Eukaryota > Metazoa > Arthropoda > Insecta > Hymenoptera > Halictidae > Lasioglossum > Lasioglossum figueresi. The sequence continues at coordinate 8,929,969 of CM052190.1, read as the reverse complement.
ATCACTGCACGAAATTTTCCTTCAAAACTGGCAATGACAGCGTCCGCACGCCCACAGGTGGCCGAGAAAAAGTATATTTGCACTGTTACTTTCTGTTTACTGACTGCCATTGATATTTCTCCCAGCGTATCGACTAAATTCTCACAATCAAATAGAGTATCCCGTATAAATAATTTGAACGTTGGAAAAACAGCATAACCAAGAGACAAACGAAGAAGCTAGCGGTGCAAGAATATTTTCTTCTGTCACTGTGCACGTGCATCGTGTACTGGCCATCTTATGTTTCCGAGAGTACGCACACCGTCCTCGACGAATTAAATAACTCTTACAGTCTATACAAGTAATCCTACAGAGTCAACACAACAAACAGAAAAACATGAGAGGTATTTCTTACAAAAACAAATAAAACACGGTACGTATATGCTCGTCGATTTTAAAATTCATGCGCGCGATAGTACTCTTCGGAAATGCGGACGAAAAGTGGCTGTACACAAGCATCACACGACACGTCATCGCGTGTGTCCGTCAGTTCACCGATTAGAAACTGAGATTTTTTTATGTTCACAACATCGTTGTACAACGTTTCTCGAAGGAAGACAGTGTGTCTCTTGTACGCAATAGTTAATAAGCAACATTCACGAATTTCCCCTTCGTTCAACCTATGAACTGCGAGAGATCGGGCAGCTTGAACCCGTTGAACGAAACAGGCGTCGGAGCGCTTCTCAGGTTGTTCCTGTGGCCCGTGAATCCAGCAAAACTGCTCGGTGTTGTAAATTGTTGAAGTCTCGATGTAGCCTCTGTGGCGGCCAAAACGAAGCCGCACTGGGCCGTGCAGACGTCGTCACGCAAAATTGCTTCCCTGGACGCTTCGCGAAGCAGCTGGTTGCAATCCGTGATCCTCAAGGAAGCGCATTGGGTCTGAAACAAAAACGTATGGTTACAACCACTGTTTCTGAAACTTGTTCTTTAAGGGGGTAGACTCGCCTTCTCATTTCCCGATAACGCAAAATCGGTTTTTCGGTAGACAAAAGTGCTAGATAGAAGATCAATCTAGGCCGCAGTCGTCCGCAAAAGTGGTATTTTTACGTTTACGAGGCGTAATTTGCACGATTCGAAAGCATAAAGCTGCGCATGTAGCTATTTTCATAAAACTGCGACAGCTACATGCTGCTGAATAATGCAAATTACGCCTCGTAAACGTAAAAATAAGATTTTTGGGGAGATGGCGGCCTAGATTGATCTTTTATCAAGCACCTTCGACTACTGAAAAACCCCATCTCTGCGTTATCGAGAAATGGGAAGGCGCATCCCGCACCGTTGCAATCCTATAGTCGAGTCTACCGCCTTAAAAGTAGCACAATAAGGTTGAAATTGAAGGTGAAACTTTCGGGAGCAGACACTTACGCCCTCGGCCGTGCAGACGCAGCTGGTGCACGGTGTGGGGAAACCAGATTCTCCCAAGGCGACGTTTCTGCCTCCAATTTGGCATCCGTGCCTGGTCTCTCTCCAAGCGGACAAGTCCATGTGGGGCATGGAGCTGCAGGGTACGCGTGGATTCAGAAAGTTGCTCGGCAAGTCGAACGCCGCTCTCTGCATGTCGTTGTGCTCGTCCATGTTATCGCACATCACTTTCGACAGAGTGACTTTGCGCAGCTCGGCCAGCTGGTGCTCGGTGAACCGGATGTTTGGATCATCCGTCTCGTACCAGAAGCGGTCGCACTTCCTCGACTGCCGGAACTGTATGGCAATAATACAAGCAAACGTCGGACCCACCAAGCCACCTTGAAGAGGTCTTTCGCTCATTCCACCGGGGAACAGATCGATGTCATCCACGGATGCGTAGATGCGCTTCATACGAGCGATCACTTCCGGCGCCATTTCCCTGGACAGATCTTCGAACGTGGTGGCCCGTTTCAAGTTGCACAGCGCTCTGTAATTGTTGTACGACGGTATCCCATGATCCCTAGCGCGGTGAACGTTCAGGGCGATCAGATCGATGCCCGAATAGGGGATGCCCCGGATTTCGAAAAGATGATTGGTCACTTCTCCGGTTATGAACTGATCCAGAGTCTCCATCGGGGTAGCCACCATGCCTCGGACCATCTCATCCACCATCCCTTGCCGATAAAGCGGGTCGGGGTCGAAGAACCCGTCACGCAACAAGATAGCCGGCTCCACGTTCTGATAGTTGCGATCCATTCGCGGCAAGTGCGGTCTCAGCAGCGAGTGGCCAATTCGATAGGCCGCGGTGGCAAATTCGGTGAGGACACTGGGGTTGCAAGTAGGCGAGTACTCCTTGTAGTAGCCTTGGGGCAGAAGCTTCAGACCGTAGAGCGTGACAGCGTTCCAACCGAGAATCCTGGGCAAGAACTCGTTGTACGTGATGTGCTGCAGCATAGCGCTGATGATGCGACGAGATTGTTGGAACAGTTTCTCGCCGTCCCAGTGTGGATTCACCTGTCTCAATAGTTCGATGATCCGATTGTGTTCGCGCACCCACAACGTGTGCATGACGGTTAGACCAGGTTGCTCCGAAGCGCGACCATCGCCGCCGATGAAACAGAAACCAGACTTCGCTTTGCACTCGGGATGGGTTGCCGATTGCGGTAGAAGGTCCTTTGTGCTACGATGAGGACTCTGCGTGATGTTCATGCGACCGTTGAAGCCCCGCAGGACATTGCAGATGCAGGTATTCTCGCCGTAGACCACGGAAGCGTCCAGGTACCCGGTGTTCTGGTTGATCTGCTCGCGAGGACCCAAATGCTGTTGTCCTGGCAGCGACCTCATCGACGGGAAACACATCCTAGCGCCGGAAGTTACGTTCACTGTGGGATAATAGTGATCGCCAGGTGGGACAGGGAATGGACTGCACTCGGGATGCACGGTACGAGGAGAATCGCAGGGACGACAGCTGGGTATGGACTCTGCGAAGCCCTTGTGGATCGGCGTCATCGTGAGATCATGGTCGAGGAACTGCGCAAACTGCATCACCATCAGCGTGTACCGGTTGTGGAGGTTCGAGATGTCGGGATGTATCACAGTGGAGATCACTCTAGGATTGGGTAAAGGTGCCCCGGTGACCGATGTCGATCTCGGTTTTGACACGCCGTCTTCGTAGACCGGAGGCAGCAGCCTGGCGAAGGTTGTCAGGGATTTCGCGAGGTTAGGGTTGCGGAGGTTGTTACAGTGTCCTGAGAGTGTTCTGTAAGGAGTCGTGGGATCGCATGGGCTGTCGTCCACGGGACACTCGACCTCGTCGTGATTCGTTGGCTTCTTCTCGGAGAGGAACCCGGTTATGTCGACGTTCTGTAGTAGATCGGAGAAATCGTTGTTGGGAAAGCCGAGAACGTTGTCGGTGCTGTCGAACACTTGTCGCTTCCTGCGCCTCAACCCGTGCACTCCGTTCAAGATTTCGTTGGTGGCCAACTCGTAGATGATCGATTGATTGGCTAATAGTAGAGCATCTCTGTTAGCCTTTGAGAAGCTGGCAGCGGTTCCGGCTGGCGACTTAGGATCCGCTATCCTCTGCTGCAACCATGAATTATACTCCAACTGTTTCCTCTTGATCAAATCAGCCTCCGCCCTCTTCACAGCCGCCGCTATCAAGCCAGGATTAAGATCGGGTATGACCCCCGATGTTGCAGCCGTGTCGACATCCTTATCTTTGACCGGCTGCTCCGGCAGAGGGTCTTCTCTCCAAGGAGTCACGTCGAGTATGCTATGCTGATCGCAGTTTATCCTGGCGTTCAGGTATGGGTCCTGCTGGATGAAAGCCTTCGGCTGAATCTTTTCGATATCCGTGTTCGCGCAAAGGATACCCGCCAGCGAAACTTTCCTGATCTCGGACAGCTGCGCCGGACTCAGGCTCGAAGGCGGTAGATCGTTCTCGTACCAAAATCGGTCCGAGTTCCTTAATTTCATGAACTGTCTCTTCAGCAAGCACTCGAACGTGGGTCCGACGACTGCGCCGTTCGCTGGGATCTCCAGGATTCCACCGAGCAGCAGGTCTATGTCTTCGATGTGGGAGTAAATGGACACCAACAGCTTCGCGTGCGCCGGACGCATGAACCGCTCCAGGTCCTTGAAGTTTTCAACCTACGAAGTTCGTTTATTCATATGATTAAGCTCATTCGTAACCGGACTGCGGGTCTTTACGCATTTATGGCTTCTGAAAATCTAATAGTTAACGAGATATCATCGATATAATTTCCCATATGTACAACAGCTATTATCTGGAAGCAGAGCCGGATTAAGCCCAGTAGCAGAAGTAGCAAATGTTACGGGCCCCGCGCTCTTCTAAGGGCCCCGCGCTTGCAGCAGAAAGAGCCCTGGCTACTATTAACAGATATTTCTGCTAAGAAAAGGTCCTTCATTGTGTTTTGTTTTATTATCATGCAAAACCTAGGGCCCCGGGTAACATTTGCTACAGGCCCCGCGCTAGCTTAATCCGGCTCTGCCTGGAAGCTTGTAGGTGCTCGAACTGATATGTATCCCTCAACTTGAATAAGTATGTACATATAGAAAATTATTTCGATAAAATCTCGTTGACTATTAGATTTATGATATACTAAGGTCATAATTTTTTTACGCAGAATTTTGTGCTTCATCCGTGTTCGAGCAAAGATATTGGGCATTCTATTAAAAAAACTGAAGGTGGCCTTCAGTATGTCCTTTACGCGTTCACCTACAAAAAAGCTACTAACATCAGATTAGAAGCCGAGTAAGTTCCGTCTGATGCATTTTTTCCTAACACCAATAGCAACCGAGTTATTCAGGTGGCTTGTTTTTAGGTGTCCCACCCTGTATACATCTCGCGGTGTTGCCATTTTTACCTTCAGCACGGCTAGTGCAAGAGTAGGCTGTGCCTCCGCATACGACAAGCATGAAAAACCAGAAGAACGTACCGTGACATTGTTCCCGGTGCATTCGGCGACGAAATGCACGTATCCGGGTAAGCCATGATCGCGGCCCATGTGAACGAAACGAACGTTGGTGTCCAAACGTGGTTCGAAAGTGAACTGGTCGCGATCCAGGCTGACGCGATTGGCTGAAGCTACCACATGGTCCTCCAAGCACGTGGCGTCGTTGTACCCGTGTTTTCGCAGGGACGTGAGAGCGCGGAGCGCGGCTAATGCAACCGCGTCATACGTCCCGCCCACGTTCGCAGACGAGTAACCACCGTAAAATCCACTGGAAACTGGCATAAGCTCGGGGTCAGTGCGAGCACTCTCGCCGAGGATGCTCGGCAAGTACTCGTTCAACGTAACATGCTGAATCTGAGCAACGACGATCCTGCGAGCCTCCAAAAACAGCTTCGAATCGTCCCAGTGCTCGTTCGCATCAGCCAGTTTGTCCGCTATCCGATTGTGCTCATTCAGGAAAGCGGCGTATATGGTGCCCAGGGCTCTCTCTTCGGTATTGTTGCAGATCTCGCAGGCGGACACGTCCACCTTTCCCCGGTTGTAGGTCCTCAACTGGTGAAGTCGCTCGTCGGTGGAGCCGTACATATGAGAACCGTCCAAGTAAGCGGATGCGCCATTCATCTGCTCCCTGCCCTCGAAGTTGCAGTTGTGCACGCTTAGGCTAGGCACCGAGCGCCAGTAACTCGTGCAGCCACCTTGATCGTCACGGATCTCGTAGCATTCCGCGTGTTTTCCTTTTTTTGAACAACACAGATTCGATTGACCAGCAGGGTGCACAGTGATCGCGATGTCTTGTACGACTAGCTCCGTCCACACTCCAGAGAAACTGGTCAGACCTTCGTGGGCCTCCTGCATCGGCTGCAGGTGGTTGATGATCGTCGACACTGCTTTCGTTGGGGTTGGTAGCGCGTGGTTGTGCCTCGTCGACTGTCGCGGGGATGCGACACCTGGGGAGCAATTAGCGTTTAGGGCGAGCTGCTTATCGGTAGACTGCGGATTTACAGTCGGGGACAATATTAACACATTACCGACCGGTGATTATCGAATAATTTTGAAAAATATGTGCCGCATGGCTAAACACTTTTTAATGGAACCTCCAATTGCAACAGCAATTCTCGTTGTGAACTAACGAGTCACCCTCAATAACGTCATCTAATATTGGGTTGTTCGGAAAGTAATTTCGTTGAAAATGAAAGACAATTTTCGTATAATGAACAAATATTTTATTAAATTATACATATATTGGCCATTCTGGTCCAATACCTTTTGCCATCTTTCTGGTAGCAGCATGATTCCACGCTCATAAAATTTTTGGTCTTTGCTGGCATAAAACTGATCGAGGTGGTTTTTGACCTCCCCTTTTGAAGCGAAGGTTTTACCGTCTAAAAAATTTTGCAGTGACCGGAACAAATAATAATCCAAAGGTGCCAGATCTGGAGAATATGGTGGGTGTGGCATTGTATCCCATTCAAGCGGTAAAAGCTTTTGGCGAGTGACCAAACTTGTATGAGGTCTCGCATTATCTTGGTGGAACACTACACCTTTTCTGTTGATTAATTCTGGCCTTTTCTGTTGAAGCGCATCATTTAGTCTGTCCAGCTGATGACAGTAGACTTCCGAATTAAAAAAAAAACAAAAAAAAAATTTACAAACCTTTCTAATTAATTTCTTTCTGGCATGAATTGCATTTTTACCTTTTCTATAGTAAAAAAGTAAAATATGACGAAAATGCTGCTTATTGCTCTCCATATTTAAAAGACCATCAACGAAAAACTACTGCGTAGAATCAATTGGACTTTTTCACACGCAAGCCTTGCTATATCATCTCTCAAAACATATAATGATTATGCGGCTTAAGTGTGAAGTTGGGTGCAAAAAAAAATACAATTAAATCCTCTGTCGGGGAAAAACGAAATTACTTTCCGAACAACCCAATAGTTTCATTTAAGAATGTAATGTAAAAGAAAATTTCTATGCTTTCTTTTGGTACAGCACAATTATTGATAATTCTGTTAATTGGCTTCCGGTAGGTAAAGTGTTAAGGGGACACTCTTAAAAATCGCATAACTAGTTTAAATTTTTTAAGATGTTAGACCGATTAGCTTGCTACAGAATGATTAAACAAAAATTTGTTTAGATTGCAATTGGTAGGAATGTTTTTCTATCTGAACTTTTTTATCCGAGCCTGTGACGATAATTTAAATAATACGTTTTGTTGATCCCGGTAACTTACTCATTCTCTTGTTTACCCATTTTCTAGCAAACTAGTCGGTCCAACATCTTAAAAAGATTCAAGTCCTTTGGACCAATTTTAAGCAAATTATGCGATTTTTTTTTAGTGTCCACTTAACATAAATAAAAATGTATATACGAAATAAAAATTGTGGGCTAATCGCATGATACAGGATCTACGTAGACATTTTGAGTTGGATATAGTACAATAACATCTTTAAATTCTTTAGATCTTCTTTTATTGTTTTGCATTCGATCTACACATTTTTATCAGAAAATGCGGTGTTATGTCATCTTCAATTTAAGATTGATTATATCTGAATAATTAAATCCACACTCGCCGCACCTCTGCGAAATGCAACCTGTTGCGAAACCGCGACAAGAAAATTGCAGATAAACATTGCAAGGGAAATTGACATTAATAAAGATGAATCAACAATTGACGTACATACAGCATTTTCGATAGTGTACGTCCATTGGAAGAGCAACTGCCAATTGGTAGCGGTTTGATATGCGCTGTTGTAGTTTCACGTACATTTAATTTACATGAAAATCTAATCAATTCAGTTTTCTCTTTCTCGATGCGATTGCTATGCACGTTGAAAAATTATGTAACAAATTCTAACCCCGATTCCGTTCGAGAAGATTATGCGATTCTAATTTTCCGATTCGATTCCGCAGGAATTCAGAAAATACAAGAATTATAAGTACATCGATTATAACGTCTTCGTTAAATAAATTCTTCTGCGATATTAAATTTCTTAGAAGTAACGAAATGAAACTCGATTCGCATTACTGCTATTTTTAATGCAAAGAGCGAGAATTATTTTTTCATTGTGAAGGTTTACGAGCAAATGGTAGACGACGCGGAAAACTAGTTGATCAAGAAGACCACAGTCGAGAAAAAATGGACAAGTATTTTCTATAAATTGTTGGAGGAATAAATATACTAATAAATATATTAATAAATGGAGACGTCGAAAGCAATAACGTGCGTGGCAGACACATTCGCAACGACGACGCCGTCCGCTCATAAAATTAACGGCGAGTCTGAATGATCATGACGAAACGCTTTCGATTTCTAATAAGCGTTATTTGGTTTCAATGTCGAACATAATCGAGAGGTGAATACTCGACGGTGGCGGCGTGGCGGCCTAGAAAGTCCCGATGAATTTCGCTGTGTGCGACATCGACGTGAATCCGAGTGCGGATCGTTACGAAGTGAAATAATCACACACGCTCGAAATAGAAAGTACTTTTATACGCCTTATTTCGCGAGATCATTCCCAGTCAAATAACATTCTTACTATCGGATCTTGATCTAGAAGAGCGCCAGCCGACAGACGTTCTAATCGCGCGCGTACATTGTAAAGAAAAATTACATTCAATTAGAAGTGATACAGAGTCTCGAGAGGAATTTTCTTGATCGCGTTATGCCGGAAACTCTGTGTAGAATATACAGAAAATGAGAAAATAAAATCATGAGTCAATAGAAAGGAGGAAACGAGGAGAATAAATAAATTTTTATAGCACTCCTTAAATGTTCCCGGATGATGTTTGCATTAATACATCTTGCTCAATTCGTAATTTTATAGTTTAAATAAATACATCAAATCATGACAAGACTGTCGATTTTTGTGTTGACTCGAGAAGAATTTTCTTGACCGCGTTATACGGGAATCATTGTGTAGAACATAGAGAAAATCAGAAAATAAAATAATGAGTAAGTAGAAAAGAGGAAACGAGGAGAATAAATAAATTTTTATAGCACTCCTCAAAAATGTTCCCGGATGATGTATGCATTAATACATCTTGCTCAATTCGTAATTTTATAGTTTAAATAAATACATCAAATCATGACAAGACTGCCGATTTTTGTGATGACTCAAGAATATTTGCATTAATACATCTTGTTCAATTCGTAATTTTATAGTTTAAATAAATACATCAAATCATGACAAGACTGTCGATTTTTGTGTTGACTCGAGAAGAATTTTCTTGACCGCGTTATACGGGAATCATTGTGTAGAACATAGAGAAAATGAGAAAATAAAATAATGAGTCAATAGAAAGGAGGAAACGAGGAGAATAAATAAATTTTTATAGAACTCCTCAGATATGTCCCCGATGATATTTTGCATTAATACGTTTTGCTCAATTCGTAATTTTATAGTTTAAATAAATACATCAAATCAAGACAAGAATGACGATTTTTGTGTTGACTCAAAAATATTTGCATTAATACATCTTGCTCAATACGTAATTTTATAGTTTAAATAAATACATCAAATCATGACGAGACAGTCGATTTTTGTGATGACTCAAGAATATTTGCATTATTACATCTTGTTTAATTCGCAATTTTATAGTTTAAATAAATACATCAAATCATGACAAGACTGCCGATTTTTGTGTTGACTCAAGAATATTTGCATTAATACATCTTGTTCAATTTGTAATTTTATAGTTTAAATAAATACATCAAATCATGACAAGACTGTCGATTTTTGTGTTGACTCAAGAATATTTGCATTAATACATCTTGCTCAATTCGTAATTTTATAGTTTAAATAAATACATCAAATCTTGACAAGACTGTCGATTTTTGTGATGACTCAAGAATATTTGCATTATTACATCTTGTTTAATTCGCAATTTTATAGTTTAAATAAATACATCAAATCATGACAAGACTGCCGATTTTTGTGATGACTCAAGAATATTTGCATTAATACATCTTGCTCAATTCGTAATTTTATAGTTTAAATAAATACATCAAATCATGACAAGATTGTCGAGTTTTGTGTTGACTCGAGAAGAATTTTCTTGATCGCGTTATACGGGAACCAATGTGTAGAACATACAGAAAATGAGAAAATAAAATAATGAGTCAATAGAAAGGAGGAAACGAGGAGAATAAATAAATTTTTATAGAACCCCTCAGATATGTTCGCGTATGATGTTTTGCATTAATACGTTTTGCTCAATTCGTAATTTTATAGTCTAAATAAATCCATCAAATTATGACAAGACTGTCGATTTTTGTGTAAAATAATAATAGCAAATTACAAATTATAAAAATAATTTCATTCGAATTTTTATTCACCAACTTGTTCGTTCGAGTACATTTATAATAAAAATCTTGCTATTTGCGGTAGTTTTAGTGATTATGTAAGTATCTATAAAATATAGGAAATTTACTTATTATACTAGAAAATGAGACATTTTTAAAGAGGTCGTCGCTTTAATGAGCACTAAGTTTGATAGGCAACTTGCAGATGGACGAACAAAATCAGAAGACCAAAAGACTAATGAACTGAAAACTTGTTTTTATTTTTGCAGATCATGGGCAAGATAGGTGGACGAGGAAAATCAGAAAAATTGAAAAACAGATGACACGAACGCGCCCACGATAAGAACAAAGAAGACTTTCTTTTAGTTCGGTCAATGCTTCGTACAAATTCGTGATTAGCAGACTGCGAATGTCTATGCAATTTTCAATTTTTGTAGGCAAATTTTGAGAAAGTGGAAACGAATGAACTCTTATTTTCTGTGGTGGTGGCCTTTTAGATCTGGGATGAATTAAAATCGTACGAAATGCTGTCGTATTTTACATCGTAGCATTTTTTGAAAATTTTCAAAACCGATAATTGCATAAAGATCCGCAGTCTAGTGATCAGGTTCTAACGACAGAAGCATCTCTTCTCCAATTACCTAATTCAGCCGAGATTCGACTGGCATCCGAATCGTGTAAGTTTCTCCGATCAGAGGACGAAAGTTAGGGGATCAGGTCAGCGAAAGTCGAATGAATCGCCAATCACGTTGCAGAAACCGAACCGCGAGCGCCGAGGACGAGCACGGGCAGGACCAGCCGCGAAATTCTGTGTCACGGTTACGCGCCGCTGTCCGCATTCGATGAATCTCGCGACGAAGTAGGCCTGCCGATGATCACGACCAGCCTTCCTACGCGAGGATCATCATCACGATCGTCCGGCGCTGCGCACGAAGCCCGAGAGATCCGCCAGAGACTCGCAGATCTATGGGCCTCTCATTGATCGCGCGGAAATATTCGCACAACAATGAAAAAGGGGTAAACACTTTCGAAAGTATTTTAACACAAAACCTATCGACCCACCAAAAGTGACTGATGTGTACAGTGTTATAAAAATAACCAGATTAAATTTATTTATATCTTGTGAGATTTTTACTATAATATTAGATTGGCAACTAAATTCGCGACCTTTTGTTTCGTAATTCTTTTATTGTATAATATCATTTTTAGACTGCGGATTTTTATGCATTTATAAAGAAATTGGTCGGGTGAAATATAAAACAGTCAAAGATTTTAAAAAATCTAAGAATATTGTTATGATTTAATCAATGGAAAAATATCTGCTAAGGAATTAAATAAAATTTGATTTAACTCCTGGCGCCCGCAATCGGTGAGAAACATTTTTATTTTGCATAAAGATCCGCGGTCTAATCATTATAACCTCATTCAGTGACCATTCCTTTTAAACTGTATGTCATTGGAAAGCTCTGAATTTTGCGATTAATTTGATATAAAATACTAGTGCTTAAAAAATATATATAAATGACTTTGTTTGAGAAAATGTGAAGGTCGCGACCTTAATTGCCAACCTATACTGGAGTTAAAAAATATATTCAATCAGTTTCCATGAAAACACCTTTACAATTTCAAAAATTGTCAAATAACAAATCTAAAATGGGTCATTTGACCCCTGGTGGTGGGTTTAGTGTTAACAAGGCCCGACCTTGTCCCTAATTAAGTTGATCGACGAGCATGCGAACGCTCGCCAATTCAATATTCCCGTGAATGTGGAGAGCACTTCTCTAGGCTCGCCTAGAACTTCGGATCAGTACACAAAAGAAATTTTCTGTTTTCTCTCTTCTTTCAGATAATTCTGTTCAAATTTGTCCGTCATGTTCAACAGGATATCTGTTAATTTTGTATTTTTATATGCACTTCATCGTGTCGAGTAAATTTCAACTGATATACGATCATTTAAAAAATTTAAATAATACAATATCAATGAATACTTTAATAGTTAACATGGTTTGAACACGGGATAAACAAGTCAGCCACCGTAGCGGCTACCGTTCGAAAAGATGAGGTCATGCGAAGCGACTATAGTGGCGTATAGTAGCTAACAAGTGAAAAGTTGTTCTGATTGAACAGATATTGTGTTATAACGTAAATCTGTCTGGATATCTTCAATATTTCTTTTTCATTTATTAACCCTCAGCACTCCAATGGCGATCTGAGGCGCCATTAAAAAATGCTGTAGCATTATTCTAAATATTGTTTAGATTATTAAATATATCGGTATCTAATCGATTACTAAACATTTGGGTATTGCATGAGGTATTTATACCAATATATTTCATATACATAAAATTTCAAATATCATAGGGAATGGAAATATTCTAAACCGAAAGAAATGTTTAATTTTCAAGTTAAAATAGGTTGGAGTGCAAAATGTTAACAATAACAAGAAATACATTTCATTTCAGCCTCTGTTTCTTACAACTGATACGATCATTTTTATCTTGCACGAAAACGTCAGATTTCGAGTCGATTATCGTAAAAAGAGAAGAACCGGTGGAAATGCAAGAAAAATGTAAAAATATTTAAATGTTCGAAAGTTGGTTGGGTCTTCCTTAAACAATGTGCGGCTTCAGGCGTATTTTGGATCGTGCGACCCACTGGAGTCGCTTTCTTCCTTCTTTTCACTTTCATATTTTCGTTGGTATTTCTTCCCTTCGGGAGGAGAGCTGCCAGATGTCTTTCGCGTTCTCTCTTCCTCGCTTACTTTCCATCGTCAAAAGTTTCTTCGACGAAACGACTCAATTTCAATTTTTAATTTACACTGACCCATATCTTCGACTTCGATACGAAGCGTGACGGGGAGCAACGTGCCCTTAGGCTATTATCTAGACTCTAGACCGAACAGCTTCCGAATCCATCGTTTCGATATTAATTAATCAGATACACTTTTTTGTTTTTCATTGCGTAGACGGGTCTACATGACTGTCTGAATATTTTGCCAATAATTATGAACAAAGTGGTCCAGTTAAAGTTCTGCCTCCTTCAGTCGCGATGATTTCAAAAATATTTTCTATGGAAATTGTATCGTGTTTGGTCTCATGTTAATCGGAAAAATTTTACAATGACGTTGATAAATGTCCAATGAAAGAATAATTAAGAACAAGGGGTAACTCCACAATATTTGTGGTCAATTTTTCTGAAATATCGTGCACATCTCTTTTACACGTATCGAGACATTACTGTGGTTCCGAACAAAATGTCCAATCTCTTTCGACACATCTTTTAGTGGTACAGCAACTTGATAAAAGATTGCAGTTCAATGAAAAAGGACATTATTATCATTGTCTTACCGATGTGTCAATCTTGTAGACTATTCAAGGGGTAACTCCACAATATTTATGGTCAATTTTTTCTGAAATATCGTGCACATCTCTTTTACACGTATCGAGACATTACTGTGGTTCCAAACAAAGTGCCCAATCTCTTTGGAAACATCTTTTAGTGGTACAGCAACTTGATAAAAGATTGCAGTTCAATAAAAAAGAAATTATTATCATTGTCTCACCGATGTGTCAATCTCGTAGACTATTCAAGGGGAAACTCCACAATATTTATGGTCAATTTTTTCTGAAATATCGTGCACATCTCTTTTACACGTATCGAGACATTACTGTGGTTCCAAACAAAGTGCCCAATCTCTTTGGAAACATCTTTTAGTGGTACAGCAACTTGATAAAAGATTGCAGTTCAATAAAAAAGAACATTATTATCATTGTCTCACCGATGTGTCAATCCCGTAGACTGTTCAAAGGGCAAGTCCACGATATTTATGGTAAATTTTTTCTGAAATATCGTGCACATCTCTTTTACACGTATCGAGACATTACTGTGGTTCCAATCAAAATGTCCAATCTCTTTGGACACATCTTTCAATGGTACAGCAACTTGATGAAAGATTGCAGTTCAATAAAAAAGAACATTATTATCATTGTCTCAGCGATGTGTCAATCTCGTAAACTATTCAAGGGGTAACTCCACAATATTTATGGTCAATTTTTTCTGAAATATCATGCACATCTCTTTTACACGTATCGAGATATTACTGTGGTTCCAAACAAAATGTCCAATCTCTTTGGACACATCTTTTAGTGGTACAGCAACTTGATAAAAGATTGCAGTTCAATAAAAAAGAAATTATTATCATTGTCTCACCGATGTGTCAATCTTGTAGACTGTTCAAGGGGCAAGTCCACGGTATTGATTGTTAATTTATCTCAAGTATCGTGCACATCTCTTTCACACGTATCGAGGCATTACTGTGGTTCCGAACAAAGTGCCCAATCTCTTTGGAAACATCTTTTAGTGGTACAGCAACTTGATAAAAGATTGCAGTTCAATAAAAAAGAACATTATTATCATTGTCTCACCGATGTGTCAATCCCGTAGACTGTTCAAAGGGCAAGTCCACGATATTTATGGTAAATTTTTTCTGAAATATCGTGCACATCTCTTTTACACGTATCGAGACATTACTGTGGTTCCAATCAAAATGTCCAATCTCTTTGGACACATCTTTCAATGGTACAGCAACTTGATGAAAGATTGCAGTTCAATAAAAAAGAACATTATTATCATTGTCTCAGCGATGTGTCAATCTCGTAAACTATTCAAGGGGTAACTCCACAATATTTATGGTCAATTTTTTCTGAAATATCATGCACATCTCTTTTACACGTATCGAGATATTACTGTGGTTCCAAACAAAATGTCCAATCTCTTTGGACACATCTTTTAGTGGTACAGCAACTTGATAAAAGATTGCAGTTCAATAAAAAAGAAATTATTATCATTGTCTCACCGATGTGTCAATCTTGTAGACTGTTCAAGGGGCAAGTCCACGGTATTGATTGTTAATTTATCTCAAGTATCGTGCACATCTCTTTCACACGTATCGAGGCATTACTGTGGTTCCGAACAAAGTGCCCAATCTCTTTGGACACATGTTTTAGTGGTACAGCAATTTGATAAAAGATTCCAGGAAAATGTTAGCGGCAGAGCCGAGAGACTGTTAACGGGTTAATGAACCACTTGCTAGGCTAATGGTATTCGGGAAAGACTATATTATCGTACATTTCTCTTGCCCCCTAGCAAGGATCGTTCCGCTTTAGCGAGGAGAGCTCGCGTAACGCCGACGTAGAGCGACTGAATCGCAGGTGGAATTGTTTATTATTCGCGCGGCCGATGGCGCAACCGAAGTCCGCCGATGGCGGACTCTCTATTTCGTTGGATTGGCGAATCCCTGTCATGCTAATCCGTCGTTTCTAATCCCTGCGAGCGTGCCAACGCTCGTCGAAATGGATCATGTAGTCGCTCGCGTGCTCGGTCCGTTCAAATTTTCACTTTCTACTCGAGGTGCCGGGGGACCAGGAACCGGTAGACCGTCTATGGATCGCTTAGCCTACCTACGCACACCTCTGTCTCTCCATTTCTAATCTTCTTCTGCAATTAGCCATTCGATGACAGCGGCATTGTCGGAGCTGCTCTTAGTTCCGTGGATTTAATTAAAATTTAGAACGAACGCTATCTAGCAATTCCGGGTAAGATGTCTCAACAATTTTCAGATTTTTTAGCGTACTGAGCGTTGGTTATACGCAGACTGCGGATCTTCGTGCAAAATAAACATTGTCTGCGTCGATTGCAAGAGATAGAAACCAAATAGAATGTTATTTCATAACCCTTTGCACTCGGAGGTATTTCTTACTCAAAAATCAAATCGTTTCTTCTGACCTAGAATATTTCCATTCTCTATGATTTTTTAAATTTGGTAGATATTAAATTGTTATAATACATCTTACAATACTTAAATGTTTAGTAATTGGTTAGATACCGACGTATCGAATAATGTAAACAATATTTTAAATACTAGTACAACAATTTTTAGTGACGCCTCAGAGACGTCAAGGGTTAATAATTTTGATAAATGATAAATCATATATTGACATCTTGAATTTTCAAAATTTTCCTACAATTTTGAATTTAATCTATGCAATTTTGCTATAAATGCATTCGATTTTCAGTATTTATCTTTCGTTTCATTTAATGTATGCACTAAACACTATTTTCTTTTATGCTTAAATAAAATGGTATTTAAAAATACTTGTTTTCGTTTATGCTTAAATAAAATAGTATTTAAAAATACTGTTTTCTTTGATGTCTAAATAAAATGGTATTTAGAAATAACATTTTCTTTTACGCTTAAATAAAATAGTATTTAAAAATACTGTTTTCTTTTATGCCTAAATAAAATGTTATTTAAAAATAAAATTTTCTTTTATGCTTAAATAAAATGATGTTTAAAAATACTGTTTTCTTTGATGCCTAAATAAAATGTGTATTTAAAAATAACATTTTCTTTTACGCATTAATAAAATAGTATTTAAAAATATTGTTTTATTTTATGCTTAAATAAAATAGTATTTAAAAATAACATTTTCTTTTACGCTTAAATAAAATAGTATTTAAAAATATTGTTTTCTTTTATGCTTAAATAAAATAGTATTTAAAAATCCTGTTTTCTTTTATGCCTAAATAAAATGGTATTTAAAAATAACATTTTCTTTTATGCTTAAATAAAATGATGTTTAAAAATACGATTTTCTTTTATGCTTAAATAAAACAGTATTTAAAAATACGATTTTCTTTTATGCTTAAATAAAATAGTATTTCAGAATACTATTGCCTTTAATGCATACACTAAATTCTATTTTAAAACACTACTTGAAAAAAGCATTTAACGAAATAGTGTTTGGTTTCAGCCTTTCCTGAGGTATCTTCAAACAGAATTTTCTTATTGGAATGAATTCGTCTTTAGTGTTTCATTTCAAACACTTTCAAATGATTTCCAACCCTGGGCGATCTAAAATAGGGTGGACTATCTATCATTCACTATTTGAAAAGAGTATTTCACCCGGGTCTGAGTTACACGTCTTCCTCGGTTAGCAGGTTGAGAGACAGAGAATAGATGACTGGAGAAATTACCGTCTGAATAGGCCGGCGGCAGGGCCTTCAAGAAAGGAGCCCCTCGAGCACCCCAGACCGGATGTCGGACGTTGTTACAAGCCCCGGAAGGTGTTCTGTACTTGCTCGGAGGGCAGGGTCGGTCCGGTTTGATTCTGCAAGGAGCATCGTCTGACTCTGACCTATCCTGAAACCTGGAACACCAAACGAGAGGCTCGCATGAAGGCAGTTTCCATCTAGAAAAGAACTTTCTAAGTGAAATGACCCAAATGCCTTCGCTCTTTCTTCCCTTGTGTCTTTTTTTTCTTTAACGACTGTGTATATAGTCACAGAAACTTGTATTTCATACGTACCCCGCCGAGTTTCACTATCACTTCGCTATGTTTCCAGTCTATTTAGTGCCATGAATTAAACATTAGATTCTACCTTAACAGGAAATGAAAAGTAAATTATTAGAAGATAGTCGGAAGTATCTAGTTTTCAGTCTATCATTCGGATTGAAACGAGCTTGCAAACTTGACTAATTTATTTTATTAACCAAGGTCGGTGATTAATTTTTTGCATGAGTTTTGCTGATTTGCAAAATTAAAATATTCTTTTATTTATTTTTATTCTTGTATAGATTACAACTAGACTGCGAATCTTTCTGCAAAATTGGTTTTTATTCGTCGCAACGGAACCAGATAGAAATATCTTTCTTTCGTTGATAATTTGATTGTGTTAAAAACAAAATATTTCTTACAATTTTTATATACAGGGTGTTTCGTAAAAAACAGGACATCTAAATATCTCCTCTATCTCTGATAATACAAAAAATGTTTCTAATCGTTTCTAAACGTAATCTAAATGGTTTCAAAAGACGAATCAGATGGAAGAATCGTTTTTTCAAGGTCACTCGTGTTTTTTTCACATATATACACACATTTCTTGTTGTTGTGTGTTGCAGCAAACATTATTGTGCATTCATCCATGTTTAATAGCACGACCTTGAAATGGCCGTGAACTCTAAAATTTGCTAATTAATGCAGAACTTACTTTCAGCGACATTTCAGATTTCAACGGTAACAGAAATTCGACCATGAACTTGAACTTGTAAATAAACAAATTGTATCGTTCCTCTGTGTACATAGAGAGCGAGAGATATATGTATTTAAGAGTTTGCTCACTGCTAGATTTCTCAGTGTATCGACAAGCGATCCATAACGCGTTATTCGGAACAGGAGAAAATTCAAATGGTTTTAATTTACGGTGAAGCTCGAGAGTGTCTGAGAGAAGCAATACGAATTTACAAAGACAGATTTCCAGAACGTTCTCGTCCATCGCGTTCCGCGTACTCAAATATTGTTAAAACATTTTGTGAGACTGGTAGCGTCAACAGAAACATTCGTGCGAGACGTAAGACTGTTATTCGTGAAGCAAATGTGAACAATATCATCGCTAAAGTTAATCAAAACTCGCATGTTGGTATAAGGCAACTTGGACGTGAAACCAGTATTAACGTGACAAGCGTATTCCGGATTCTTCGTTCACAAAAATTTCATCCTTTCCATTTATCTCAGTGCCAAGAGCTCCATGGAAGAGACTTTGAAAACCGCGTACACTTTTCTCAATGGGGTATACGGAAATACGAAAGCGACGATATGTTTTTCCAAACAGTATTGTTTACGGATGAAGCATCCTTTACAAAGTCATGGTCAGGTGAACCTCAAGAATATGCATTATTGGTGGGTTGAAAATCCACGATGGTTTAGACAACTCGATGAGCAGAGATCATGGACCATAAATGTCTGGTGTGGTATTCTAAATAATAGGATAATTGGGCCGTATTTTATCAACGGTACGCAAACTGGGCAGAAGTATGCTGAATTTTTAGAACATATTCTACCAGGTTTATTAGAAGATGTACCATTTAGGGACCGTCTAGTATTATGGTATCAACACGATGGGTGGCCAGCACACTTTTCCAGTATCGCAACTCGTGTCCTCAACGAAAAATTCCCAAATCGTTGGATTGGACGCAGTGGACCTGTATCATGGCCGGCTCGTTCACCCGATCTCACCCCATTTGATTTTTTCTTATGGGGGACATTAAAGGGTACGGCTTATCAAGAGCAGCCCACGACGCCAGAAAATATGAAGGAACGAATAATTGCTGCATGTGCTGATACGAAACCTGAAATCATCGAAAGAGCTGTACAATCTGTCGTTTGTCGCCTCACTAAATGTATCGCAATGGAAGGACGTCGTTTCGAACATTTATTGCAGTAATAAATGTGATTATTTACAAGTTCAAGTTCATGGTCGAATTTCTGTTGCCGTTGAAATCTGAAATGTCGCTGAAAGTAAGTTCTGCATTAATTAGCAAATTTTATAGTTCACGGTCATTTCAAGGTCGTGCTATTAAACATGGATGAATGCACAATAATGTTTGCTATAACATACAACAACAAAAAATGTGTGTATATATGTAAAAAAAACAACGAGTGAACTTGAGAAAACGATTAAAAGATTACAATTTATAAAAAACGATTCTTCCATCTGATTCGTATTTTGAAACCATTTAGATTACGTTAGAAACATTTTTTGTATTTTCAGAGATAAAGGAGATATTTAGGTGTCCTGTTTTAGACGAAACACCCAGTATTTCTACTGTTTTAAACATCTGGTCGTTTTGATCATAGATGAAGAGAATTCACAGTCTAATTGTAACAGCATCCTGAAATTTTTCTGATATTTTTATTGATTTTTGTGGCCCCTATGAAACAGTGAATTGCGTGTAATATGATTTCGAATGGTCTGAGTTTTTCTGAAAAATTGATTGGTACACCGAATGGAAATTCAGTGGGTAAAAACAATATTTGCGTAAGCTCGCTATACGTGCAGTTTTTTGTAGTGTTTATGGGAAGTGGAGTTGCAGGGAAGTTTCAAACTCATCGCGTGTTCTATATTGCAAGTGGATTCTGAAAGCCCAACTCTGCTCAAGTGCTAATGGCTGCTTTTACGCGCGACTTGGAAGAATAGATCCGTTGCTCCACGTAAGCACTTTCATTTTTATCGCTATCTTTTTCAACGTTCGAAACAGGTAAAACCGTCTTATAAAAAGTTTGAAGTCGCAATTCGATAAATACACGGTAATTGTCGACTTACTGAAATACAAATTTCTAAATTGGTATTTTTATTAAAAACAATTACATGTTGTTAAAAGTTTGAAGTCGCAATTCGATAAATATACGGTAATTGTCGACTTGCTGAAATACAAATTTGTAAATTGGTATTTTTATTAAAAACACTTACATGTTGTTAAAAGTTTGAAGTCGCAAATCGATAAATACACGGTAATTGTCGACTTACTAAAAAAACCAATTTGTAAATTGGTATTTTTATTAAAAAACATGCCAAATCATGACAAAAATGAATAGACACTAATTAGAATTCTCTTTACAGTGGCATATTTTTTCAATGAAGCTATTAGCTTGCAATTTTCGCTCATTCTGTAATATTCTAAGATTTTTTCTGGTTAGTGCAATATTCTTGAAAGGAATTCGAAGTTCAAATTAGTTTGCGGCTGTCTGTTTTATAAATAGTAATAAGTATACGCGGAAAATGAACGAAGTTTTATTGAGTTTTATAAATAACACAACTCTATATCAATCTTTTATGACGGCAATATTTCCTGAGAGCGGAGCGTAACTTTTTAACTTCAATGGGACGCTGTATATTTTTATAATGACTAAGTAAAGGGGGTTAATAAAATGTCTCTTAAAAAGAAGAAGCTTCTAAACGTGCATAAAAAATTACGACTTAAAATAAAGAACGAGCGAGAAAGTCTGTATAAAATTGTTAAAAAGAATTAATTGAAATTTCGAACAATTTTATAGAGACTTTTTTACAAGTTCGTTATAGCAGCATTCTTTGGCGACATTGAACAGAAATTATTATTTCCTCTTGTTTGATGTACGTTTACAAGCTTCACCTTTTTGAGAGACATTTTATTAACCCCCTTTAAATAGTGATTATAAAAATATACAGCATCCTATTGAAGTTACTAAAAGTTACGCTCGTCTCTCAGGAAATATTGTCGTCATAAAAAATTCATATGCAGTTGCGATATTCACTTCAAAAATATTAATTTAAATTTTGAAGTGCTATTCGAAATGAGCTTTAACCCCTTGCCCTACGATTATGATTAGAACTGTTTTGTAGATCGTAATTTCCTAAAACAGGGAAAAATTTATATACCTATATATATTTATATGCCTATATAGTATATTCTATACAATATTCTTTAATCCTTTGCACTCCGAATTATTTTTCAATTGTGTTGCCAACAACTCCCTACTATTTAAAGTGTTTTATTTGAAATTTACTTCAAAGGACTGTTCCTTGACTGCTGCTTATTTTAAACAATTTTGTTTGCTAATTATATTAAATATAGCTCTCAAATTTTGTTGTAATTTGTTGTAATGTTACAAGAAGAACCAAATACATATAAAAACCTGTTTCATTTACATTTTTCTTTCTATGATGTCGAGTCACACTCGACAAAGGAGGGCAAAGGGTGAATAGCTGTAGATTAACAAAACCAAAAGGAATGTTATTTCGGTTCAAAGGGAATTAATAACATACAGTTACTCGAATTAATATTCGGACGCTCTAAAAAAGACGATAAATTTTTTAATATTGTAATATACGATTTGAACTTTTTTGAGAAGCTAGAGCAATTAGTTTACTACAGGATGCTAAATTATTTTTTCAAAAATCGCAATTCATCGGTATTTTAGAAAAAATACTGAAAGTTGAATTTTACAACTTTGTTATGCGGGCCTACATTGAAAATTTAAAAAGTTCGTTTTGTAGGTCTGAGTCAATTATATACACTGTTAAAGGTTCCTCGAAATCGCTTGATGCGGGAAAAACGACAGGCATTGAAAGATGTAAGAATTCTTAGATTTATTGCAGTTAGAGGTCGAAAATCGTGAAAATCTGCAATTTTGACCATCTTTAAACGTTTGTACTTCATTGCAATGTCAACAGATTTTGACGAAATTTTCCGAATACGTTTAATTGACACAGATCTACAAAACGCATATTTTAAGTTTTCAATATACGCCCACATATGTATAAGAAAAAGGTTCCTCGAAATCGGTTGATGCGGGAAAAACGACAGACATTGAAAGATGTAAGAATTCTTAGATTTATTGCAGTTAGAGGGCGAAAATCGTGAAAATCTGCAATTTTGACCATCTTTAAACGTTTGTACGTCATTGCAATGTCAACAGCTTTTGACGAAATTTTCCGAATACGTTTAATTGACACAGATCTACAAAACGTATATTTTAAGTTTTCAATATACGCCCACATATGTATAAGAAAAAGGTTCCTCGAAATCGGTTGATGCGGGAAAAACGACAGACATTGAAAGATGTAAGAATTCTTAGATTTATTGCAGTTAGAGGTCGAAAATCGTGAAAATCTGCAATTTTGACCATCTTTAAACGTTTGTACGTCATTGCAGTGTCAACAGATTTTAACGAAATTTTCCGAATACGTTTAATTGACACAGATCTACAAAACGTATATTTTAAGTTTTCAATATACGCCCACATATAAGAAAGTAGTAGGGTCCGATACACCTGGGAAAACATTCGATTTCAATGTTCTTATCACTTTGTTGATGACTTTGAAAAACGATTACCTTCGCAAGAAGAGTTCTCACTTCGCAAGAAGTTTATCTGCATTGCAAAATGCGATTTGTTGCCAAAAAAAGTAGTAAAATGCAATTTTTAGAATTTTTTCTACAATACCGAATCTATTGCAATTTTTAAAAAAAATTCTTTTCCCATCCTGTAGTAAACAAATTGCTCTCGCTTCCCAGAAAAGTTCAAATCGTGTAGTATAATATTAAAAAAATAATCGTCGTTTTCAAAGCGTTCGAATATTAATTCGAACAACTATATTTTTACTAGTTTCTGTTCTGAATCTTCGTCACGAGTCTGGCTCGACATTGCAGGGCAAGGTGTTAAAGGAAAAAACGTTTCCCAGTAGCACTTGACTAAGAAAACATTGCAGGATATATAATTTCGTACAAACCGAACATTTCTTGTGCGAACAGTGTAATCAGTGGAATCGTTTACGTCGGAACAGGAAGAGGGTAAAAATCATTCGATCTTGTTTTTGCATTGTTTCCCGTTAACACGCGCGCGCGCTCACACACGGTGAGTTGGTAAAACAGTGACGTGAAAAAAGTGACCCTGCAATTAGAACGACTGCAGCGAGTCGACTTTCTATCCCAGGTGAGGAAAGGAGCGGTTTTCAAGATCGCCGAGGCAAGAAGCGATGAGTCCGGGCGGAATACTCGAGCGAGCGGCCAGGAAGGCCGTTTCACGATAGTGAAACACGACGGCAAGCATAATCTTTCGTTCGGAGAGCATAGAGACCGTTGTGTGGCCTTTGTAGAAGGTATGGGGAGAGCAAGTAGTTGGGCCAGTGGTGGTGGCCGGGCCTGCATCGGACCCACTCCACGATCGGCAACCTTCTCGAGGCTGAGGAAAGGGATTATAGTACCGGTAATGGTCAGACGTGAAACCTTCCTCGCGGACGCGACGCCGACGCTGCCTTTCCTCGGCCATGAAAGTAAAAGCTCGTCGCGAGAAAAGGAAGGAAAATGGAGCAGGAAGGATGTCGGGACCGCCGGCTGTCATGCAAATCACGCGACGGTTCTTAAACACGCGTACGGTATTACGACAGTGTCTTAACTCTGCGAGAACTGTGGCAGTGAACCTTTTAATAGCGGTTACTCAGCTAACCCGTTAACTTCTCTTATTCTGTCTCGTTCTCGGATTTTTCTCGTCGGTGATTCGACAACGGAATGATTAACGTTAGAGAACGGGAGAGTGTGATTGTATATTGGATTTGATGATTCTGTGGCGGGGATCTGTGAGTGAAATGGACGACAGTAAAAACTTCGCGGAGAAATTTCAGAGTGCTGCTCTATTTAACTTCTGCTTGCTTCTAATGGATTCAGAACATTTTAATCTCGCGTGAATATTCATGCGAGAGTCATTTTTATTACTGGATTTAATGAAGAGGGATGTAGAAGGATTAAAAAGATTTTAAAATATCCATGTATAATGTATGGAGAATGATTAAGGAAGTTTAGAACAGTGAAAGGATTAACACACATTCGAGAATATTCGCATGTTAATTTTGATTTGTTAAGATGGCTGAAGGAAGAGAGCCATTTGTAATTGACGAAGAAAATTTTAATTTTGAAATGTCACTTTATGTGGATAAACGAAAATATTAACTAAATGTACAATTTTTTGGTTAAAGAAAGAGATTTTTTTATAAAAACATTTGAGAAGTAACAAGATTTATTATCGTATGTATCTTCAAGTTTGATACGGTAAAATTACCATTATGAAAAATGCTGTGTACAAAAAAAGAAAACGAGCGTGAGCTTGCAGCAATGAAAAGCATTCATTTTATCTTGAGAGAATAATAAACGATCGGTCGACAAGAAATTAAAGCGACTGATTGTGAGTGAAAGGAAAAACATCGGTATTCTCCAATCAACCATACTTTATCGTTATTATAATTATTATAATTTCGTCATCTGTTTCGCATAATCAATTTTTTGCATAATCCTGAGAAACAACTTTTTTCGACAGTGTTGAAATTGATCGATATGATGTACATTCAACCTTGAAATGTGTTATGATGATTTATAAATACCTCATATAATTAAATAAATTGTGACTCATCGACTCCAATGCTTTCGAAAAAATTGTTTCCAAAAAGAGAATTAATATGTATTCACATATATAGAATAAAATCGAGGTTATAAGATGAAATACTAAAACGTTTCCTTTCGCTCAGTTGCTTTAATTTTTGGTAGAATGTACATATACATATCTGTGTTATATTTAATGAAAGGCAAAATGAAATATACACGAAATAACAAATTGAATAAATATGAAAATTTACGAATAAATTGTTAGAGGAAGCTAGAAGGAGTGAAGATAATATTGCGGGACAAGCATTTGATTAAAGTAGAGTTAACAATCGCTACAGGATTATCTGTTACATGTGGAAAAACAGAATGCGTCAAGAAAAAATATAAATACGTTTCATCGAGAAACTAAACGAAGAAGAAAAGCTTCCTGTTTAGAATAATTTTATAAATCCCACAGTTGTGTTACGAAGATGACCACGTTACTTTATCGTACAGTGTCGGTTCGAATAATTCCCTGCTGCTGCATCTTATTAATCGCACAGAATATACTTATTACAAAACACTGAACTGTGCGAGCTCTATTTTTACCCACTGAATGTACATGAACCTGGTCGGAGCCGTTTCCATTACAAATTCGATGAGGCAAACGACCTTCGACATTTCTGTCGCAGAATATTTATTAAAACGTGCGTGGATTAGGTAAGGCCAGCATTCCGTCTCTTGAAAAAGTTTAGCCAGCATGAATGAAAGCCCACGTACGTTTTGTTCCGTTGAGTAAGAAACGTTGTCTCTCATTTTCTTCGAATTAACGGTGGATAACGGCAAACGAATATTTATACTACCCTTTACAGACTCCGCAGAGAAATTATGCTTCGATATCTATTATTAGATGAACATGCTTATGTAAACGAAATTACGTACCTGGATTTCGTTTGGTACGTAAATCTCTCGGCTTCGATCCCTGCGCGAGCTCGCGCCTGTAGATCGTGATCCACGCCGTACAGGTAATCTGCAATGCAAAAACCCTTATCGTAATCGCGTTTCTAATGTTCGATCTCTCAGCGGATCGGTCTTCCGATTTTTACGAGTTGCGAGATTTCTTTAGAAGGTGATATCACTCGTTAAAACGAGACGAAAATCAAGAGCGAAAATGTAGACTTTGTAAACGTAATATTCAACAATTCGTGTAGATTTTATCATCTCATCGTAGGTGTTTATTAATAACTAGGCAGCGGATTTGATGCATTTATCACAAAAATGAGTAGGTGTAATTTGAGACAGTAAAAGCATTCGACGAATTTAAAAACGCTGTTACAATATTTTCAATCTATTAAACATATTAAGAAGGACAGTATATCTTTATTTCACTTTAGATTGTTATAATTCAGGTAGAAAATTTTTATTTTGCACAATGATCCGCTGTCTGTTAATAACTTTTTCTGTTTCAAAAACCCAATTTTTGTGCATGAATTTTGCTTTCTAGTTTTTCTCCTGATGTTTCTTATAATTAATGAAACAGTTGAATGGGGAAAGTAAGACTACACAGGGTATCTTAAAAATTTTGTACTTTAAAGGGACAATTTCCGAGATAATTTCAAGTAAGTTTTTCCTTTGCGAAAATGATCTCCGTGGCTTTCTTAAGGAGTTATCAACGAAAAACGTGGACCAATCAGAGCGCGGCTGCAGGAAGCGGATTTCGGCTCGGCCAATGACGACGCCGCGCTTTGCGAAATCTGTCAGCGAACCGGAATCCGTCTGCTGTAACCGTGCTCTGATTGGTCCAGGTTTTGCGTTAATAATTCTTTAAGGGAATAGGCTCCCTTTTTCAGAATTGCAAGGGTATGGGATACGCGTTCTCATTTCTCGATAATACAAAAATGGGGCTTATCAGTAGTCAAAAACGCTAGATAAAAGATCGATCTAGGACGCTATCGTCCTCAAAAGTCCTATTTTTTCGTTTACGAGACGTAATTTGCAATATTCGGAAGCATACATCTGCGCAAGCAGCTATTTTCATAGTTATTTTCATAGCTACATGCTGCCGAATAATGCAAATTACGCCTCGTAAACGAAAAAATAGGACTTTTGACGGCGATAGCGTCCTAGATCGATCTTTTGTCTAGCGTTTCTGACTACCGAAGAACCCCATTTTTGTATTATCGAGAAATGAGAACGCGAATCCCGCACCCTTGCAATCCTCGAAACGAGTCTATCGTCTTAACTAAGTCACGGAAAACAATTTCGCAAAGGAAAATTTACTTGAAATCACCTCAGAGTCCGTTTCAAAGAAGTATAACATTTTTGGGACACCGTGTATACATAGAATACGTGTAAGAAATACAATTTTGTTCTGTACAGTCTGTATGAAACAGTCTGCACTTCTTAATTTAATTAAAACTGTACAAAGAGAAAGAGAGAGAAGAGTGTCACTTATACTCTTAACTTTAATTAGATTTTATTCTCCGTATATGGAAATATGTGTTGTGTATAGGGGTTGTCTGGGAGGAGAAACAATGGGCAATGAATATTCAATTATCGATGCTCCCGGACGAGACAATCGCAGCGCATAATGCACATTGACATTTGACAATCGTACGAACTTCAACGAGTAAACAGGAATGAACAGCGTGAAACACATCGGGCAACGATTTGTGTCAGAGACTGTGAAATATTACATATAGGGACCCAGTTCATACGTTCGCGGTCCCACTGACCTTATCTACGCGGTTGGCGTACATTTAATTCTTATCCATTTCAAAACGAAACGCAATTTTGTCACTCTTGATTTTCGCTTCGACAGGCAGAAGCACTCTTGCGATCATTTGCAATCATTTGCAATCGAACACCCTGTACTATTTTTCCATCGGCTCACCTGAAACGTCGAACTGATTGACTGACGTGATTGCTACTGCCACGAGAGCTGCAGCGCTCAGCAGAGCCAGGCTGCACCTGAAACAAAATTTTTTATTTAATCAACGGGACTGATTCGTGCAAAATAGACAGCCCACAGACTTTTGCAACGTAATCTTAAGTCTTAATCTTAATTGTGTTCTGATTATCGATCGTAAGATTGTTAATAACAAGATGTATTGATGATCTCGGCGGAAAGGTTCGATCGGAGATATAAATTAAAGCAATTTTGCTAGTTTGATTAAACTTTCAACGTTTCGATCCTAATATGGATCCTTTTCAAGAAAGAATCTTAATAAGAATCTTAATCTTAATAATTACAGCTTTCTATCGATCGTGTTTGTTGTTAATAAAATTGTTAATGCTTTCGGCGCAAGGGTTCGATCATTTGTTACTTAACACTTTGCCTACCGGAAGCCTATTAATAGGCTTTTCAATAATTGTGCTGTACCAAAAGAAAGCATAAAAATTTTTTTTACATTGCAATCTTAAATGAAACAATTAGATGACGTTGTTGAGGGCAACTTGTTGGTTCGCAATGAAAATCGCTGTTGCTATTGAAGGTTCCATTAAAAAGTGTTTAGCCATGTGCCATAGATTTTTCAAAAATTGTGCAATAACCACCGATCGGTAATGTGTTAATTTACAAAGCAAGATCGAAACGTCGGAATTACTTTGGTAATTTGCAAAATTGCTTTGTAAATTAAGTAACAAATGATCGAACCCTTGCGTCGAAAGTATTAACAATTTTCTTAATATTAATCTTAACACTGAACCTACGAAGTGACTAATTTACGCTATTGTATCAAAACAACAAAATTTTTTATTTCATCAACGGGACCGATTGGTGCATAGTTGGCAACCTACAGATTTTCGCAACTTAGCGCGCTTGTAGGGTCTTAATCTTAACACTGGATCATCGAAGTCACTAATTTACATTACTTTATCAAAATAACTAAATTTTTTATTCAACTCACGGGACCCATTTGTGCACAATTGGCAACCTACAGCGTCTTGCAACTTAACGTGCTTGTACATAGAAGTTTAATCTTAACACTGGATCTACGAA
>CM052190.1:8728241-8892381 GCA_028455805.1 Lasioglossum figueresi | reverse complement strand
TTCTATTAACCAGCTAATTTCCTTTTTACAAAATCCTTCGCGATTTTAAATATGTTTGTTACAAGTTGCTTCAGAATGAAAAGATATTGTGACTCAATTTGTTGCAGAGATATCGCCGACGCATTTCGCCTTCGGCCGACTGTACATTTGCGATTGCAGAGAGCTGGCGATTTAATTACAAATAAAATCGAAAGCGGAAACGGTTGGAGGTTGGAACGTGTCTCGAAGGTGGGCCACGAGGAGCCGATTCGTCTAGGAAGTCGACCGGTCTCGGTTTGCGAGCTTCCGAATCCATCGTTGATGCCGATGTCGATGCTGATCTTGAAAACAGCCAGCCGCTATTTTTCCTCATTCCACCGCGGCCAAGAAACTTTTGTCCGCTGGCACCACTGCGAACCAGGTAGCCATTGATGGACGAAACTTTCGCGTGGACCGGTGTATCGTATCGAGGACAAGAGCGAAGAGGGAAGCAAGGGGATCAGAGTCACGGGACACGCAGTGAAAGTGTTGCCGTCAGTAAAAGAGAGAGAGAGAGAGAGAGAGAGAGAGAGAGAGAGAGAGAGAGGGGAGAGAGAGAAAGAGAGTAAGAGAGTTACCGGCTCTCTTCCCTCTCGTTTCACCGGCGGAACAACAGCGAGCCGTGATGTGTGTCGGGTAAAAAAGAAGGAAAAGAATTCTGCGAAGAGAAACAGACGTGTTCGACTAATCTTCTGACTATTCTTGGGAAAAATACTTGAGCTTTGCAACTTATTCGTCATTTGATAGGCAACGAGCATGGAAATCTTGTCGTCCCGCCGTCGGCGAACCAGTCGACGGTATATTAATTATCAATTAGTGATCTCGCTCTTGCTGGAACTCGCGAGCTGATCGAGCCGTCACCCGATTAAACTGCGGATCTTTATGCGAAGTAGAGGATGCGGCAAGAACAGAAGCCAGAGAGAAATTTCTTTGCTCGTTTATTGATTCTCATAAGTTGATACTGATACTAATTCTTATATTCGTCTCACTCTTTGGTGGTGAGTTGAAGTTACAAATAATATAATTATTGTATCGGTACGATACGGGATTTAAGAAAAATATTTTTAAATCACGAACTTCTTATTTTACGACTGTTGAAATTATTAAGACTTTTTCTTAGGAAATAGTTGAATAGATTTCTTAATTCGAGCAAAAATTATGATTGAAATATTGTAATATTATTATGGATTATGACCGATTGCAATTCGTGCAAAATTTCTTTTGCACGCCCTCTAATATACTGAATTCTAGCTTCTCAACGAATATCAAATCGTTTGGTTTAATTTTGATAAAGTTACAAGGTTTTAAAGAGTGTGCCAATATTAATGGTGTCATTGTAAATGCGATACGATAGCATTAGAAGAACTTGGTTTGTAATTATTCATTAAACAGGGCGCTGTTGTTTGCGGTCGAACGGTATACCGGATTTAGGTATTATTTTCTCTAGTAAATTCACTTTCACGGCACATTCTGAAAGTAATAGTTACTCGAGGTTATAAATCCTTGGATCTTATATTCTTGTACAAGTTTTTCAATGATACTAATACACTCGAGCCACCTCGCTGTACTCGGACCAAACGTGCACACGAGCTTGGATATATTATTTGGTCTTTTTAGTATAAAACTTCCTGCCGCGGTATATTGAAAAAGTTCAACATCCATTTCCGAGTTTTGCGGATAGCCATTATAGGTACTCCATGCCATAATTAGGATTTTCTACTCTCTAATCATAATTTGCTAACTTTGAGGAATGAATATTAATGTATCGGCGAAAAAAACGCGAGAATGCTCCTTCATACCGTACGACGAACATAATCGTGAGACTGCAAACAATCCCGCGAATCCAAATTTTTATAGACAAGTGTCGCGCACGAATTTATTCTTACAACTAAATCTTCATTACTTGACGCAGCACAATGCCTGCGAAAACAACGATGAAATTCACTTTTTAACAATTGCTTATTTATTAGAACATTTTGTACATGTCCGATGAAGTAAAAAATAATTTTCATTTTTCATATTTATGTCGGTACAAAATGTTTAACAAACTAACGTTCGTCAAATTCAAGTTCTCGATTACTATTGGACTTAATTAGTTGTAAGTTGGCTTCATGAACAATATTGCAAACAAGTTTTTGTTATTACATTAAAGCAGTTGAATATTGCATTTTGAAAATTGTACAATAAATTTATACTTTTACAGACGCAAGGCAAATAATTACATCTTGAAAATGATTCAAACTAGAATCGAAACGTCGATGATTATTTGATAATCAGCAAAATTGTTTTTTGATTTATCAGTAGAAATTGATCGAAACCGTAGCGCCGAGAACATCAACATTTATTGGACTCAATAATTGATATTTTATTGAATCAATATAGCGAGTATCGTCAGGTTATACTTCATTCGGGCTTGTTCAAATCTTACTTCCTCTTATTTACAATTCGACCATATAATATAAAAAAATACATGTTCGAGTACAGACATGAAAAAACTAGAAAACATATTTCCGCGCGAACATTCATGTCAAAGACAATGGACTCTGAAATATTGAATGGAACGTAAAGATTAGTATTGAGGAAGTAGAAACGGCAAGCTGTAGACAGACACGTTATCTGTTCGACGGCGCAAACCGAAGTCGATTATCTCGGATAAGAGAATTAGTGTGAAAAAATGGCATTACGTATTTTCGATCAAATTTTTCGTGGTTTTCACCGCTTTCCAAATTATATCCTCGATTACTGAATAATTTTAATATATCGGGGCAGCTCGGCATACGTTTCCGAAAACGGCAGAGAGCTGGAATCGATTAAAAATCAATGTCTAGTTACGTATGAAGTATTATAGAATGGCTATACGCATTGCGCCGAAGGTTTCCGCATTCTAATAACGCGTCGGGAAATCGAAACGCGTGAAAAAATCGTGAAGAACGTGTACACGCGTGGGATGAATGGAAAGTACAAATTTATTTAACCGGCGAAGTTCTTCGCGAAATTACGTAACCTCTTACTCTTCATTCGTGGATCTTGCTTCAGCGAAAGATTAAAAAAATTAAATTATATTTCACGGTATCATAAACAAATGACAAATAGACTTGTCTTGTAAAAATTGATAAATATCTTCAATCTTTTTTTTCATTCTCTGAATGTATTTTTAAATATTAATTTAAATAGCAACGGATAATTGCCCTTTCCGTGTAATGGGTATACTTACATAAATCTGTAAATCAATTTTAAAATCAATATATTGCAAACATTATACCTCTGTAAATTTCAAAGAAGTGTCCAAATTAGTTTAGTGTACAGTAATAATTAAAATATGGATTTGTAATATACAACAATATAATGAACGTTAATTATGCAATAATATAATTAACGCTCAAGGTCTGAAAGGAAACAAGAGCTGCCAATAAATGAAATTTAATTAAAATCTAAATATTCGATATCCGAATCGATTTAATATAAAATCATCGTATTTCGCAATCGTCCCTCTGCGGCATTTAGATTGGCCGAGTGAAAATGACAAAAAAAATGTGCGGTTATTTAATTAATTAATTTTGAAAGCGCCACGATCTCGAGTCGTACTATGGTAGGTGGCTCTCGAGTCTCTTTTTATTTCAAAACATTTCCCTGCCGGTTGGTGACGAGGAACCACAACCATAAGTCGAATTCTGTGTCAGTGTGTCAAATACCGTGCTCGTATCAATAGCGAGAGTGAGGCGCGAGTGTTACTCAATGAGCAATGTTCGTGTGTGAGCAGCATACGGGCCAACGAGCGGATCGTCACGTCTCTGTGCTAATCCTCTTCGTTCGCACAGCGACGGGACAGATGAAAGAACACGCAGTCACTGAAAAAAAGTGATGATACACGAGGCATCACACCTTTGACAAAAAAGCGTCCGATCAAAACGCGATCACTGCAATTATTCTACCGATCTTCTCTTGGCCATAAATAAAAAATAAATCAAAATAATTGTATTAACACCTTCGCTTGCAATATCGTGTCAGACACGTGATAAACATTCTCGACAGAGTTTAATAAATATATGTACGCTATTAATTTCATTTAAATCGAAGTAAAATTGTATATTGATTTTGTGAATGTACGTTATTACCAGTCTGCGGATCTTTATGCAAAATAGAAATAGAAATAGAATTCTGCGTTGTTTGTGGAAAGCAGGAGAACAATGGAAATTGATTTCATCCCTTAACAACTTTGTCATATTAAAAACAACGATACAATATTATTTTCTTCAATCTTTTACTGTTCTATATTTCACACAACCAATTTCTTCATGAATGCATAAAGATCCGCAATCTAATTATTACTATTTCTCCTTCCAAGTTTCTCCGTTTTTAGGGAATTAAGAATTACAAATAAAGTTTTAATCACTGAAATCGTAAAATAAATCGTAAGGCAAGGGGTTGATATCAGATTGCATAAGCTCGTGTCTGATTTTCATCGATGTCGCAAACTGTACTGCACGGCGGAGTGTAAAAAGAAAAATTATGTAGTCGCCATTCTTTTCAATTATTAGAAATTGATTAATAAAGCTGTGTT
The DNA here is from genome assembly GCA_028455805.1 of Lasioglossum figueresi. Lineage (NCBI taxonomy): Eukaryota > Metazoa > Arthropoda > Insecta > Hymenoptera > Halictidae > Lasioglossum > Lasioglossum figueresi. The sequence goes on along the minus strand of CM052190.1, from coordinate 8,887,802 downwards.
ATTTCAAATTTAACCATTGAATTTTATTTTCAAGTCGGGCACCAACTTGTGCACTCATCTAATAATTCAATTGTTCAATGCACATGTACCATGACACGACTAAAAACTACATGATCCAACGAACGTAGGAGCGTTTGTACCATTCATCTTTCTCCTTTGACGATAAATGAAGGGAATGTACTCGAATTAAGGGGAAAAAGTTTCCCCCTCTCTGCCACTACTGGATTGGCCACGTGACATTACGACACATGCGTGACAGAGACGGAACGCGTCACGTGACCGAGCGGAAGCGTGGGGATTAGTGTCGTAGAAGGGGAACGGTAGAGTGGGTACACAATTACACAAGTCTTGAGGTCCTAATTGATTTTGCATCGTGTTAACTCTTTGCAGCAACTACATAAAACATTACTGTTGCGTTTAAGAAATTCGAAAATGAAACAAAACACGACCGAATACATTGAACAATTTTGTATTCCAAAAATTTCATAATTTAAAAACATCATAATTCATTGGCAAAACTGTGAAATGTGATGCTTAAATGAATTAATAGACTGCGGATTTGACGCATTGATGACGAATGCTGAAACGCAAAATAGTGAAAATATTGGAGGATTTGAACACTAATCTTACCGCAACCGGTTAATTTGACCATTTCCACAGTTTGTTTTTAATAAATGTTGAAATTCTTCGGATGCTTCCGTCCGAAATTATTAAATATATATCTTCGTTCGAGCACGGATTGTTATAAAAATGAAATCCTGTGATTTTTGTAGAACAACGTGTAGACCAGTCGTATTTTGATCTCGGATAGTTTGCAAGTTTTACCATTACATTTCTTTTAATCGAAAGATTTTCCACGTTGAAAATAGAAATAGTTGTAATAATATACAGTTGTTTGGTCGAATATTTTCTGACAGGGGTGGTAGACAAGGTGGAGTGGGGGACAAGTCTCAATCTGGCGACTCTAACGTGGACCACCCTGTACTTACGAAAATTCAATGAAAAACGAATCTTTCTGATTCTTAACACTTTACCCACTAGAAGCCTATTAATAGGTTTTTCAATAATTTTGCTGTACCAAAAGAAAGCATAGAAATTTTCTTATACATTGCAATCTTAAATTAAACTATAAGATGACGTTATTGAAGGTGACTTGTTAGCTCACAATGAAAATTGCTGTTGCTATTGATGGTTCCATTAAAAAGTGTTTAGCCATGTACTACAGATTTTTCAAAATTATGCAATAATCACTTGTCGATGATGTGTTAATAGGATTTTCAATAATTTTGCTGTGCCAAAAGAAAGCATAGAAATTTTCTTATACATTTTAATCTTAAATGAAACTATAGGTTGACGTTATTGAGGGTGACAATGAAAATTGCTGTTGCTATTGATGGTTCCATTAAAAAGTGTTTAGCCATGTACTACAGATTTTTCAAAATTATGCAATAATCACTTGTCGATGATGTGTTAATAAGATTTTCAATAATTTTGCTGTGCCAAAAGAAAGCATAGAAATTTTCTTTCACATTGCAATCTTAAATGAAACTATAGGATGACGTTATTGAGGGTGACTTGTTAGCTCACAATGAAAATTGCTGTTGCTATTGGTGGTTTCGTTAAAAAGTGTTAATAAGATTTTCAATAATTTTTGTGTGCCAAAAGAAAGCATAGAAATTTTCTTATAAATTTTAATCTTAAATGAAACTATAGGTTGACGTTATTGTGGGTGACTTGTTAGCTCACAATGAAAATTGCTGTTGCTATTGGTGGTTTCGTTAAAAAGTGTTTAGCCATGTGCCACAGATTTTTCAAAATTATGCAATAATCACTGGTCGGTAATGTATTAATAAGATTTTCAATAATTTTGCTGTACCAGAAGAAAGCATAGAAATTTTCTTATACATTTTAATCTTAAATGAAACTATAGGTTGACGTTATTGAAGGTGACTTGTTAGCTCACAATGAAAATTGCTGTTGCTATTGATGATTCCATTAAAAAGTGTTTAGCCATGTACCACAGATTTTTCAAAATTATCCTATAATCACTGGTCGGTAATGTATTAATAAGATTTTCAATCATTTTGCTGTACCAAAAGAAAGCATAGAAATTTTCTTTCACATTGCAATCTTAAATGAAACTATAGGATAACGTTATTGAGGGTGACAATGAAAATTGCTGTTGCTATTGATGGTTCCATTAAAAAGTGTTTAGCCATGTACCACAGATTTTTCAAAATTATGCAATAATCACTGGTCGATGATGTGTTAATAAGATTTTCAATAATTTTGCTGTGCCAAAAGAAAACATAGAAATTTTCTTATACATTGCAATCTTAGATGAAACTATAGGATAACGTTATTGAGGGTGACAATGAAAATTGCTGTTGCTATTGATGGTTCCATTAAAAAATGTTTAGCCATGTGCCACAGATTTTTCAAAATTATGCAATAATCACTGGTCGGTAATGTATTAATAAGATTTTCATTAATTTTGCTGTACCAGAAGAAAGCATAGAAATTTTCTTATACATTTTAATCTTAAATGAAACTATAGGTTGACGTTATTGAGGGTGACTTGTTAGCTCACAATGAAAATTGCTGTTGCTATTGATGATTCCATTAAAAAGTGTTTAGCCATGTACCACAGATTTTTCAAAATTATCCTATAATCACTGGTCGGCAATGTATTAATAAGATTTTCAATAATTTTGCTGTACCAGAAGAAAGCATAGAAATTTTCTTATACATTTTAATCTTAAATGAAACTATAGGTTGACGTTATTGAGGGTGACTTGTTAGTTCACAATGAAAATTGCTGTTGCTATTGATGATTCCGTTAAAAAGTGTTTAGCCATGTACCACAGATATTTCAAAATTATGCAATGATCACCGGTTGGTAATGTGCTAACAATTAAAATGACCATGTGAAGATGTTTTCTGTCTCAATGTCGACGATTTTGATAGCGGTCGCCGTTTTCCCAGGTCGCGATAGAGAAAGTGAAGTTGAACCGGCTGAAGTGTAGTTTTACTTCGATCGTGCTTCCTCTCTCTCGTTAATCAGTGAATTTTCTCGGGCGCACTTCTTCGCGCGATCACGAGGAAATTATGAAACGTTTATGGTGTCGGTAAGCTTCCTGGCCAGACGCAATTAGATTTCCACTCGCAGCCAAGACCGTTAAAAAGACCCCGTAGAGCATATGATTTATCGTATGATGAATCGTGCAGCATCATCCGATACAGAACGATATAATCGCAAGGTACAAGAGATACGATCGTGCTCGGATGCAGCGTGGATCTACGGTAATACGAGAACTACCGTCAATTGTTTATAGCTCCTGTGTAGTTAAATAAAACGATTTCCTCGATGGCTTCAGGGAAGCTGTTTCTAATGCAAGGAATTCGTTTCCCTATTTCCTGGGTCATTTCTATAGATGCTCTTTTTTGTTGTTACTCGACTTTTTGTTGTTTTTCTGTTGTTACTAGTAGACTTAGACGACCTCCATAAACTTCTCTCTGTGTATGGGATGCAAATGCATCCCAGGCTGAAAATTTCCAAAAATTCTCTAGTAATGCTATTTGTGATACGTTTCAAATTTTTTAAGAATTGTACGAGGTGTGATCAGAAAGTAAGGTGACTTTTTGAATTTCGCGGAATACCTACAGTCGATTTTCGTTTTCTTTTTTTTCTTATGCCGGTACACTCGTCCCGAACATATGTTCACAGTTTCAGCTATACAGCATTTTTTGTTTGTTTGTGAGAAGCATAAAGGTTAGAAGTGTTTTGCGTGTTCGGCGATTTTTCTGCTGTCGAAAAAAATGGATCAAAGAATTTGCATCAAATTTTGTGTAAAAAATGGAATTTAGTGCTCCAAAACACTTGAAACGTTGACAGTGGCATACGGTGAGTGTACTATGAGTAAAAAAAATGTTTATAAGTGGTACAAGCTCTTCCAAGAAGGCCGAGAAGATGTTAATGACGAAGCTCGCCCTGGACGCCCCAGCACGTCAACAACCGATGAAAACGTTGAAGAAGCGAAGAAAATAGTGTTGGGGAATCGTCGAATCGCCATTAGAGAAGTTGCCGATGATGTCGGCATCTTGTTTGGGTCGTGCCAAGCAATTTTAACGGGATTTTGGAAACACAATTCATGGATTTTGCATCACGATAATGCAAATCAAGTCACCATATTCACTGGATTTGGCCCCCTGCGACTTTTTCCTGTTCCCAAAACTGAAGAGACCCATGAAAGGACGGAGATTTGCAACGATCGAGGAGATAAATACTGCATCGCTGGAAGAGCTCAAAGCTATACCAAAAAGTGCTTATCAGAAGTGCTTCGAGGATTGGAAAAAGCGCTGGCACAAGTGTATTATATCTGAGGGGGATCACTTTGAAGGGGACGACATAAATATTGATGAATAAATAAATATTCGTTGATAACAATAAAAAGTCACCTTACTGTCTGATCATATACTTATCTTTTAATCTGTTCTGTCATTTTACACGATTATCATCAGAACAGTAGCGCACAGAGGGAAGGTTAAATACCGTAATGAAAAATTCTAATAGACTAAACAATTGTTTTCGACCACTCGACAACGCGTCGGAAAGAAAACATTTTATAATAATACATGATTACGGGTGTCTCGGTAAATATTCCGGAAAACAGGAATAGATAGAAGATATCTATTTCCTGATATTTTCCTCCTAGACTGTCCGTTCGTTTGAGTGTGCGACGCTCGGGCAGAGGATTGCGCGAATGATCGCTTGGGATCGTCGCGAACGATCGTCGTGCGACCTGTCATACGATAAATCGCGGCACACACGGGACCGTTCTGGATTCAATTTAGCGTGTGCTCGCCGCTCCGTCGGTTCGATCTCGACATTTTCGATAAGTCGAACGAGAGAAGAGGCGAGAGAAGAGGAGCAGAAGCGGCGAGGAGCGCAGCGGCGAGGTGAAATGATCCAGGAACCAGCCGCGAGATAAACGAACCGTACGCTGACCCGCTTTCCGCCGTAGACATCCTTGTTTCATAATATCCATGCTGAACGACAGTCAGGGGCCGGCGTTGTAACCCGGGAGAGATGCATCTTCGTGCATTAGTCAACGCGTGTTTCCCCTATGCTCGGTGCTCGAGCAACGCCGAGGAACAGAACTCGAGACACACGGCTCGTCGTTGCGCAATCTTTGCTAGCTGCTGCTGCTTCTGCGGCTGCCAGCTAGCAAAAGAAGACGACAACGCGTTCCTGCCATTCCGAAGGATCGGTCGGTCTTTGCGTTCTCGCTTCGCGGAATCACCTGCCATAATCACAGCCTACGATACTATCGCGCCTACGTCGATCCCTTTTCCACATTCCTCGCGGATTACCCAGGGCTCTTTCTTCTACTAGCTCTTCCCTACTGTGCCGGAAACTGATCGCTAACAGACCGAAGCCGGATCGACGTGACTAAACACATTTCCAACAAGCAGTCTTTGGATTTCTAACATTTTTCCATTTAAACCCTTGCCGTTACATTTTATTTACAGTCACAGTGACTTAAGGACTGCGTCTCCTAGACAGACGACACTCGCGCGTGACTGCACACAGTCACCACAGTACAAGGGTCCGGGATTCCACTCCTGATTTATTTATAATGCAAAGACGGGGTCTCTTAGTAGTCAAAATCGCTAGACGAAAGATCAATCTAGGGGGCTATTTGCCTTAAAAGTCCTAGTTTTACGTTTACGACGCGTAATTCTCATTATTCGGCAGCATATCGACAGCCACGATAGGCGGCAGCACCGTCGACTGTTCATTGCTTCTCGCGGCTTCGCTGCATGCTGCCGAAGCATTTATTTTAATGGTTGAACATGAGTGGGTGTAAATTAAAATAGCGAAAATATTCGAAAAGTTTAAACATACCATTATATTGTTCTCAACCTGCTAAACGTAAAAGGGAACAAAATAAATTTCTATTTCGCTACAGTTCTTTGCGATTCAGCTAAGAAATTTTTATTTTTCATAGAGATCCGCAGTCTATTGATCACAAACGAATCAAATTTTATTTCATGTAAAGAGATACGCGTAACATTCATATTTGTTAGATTTTTTAAAAATCTTCGTCACGAGTCTGACTCGTTAAAATACGGCAAGGTGTTAATGAAGATCTACCAGATTTATTTACGAAGTGGGCCTCGCCGGATTTACGCAACCAGACCTGCTCAGTAATAAGCGCAGACAAGGTCGACATGATTTATTATTAATCTTAAGATTAGGTTCTTCGAGGTCATTTAGATGGGTGTAATTTTTGTCGGCCATCTTCACTGCTCTGGTATTCTGAGCTAACTAGTTGGTCCCACGGGATTGTGGAGGTTCCGCGGACTGGAAGCTCCTTATTAGTGGATAGAAGCAAGGTCGACAGGGTTTATTATAAATCTTGTGATTGGGGACTTCTATATCAGCTGGATGCATCTAATTTTTGTTGGCCATCTCCACTGCTCTAGAATTCTGAGCTAACTAGTTGGTCCCACGGGATTGTGGATGCTTTGAGGACTGGAAGCTCCTTATTAGCGAATAGAAGCAAGGTAGACAGGGTTTATCATAAATAGACCGCGGATCTTTATGCAAAATAAAAATTGTCTGCATCGATTGCAAGAAATAAAAACCAAATTGAATGTTATTTCTTCCCTTAATGATTTTAATAGAGGAGAAATCATATATCGGCATCTTCGATATTGAAAATTTTTCAACACTTCTCAATTTCATCTACTTAATTTTGCTATAAATGCATAAAGATCCGCAGTCTAATTGTAAACCTTGCGATTGGGGACTTCTATTTCAGTTAGATGTGTCTAACTTTTGTCGGCCATCTTCGCTGCTCTGGAAATCTGTGCTGACTAGAGTTGGTCCCACCGGTTTGTGGAAAAAGACGAGAAATTTCGAAATTTCTGACGGGGTTCTATCTCATAGAAATATACTGGATTTTTGTACGTAACAACTCGACAATGGCGTCAGTAAAAGGCACCGAAGGACGAAGTAAAATTGTTCAAAAACAACGTCTTCACTTTTAAGGTAATGAAATGTTCAACTGTGTGTCATTTGAATAGTCCCTTTCAAATGAAACTTCCCGTGACAATCTAACTGAGACCACGTGATTCTAATTACCAGCTAGCCCCTAATGGCAACTTTGTGAAGGTTCGTTCACCGTCAAGACCGCGTGTACGCTAGAACCCCATCACAAATCATTCGAAGACCGAATAACGGCTCATCGTCCACTTTCGATTCTATGGAAACCACCTTGACACTAACATACTTCAGATTGCTGTCTAACTATCGCAGATAATTGTCTGTCCTTTAACTTGTAGAAAATAAGATCTGAAAGAAATTTAAAAAATCGTTCCACGCAACTTTCACGAAGAGTCTAATATTATTTTACAAGTAGTTTTCATTTGTCTGCTCATAATTCTATTTTTATCTAGAATTTATATTTGTATTGAATAATATAAAAAGCTTTGTTAAAAACATTAAAGAACAACTTGAACGTTTAATTATATTTTCTATTAACGAAGCAAATAAAGTTCCACGATACTTTGAATTTCGCCGGAATTATTATGACGAATATTATCTGATGCTACTTTCGACTGGCTGAATCTAGGAATCTTCCCTCCCCCCTTTACAATCAGTGTCAACAGCTCATGCTTCGCAAGGACACATTATTTTCAGGATTAAGGATCTCTGAACCACTCGTTTACGATGATAGTGAACGTGACATCGTGCACGTCCTCCATTTCTTCGACCCTCGCACAGATTAATAAAACGATAAAGCGCAAACATGAGATACATTTATTTCATTCTCTTAATTACTTACATTCATGATGGCCAGACTGGGCCAGACTTTTGCATGATTATGCAAAATAAAAATTGCCCCCGCATCAATCGCACGGTAGTGGAATCAGAGAAAAACGTATTTCCTCCTCTTAGGTGGACCTACGAAGTGTACTTTAAAAATGCAATGGTTTAATTAAATTATTTTTGGTAATCTCCATCGGAATAGTAGATAGAAACGTCGCTCAAAAGTTCATAATTTTATTAACTTAAAATATACTGGTGCTCTCAAACCCCTTTTATTCAGTTTTGTCGTGAACGCATAAAATCCATCCAACGATGACGAATTTAAAGAAGCAATTTAATTAGTCACAGATTTCCTATTTGATTAACACTAGTTAACACTATCTGCAGAACCGAACCAGCACACGGTGGAACCATATCTGGGTCAGATTCCAATTTAGCGATTGTACTCGCGACGGTTAATATATTCGCGAAATTAATAGCCACGGTTACAGGAACATTATCGGCTGGTCGGAAAAGCTTTCGGACCGAACTGTCGCATTCACCCGCGGATCAAAGGACACCGCAGAATCGTTGAATGAAGACATCGTTCGCTGCGTCAGCGAAATTCCAGTGTCAAACGCAACACGTAATTACGAAATGCTGACGGTGGCTGTTCTAATTCTACGTGCAGGGTCACCCATTTCATGGATACACTTTCCCTGTATATACCTATCCACAACCTTGTACCTGTAGATCATTAGACTTCGAGTCGTGTAACGCAGGTGTTTCCCGCCGATAATGAAAGCTCTATAAAAAGTCACTAGCTGAATCATCCGGCAGACGTTGAACGCGAAACTCACAGACTCCGAATGTGCAGTTGCTCCAAAAAGTATCGGCATACTTTTATTAGGCTGGAGTGAATGTTCTGTCATATTTTAAAGAAAACATTGGAACGAATTTATAACAATATATGTTTAATTTTATTCAACGATATAACTTCTATTATTTGGAACTTGTTACCATATTTCAGATAACCTGTCAACTCCTGTTTCCCGATGACTCACTGGCAACATGTGTTCTTGACTTACAAGCAAAATTACCTGCTTGTTTAAAATACGACAGGATTTTCCCTCCAACCTAATACAATTTTCGTTAAATTGTTGATTACCCTCGTACAATCCTCTGAAATAGTCGCACAGAAGAAATTAGGATAACAATTTACCCGTTTTCGTTCTACTCGGTAAATCAACAAATTATGTTTTATTCATAACGTCGCATTTTAGAGAAATACATCTCACCACGCCGACGGAAAGTAATCAATCGTATTGCAATATGTAGAAAATATAAATTCTGGTTCTCGAGGACGTTTTTTCAGAAATTCTTTTCGAAAGAACCATTAACCTTTTTGTATTGGGATTTTGCACGCATATTTATAGATATTTGATGTATATAATTTATTTTTTTTATGTAAAAATAATCAAAATTATACGAGTTGTGTATTTCTTTTGTACAGTATGTTTCAACAACCCCTTAAAAGTTATCGATGTTCGATTATTTTTAATAACCCTATACAACTCATTTTTAAACTCGCTTATTTAACCAGTAAATCACTGCTTCTTGTTTAAATGTTCAAATAGAGAATAATTCTTCTCCCGAATGAGAACGTCAAAATTAGTTCAAATTCTTTCAGTGAATTCGTGCCGCATAGGCTACAGATTAATCAGGGTTAAGGTTACCTGCGTTGAGATTTTACCATTTCTTCTGCGGTATTTGCTTTCTACCTTATGTGTCAATTGCCATCTCGAATTGCAGAAATCGGTCGACAAACTGCATTATAGAAATGCAAGGCCAGCCGAGAATTAAAATTAACAGAACTGGGGAAAAAACCTTGCATCGCTCGCGAACGGATTATTCTCGAACTAGACTAAACCTGAATAGATATAACCAGTATGTTTGGATCACTATAAAAGTATAAATAAAGTAAAATAAATAAAGAAAGCAGCGATACAAAAAGTTTCATATGTGACAGATTTCTAATTATCCTCTAATTGTCAAAAAATGATTAATTTCACACTTTAAATCTTAGATGTTTAATCCTTCAGCGAATTTTTCGCAATATTTATTTTAGAATAAATAATATGATAAACGTTCCTCTCATAAAAAGACCGGTTAAAGTAAAAACAAAAGTTTAGTAGCAGCAATTACAAAAAGTAAATAATATTGCGCTGTGATGAATGCACAATTAAATACACGTTAATTTCCACTTCGCCTTGTGTTTTCTTCTCGAGCATTTCCGTAAGCCATAAAACTATAAAAACAACAATTCAATATGCAGAAATTCTATTTTTACAATTCCCCGAAGTTCGTCTTGCCGAGGTCTGGACAAATAAACCAGTTTTTCTCGTTCGGAACCAGTTCCAAAATTCGAATCGACAATTCAAATGAATCCTGGCTCGGGGCATTCGTCATTTCCGAGGATTTACTAACAGGTTCTTGCTAAACCCACTGTCACGCAGAAGAAGAAAAAACTGAATTTTCTAGGTATACGTGCACCGATTGATAATTTCGCTGCAGAAATGTCGATTACGAGAGAGTAAACGTCGGCCTAGCCGGGCTCTTTACCTTCGTTTACACACGCTTCTCACGAATTCCCTTCAAATATAAATGTTCGGCCATTACGGGAGAAAGTAAAGATGCGACGATTATAATTTACCGTTCTAAAAAAGAAGAATCACCGACAATGTGCATGCGAGAACATGCGGCATGCGTGCATCGCTGGCGTTTGTTTTCAATTAATAATATCATAAGCCCACTGGTTTTTTTATAGTTTTATGTCGCGTCGTCTCTACGAGCTGAAGTAATTTTTAATTCGTCGTTAATCTAGAAACGATATTGTTAAATATAGGAAAAAGTCGATATTTTCTACTTGACACTAGAAATAACAGTGTAACACGTTTTGTGATACAAGACAGCGAACGATGTGCACTAAACTTAATTATTTCATCTTACACACTCTGAGAAAAAGTAAGATAAACGAGTAAACAATATAATCTAAAATTACAATCTAAAATCACAACAGTAAATCGAAAAATAAATAACGAAATTGTCGATCAATTCTATAACCAATTAACAGCAACTTGACAATTGCTGACACGGACTACAACTATTGTGTAATTATTGATAGATTCGTAGAAGAGTCCGGTTGGGGTATCGGTGAATTTTTATTCGGCGGGCACCGGTGCGTTGCAAAATCACGTTCGTCAGTCCGTATAATAACGTCAGCTGTCTCGAAACGGGCGGCTATACAGTGCGGGAATACGAATACACGTCCCATTTCTAAACGAGTCGAGACCGTGAATCCGCCGCGGCGACTTCGGTGACGATATGAAACCGTAAGCGTGTATAATGGAGAACATTACACGGTTGACGCAATTTTATAAAACCATTGATTTTCAAGCACACCACCCGTGACGTAACGCCGCTTCGCGCCGTTAGATAACGGTGTACCGGCCGTTTGCGCGAGTTGTCATCCGTTTGAACGATGGATTGCATCGAAAGGGAAGAAGAAGAAGAGGAGGAGGTGGCGGAGGAGGACAAGAAAGAAACGCGGGAGGAGAGAAAAAGAGGCAAAAGCATTGCACAATTTGGCGCGTGATCGCAGCCTGCTGGAACGCGCGCGTAGAAACGCGATTTTCACGGTGTGCTCGATTGCCGGCAGTCTATAACGATGTTATTATTTATAATGATAATAAGGATACTTATTACCATCCTATACCCCGATGTTACAAACGCTTGAATCCGTACAGCAAATAAATTATTCTTAAACGCGGAGCCCAATATACGCCACCACGGTAAAGCATCTTTGTGTACGTATTTACAAACCAGGAACGCGTTAAAAGTTCGACAAATTTTACATTCGAATGAAGAAAATAAAAATCTTAATTTACAGGAAAAATAAATAGGAAAGTAGTGAGATAGTAAAATTTCATCTAAATCCACAAATAATTATATGATTAATATAGTTGCACATTGAATAACAATTAGCATAAATTTGAGTGTTGCCGCGCCAATATTTCACTTGGGTAATTGCGAATCTTTATTCAAGATAAACATTGTTCGCATCGATTGGAAGCAGAGTCGCCAGATTAGGGGAGGGAGCACGAATTGAGAGGGAAAAAGTTACCCTCTCTCTCTGCCAATACCGGATGCATGGGGAATAGCGTCGTAGAAGGAGAAGGTAGAGTGGGGACACAATTCTTAATCTGGCGACTCTGGTTGGATGACGCGGAAAGAAAATAAGAATTTAGTTTTCTTTTAAACAGTTTTGATAAAGTGCGAGTTTTAATATTTCCGCCATCTGAAATTTCACAAATGCAATCTCGTAAATGCATATACTATATACAGTCTAGTTGTAATGAAGAAATCAACGGCGTGCACTGTTTTGTTACTCGACTCACTGATTCGATTAATAGTAACACTGCTACATAGATTCATCGTGGAATTACGAAATAGACATTACGAAAATTGAATCTTATCGACGATCTATATTTCGCTTCTGCAATGCGTCGACATGGCGGAGATATCGATTTGTAAAAAGAGACGATGAATGGATATTCTACATATAGTAGAGGTCTCTGTCCGAGGCCTCTAATCTATTTTATCGTTATATAACATTCTTCATAGGAAGTCAACGACGGTCTTCCGTCTCTCCGCGGATACGTGGAAATTTTCAAAATAATTATTTTAATGAAGGGGCACCTAAAGCTGAGAAATGTCAATCGAGAAAGTCGGTGAGAGTCGAATTCGATGATATCGAGTTTGCTATATTTGATATCAGTTGCAATTTTAAATTCATAGACTTTTTAAAGTATTCGGCCGAGCCTAACTTTCGAAACGATTCGATCAAACTTATTAACATGATCCCCGTCGCGCGTGCTGTTAGGAATTTACCCAAATCAACGAAACTTTCATTTGCAAATAAACACGATTTTTAAATCTCCATACAAGTATACGTGAAAAATTAATTTTTGTCATTCGTGCATTAACAGTTTCAATAACATATTATCTATTACGTTTCTGCCCTTCGTATTCTTTATACCGTTGAACAATTTTTTAAGTATGCTTCGCAATTGTATAAAGAAAAAATGAATGAAAAATGAATTTTGCATGTTCGATGGCATATCCCTGCAACATGGAAATGTATTTGAAAACACAGCGCTCCTTGCAACCATACATCTTACTGAACACCTAACAACCCCTCTACCGTCGACTATGGTTATTCTCGGTAACAAGTCGAATGTTAATTGTATGTTAAATCTGCATCGTCGTAAACCTTCATAGAATCTTGTAGTTATAGGGTAATTCTCATGACTGTAATTCCGTTTGTCGACAGCGAAATAGTCGTCAATGATAAATAGTCGTAGGATGTTTGCGCGTTTATAGCCTACAAAGATGTCGGTGTGGTTGTGCCGTGAGACGCTTCTCGAAACGTTTTATCTAATTCCAGTTTCTCCACGCGCGTATGCTTACATATAAAAATGCGAATTCGCATAAACATCCGCAGTCTACTGACAAAGGACGCGTCGTTTACCGAGAAAATCGGAGGACGATCGCCAGCCATCCTCCGCTCGCGCGGATGTTCCTCTTCATTACGTGTACAGCTGAGCGGAACGTACGTATTCCGGTTGGATGCACCGGTATTTAGCTGTTTTCGTAATAAATTATGCAGTCTCGATATACCCGACACGTGTGTCGTACACGGAACCGGATCCGATTTATTCTTCTCGCCCGAAGAAAACGCTGCGGCTCCGTCGGGAACAACTAGTCCTTCGGACAACAATAGTTGTAGTCTGATGGCGGACGGCGCGAACATTGTGAAATGACGGTCTCGAACTTGGTCCTCATTTTTGTTCCTTAAAACAGTGAACTAAACTCGTACATCGATTTTGAAGGTGTCGTTGTGAAGGATAGGCTTCGATCTTCATATTAGTTGCAAAAAATTTGTTTAATGTACGGAGGTTTCAATTTATAGCATTCTTGACGAAAAGTGAATCTTCAGTTTTTCATCTGCTACATCCCGTAAAAATATGTTCGAGGAAAATGAATAATGGCCAAAGTTATCATTGGATTGCGGAACTTTATGCGAAATAAATGTTCTTTGCATCAACTACGAGGGAAAAGAGTTCATGAAAATTGTTTTATGCTCTTAATAAATTTAACAGGTTGTAAATAATGTACCTGTAATATCAAATTCTTGTAATGTTTCTTCTAACTTTGTGCTCCACCTACTAATTTTGCCATAAATGAGTAGCACTTCAATAGTTATTGTAATTTGACTGTTGTGCTCGTTGAAAAGAGTAGTGGTTTCCAGAAATTCTGGTTCAATGGCACTAACGCGGGCTTCGCAATTGTTATGCAACAAATTGGCGTTACAATAACACCTGGTTCAAATAGTTACAAGACGCACGCGGCCTTGAACAGTTCGTTACTCCATCGTGTAGTCGTTTTGTCGTAAAAACGTGACCGCAACTTGCGATCTATGCATCGATTTTCGCGGACAGGTCGTTTGCGAAACTGCCGTTAACACTGGCTAAACAATTTAACGTTTGTACACTCTCTTAACTCGTGGCTAATATTGCCTTGTAGAAAGAACGCGAAATAACTTTGCGCATTTTCAACATGCTATGTAACACTCAACATTTTACATACCACTCTCAAGACAATATTGATCTGGGACAGTGGGGAAACATTTTTTGCGCGTTTCTAATTTTCCTTTTATTGGTCATAACTCACTTTTACGATACAAAAAGTGGAAATATAGGCGTTAGTAAAAAAACAAATATATTTATCCGTACCTTATTTATTTACAACAATTTGTAACAATATGTATAGTCTTCGGTTTTTGAGGGAGACATTAATATGTAACGTTAATATATAGTTTTTTTTGTCAGTGAAGGTGCAATATAGAAAATTCAACTTCTTTTTTAAAGCGATGCGATATATTTGATATATTTTGATGATATGTATTTTTATTTTTATGGCGGTTTTTTGGCTTATTCATTATTATTATTAATTATTAATAAAGGTAAACAGCTAGGTTTCTGATATCAGTACTTTTATACATGATTTACGTGAACTATTTTTAAATTATGTAAATAGAATCTTCAAAATATATCTGTTTTCGGATATTCTACAAAAACTAAGATTTATCGTTTTTTTACCTATGTACAGTGTAGGTAGCGATTTTTAAATGTCAGAAACAGTTGAATGCATTAAAAGATTGAATATATTATTTTACAAGGTTATATATTGTAAAGGTTATATTATTTTAGTTAAATCGAGAAATTACAGTTTCGTTGTTCTCATTTTATATGTAATATTATTTAATGATAGAACTTTTATTTTTTTTAGACTGCGAATCTTTATGCAAATTGCATAATTATAGTATTATACCTTATATCTATAATATATATAATACCTTATTTACCACTTCTTTAATATACTGTTACGACGGCTTGAGATGAACACATTATAGATTATCCATTATTATCCGTTGTTATCCGTTGTTATCCGTTGTACGCAGAATAAAGAAGCGTTATTGTTTCGGGCAAGGCGGGGCCGAAGCCTCCGCAACAATACGAACTAATACGAAGGTGTATTTTTTGAATTGTATTTCCCTGGAACCAACTTGCTAACCTGTATACAATCAAAATAACTGAAAATAATTAATCTAGTTCGTCTAGTTACTGAGGATGGCGCTTTTGTGTCATCGGATACGTTGCGCCTCCGTGTGATGAGATTGGGAAACAAAATGCAGCTATTTCAGCTTGAGCCCAAACTTTTCCTTATGAGAATGTTATTGATAAACAAGACTTAGATTTGATAAATAATTGTTAGCAAGCTGTGACGCTGCCTTTTATATTAACCGATGATTGTACTCTGAGATGGGTCGATCTCGATAATGCACACAATCGGTTTCCGAAAAAAATAATATAAACTTTCAACTATCATTTATTAATAAAAATTAAGTTTATGATATAATGCGGCAGTATATGTGTATACAGTATGATTGAATACGTAACAAACAAACTTGAATTTGCATTTAACGACCAATCAAAATAGGAGTACAGTGGAATAGTTACGTTTCATGAACCATGTTGGTGAATTCATTTATTGGTTAATTTATTTCTATAGAAGAAAAAACGCAGATCACTTACGGATGGCGTGAACTGCTACTTTTGAATCACTCGTGATTCGATCACGTTCATTCCCAATCACGTTGATTTTTCACAGTGATTAGTGATCTTCGTGATCGCTTCTGATTGGCGGAGAGCATAACTGTTCTTATAATCTGTATGAAATTTTTATAAAATTTATTAGATTTGTTAGACGTTTCTCAAAATATCATTTGCGTTTCCTATAATTGTTAAGTAATACATTGGTATTTTGTAATATTTTATACATATTTAGCATGTGCATAATATATGTATTTACTTAAACATAAAAGAAATTATCTACACTTTTATACTATTTAAATAAATATTATAATTTCAAAATCGAGAGGAAGAACTAATTTTTTCTTTTTTAAATACTGAAATAAGGTACGGGGAAGAACATTGAATATTTTATATTTTTATCATTAAATGAAACAAATTTACGTTATATACAGAAAACATAACGTGTAATTTTAAATTTACGTTATACAGAAAACGTAACGTAATTTTAAATTTACGTTATATACAGAAGACGTAACGTAATTTTAAATTTACGTTATATACCGATACTTTTATAATTAATCTTATTCAATCGAGATGAAGAATTAGGATGACAGTGAGCAATTCACTCTAAATAGATTAAAAAATCACGATCACGGCGTAAATGAAGTTAAAATCACGACCGTGATCGTGATTCTGCGATCACTGTGATATATCACGATTAGTGATTTTGCACGCCATCACTAATATCACTGCTGTACCGCTGTACCTATCATGAATTATAATTTAGCGTGAATTCACCAAGAACTTGATGGATGCACTCGACTCATATTAATTTTTTATGTCCGTGTTCATTTTTTTGAGGTTATATACAAGTGCATTTCTTTCGTAAATAAAAGCCTTAGTATAATTGATTATTTTCAATTATAGCGGGGATAATATTTCATAATTCTATGATAGAATCATCGGATGAGTTATTACTCTCATCATTCGAAATTCCGTTCATACTGTCAGATAATCAAAATCATCAGGTAAGATTTCTTAATAAAGATTTTATGAAAAGATAGTTAAAAAAATATTTCTTTACTTTTAAAAAGAATGTGTGTTTTTCCACAGGTTAGAGATAAATCTTACGGCACAGAAATGAATAATAAAAATTCGAATGATGAAAATAACGATCCAGAAACTGAAGTTACAATAGTGACTAAGGAAAACAAAAATAAAATCAACGGATCAGATGCGTTGAATAAGCAACTCAAATCATGCAGCCAATGTTCAATGACATTTAGATACAAAAGACATTTGGATCGGCATCTAGAGGGCCACCAAAAAAATAACTGTTCATACTGTAATGCAAAATTTGCCAGGCGCAAACATCTTGAAATACATCTATTTCGTTCGCACGGGGAAAGAGTGACAAAGTATCCGCATTCTTGCGACGTGTGTCCTCGCAGTTTTCCTAAGCGTACTTTATTAAATCGACATCGAGCAAAACATAGCTATGAAAATGGAAAAGTTTGTTCAGATTGTGGAAAAATGTTAAAACCAGACGAAGATGACACGAAACACAAAGAACATCACTGTATAAAGAAATTTAAATGTAATCGATGCTTGCAATCGTTCAGTATCGAACAAACTTATCTCTTACATATTCAGAACCATGATAATTACAAATGTTCAAAGTGTGATGTTACGTTTGCTTCTAAAAAGAAAGCTCACGAACATTACAAAACAGTGCATTCTTCGAAGCTAAATCATAATAAAATCTCAAACAACAGTGAGTTTCTAAAATATAAAGGTAAAATGTATGTATAAGCAATATTCATAAGAAATTCTTTTTGTTATAGACATTTACTTCTGTGCAGACTGTAGACATACTTTTCTTAAAAAGGACGATTACTCTCGTCATTTGGAATCTACTTTGCATCTCAGTAAAGTGAAAAAAGAAGTAACTATAGCAGATATATTTACTTGCTCAATTTGTTCGAAAAATTTAATTTCACAAAGAGCACTTGATCAACACGTTAGACGTATACATAAAGGAGAAAAAAGGTTTATCTGTAATATATATGGCTGCACATTTCAATGTGCAAGAAAATCAGATTTGGGTAGGCATAAACAGTTACACATAGAACAGAGGAATATTGTATGCGAACAGTGTGGTAAAACTTTTACTAGCATTAGTATTCTTAATGATCATGTTCTTTATGTACATAATAAAGAAAGACAATTTGTCTGCGACGAATGTGGTAAAGCATTTAAACGAAACAGTTTATTAAAGAGACACAAATTATCTCATCAACAACATCGACCATTTGCTTGTATGCAGTGTAGTACTGCTTTCAAGAGATCGCATCATCTTACTCGTCATATGGAAACTTGTCATAGAATTGTTTCTGTAAAGAAGAAGAAGGTGAATCTTATCAAACTTTAATCATTTCTCTTCCAATATTTATCGAAGATATTTAAAATAAATGTACATATTCGACAGGTCGTAAAACTCATGAAAACAGAAGATGGTCACCTTGTTCCAGTGCCAGAAATACCAAAAAAACTGAAGCCAAAAAAATTAAAAGTAAAGGAAGTATTCGATACAGTAACAAATGAAAAATTTCTGTCTTCAACAAGAACGAATATCATTAACGAACATATTGATTCACAGTTTGAATTACAAACACTTCCTGACTCTAATGATCTTTGTGAGAACTCAATTTTGTCATTAGAACTGACAAATTTATTACCTACGACTGAATCTGCTCCTCAAGTTCTTTCATTGGTAGATATTAATGCAGAACAGATTGTTACGGTAGAAGTTACCAGCCCAAAGACTTCAACAATGAACGATCTTATAGATCAATTTGAAACGAATTCTAATGAAATATTGAATCTTAATAGCTATCAAGATTTGGAATTTCATCATGGAATTTTAAATGCAGATCAACATTTCTTTGAAAATTCAAATTATTCTGAATTATCGTTCGGAACTGTTGAAGGAACGTCACTTTTCGTGGATTCTAATATTAACAAAGTAGATAATACACCAATAGATAATTACTTAAACCACTCGTTTCCATCATTTTTAAATCTTTAATTGAATTTAAGAAAATACTTAATTTTCCTTCGAATCGTTATACACATTTTCTTTATAAATATTACTACTTAAAAATGTATACATGCTATAGACGTTAACAATGACTCGGTAATTAAAACAAAAATTGTGATACGATTTATAGCTCAGATTATAAAAAGAATGTCCGAAAATTATATGTATAGTATCGATAAAAGTGTACAGAGATTTGATTTACAAGAAGTATACATTACTCACAACATGTACATGTTTGACATTAAATATTTCTTTTTCCCGTCTTGCATATAGTAGTCCAAAATACCCCGATTCACAAAAATAAAGAAAAATTTTGTACAATAAAAACATGAATATAATAATTAATATAATAAATTAATATATAATACAAGATATAAATACAAACTGAACAAAAATAGTATGATTCAATGCAATTTTATGACTTTTTTCTGACATTTGACGCGTATTATTTAAGCACCAATTTTTTACAGCTTGTTTTATATTCGTATTTTTATGAACATAATTCATTAACAATGTTAACTGCGTATTAGTACATTTTACAATATTTCCCTTGTGTGTTATTGTTAGTGTTCAGGTCCATTCACTTTCTACATTTCATTTATTCCTTGTCCCTTTTTCACAAAACAAATCTGTACAAAAGAAACCCTGCTACTGCTGCAGTTGTTCCCCCAATTATGCTCCATGAAACATTTGATATGGTTTTACTTTTACTCTCTTCCTTTTTCAAGGATGCATTATTATTTTTGTGTGTAGCAAACATTTTGCGGTATAAACTCTTTTCATGCTGAGCATCTTTGGTAATTTTTTCTTTCAAGATAGCTACTTCCACTTGAATAGCCTTCGTTTCTGGTTCTAGCTTTGCTGCTTGCAATAATGTTTGATATGCCAATGTGTGTTCTCCTTTATAATGCAAGATTTTTCCTACAAAAAAAAAATATATATTACATTATATACATATATACGTATTCATTAAATAGTTAATAATAATACCTTTCCTGAAAAGTGCTTTTACATTTCGTGGTTGACAATTTAAAACACTTTCTACACTTTTCAATGCTGCATCGTACGCTTGTGTTTTCATTTGTGCAGCTGCTAAATTGTTGTATACCTTCATAGAATCTTCCAACAATGCTTGTAACTCTGCATCAGTAGCAGAATCATCTGCCTCGGTTTGATATGAAGAGCGAGTTTCTGCTGGTGATAAGAATTCTAATGCTCTTCTGTAACATTGAATTGCTAGCATTGGTTCATCTCTAGCAAACCACCAGTTTCCACGTTCTCGTTTCTTATTCCTTGAAAATTTTATTTGAATTTAGCCAAATTTAAACACAAAAATGTAATATTGTTTAATAAACACACTAGAGGTACTTACCCAATCTCTTTCCGTTGGTTAACGCTAAGCATTTCGAGTTCCTGTTCCATTTCACTAGATTTCAGTTCAACTGTATAGAAAATAGTTGCATCAGGTGGTATAGTTGGTAATTTCCCTGAATGACCATAAGCAAACCTTGGATCTACTTCTATTTCAGCAACTTCCTCTACATCCATAAGAGCAATCGCTAGATCTAATCCCTATTATAAAATGTAACAAACCGTCTAAGAATAATGTTATACTACAAGAATGTCCTTGCAATACTATAATTTTTTTACTTGAACTTTTTGTAGCATTTTTTTGTAAGAAAATCATATAAATACCTGAATCACTTCAACATCTCCTAATTGAATCTTGAGATCCTCGTATTTTTCAACGACCGTACCATCTTTTAATTTCCCAACAATTTTTAATACACATGTATCAGCTTTATTAGGTCGGGTACCACTTTTTCCTTGTTTCACTACCTTTTTTCTAAGTTGTCCACTTCCTAGAATATCTATCCATTCTTCGGGAGGGTGATCGTTTAATGTTGCTTTTGTGATAGGATCGTTTGGATCTATGTTAAAATTTAATTCTTCCTTAATAAAGTCGCCCTGAGTTTCTCCTGGTTGAACCATGTCATTTTCCATCTTAAAAATCGAAGGAAACAAAGGGAAATTAATAGAATTGTTTCGAAACGTTCAGTTCACACACAGAGGCTGTGTCGCACTTATTAAAATTGATATCGTGTTGTTTTTCAAATTATTGTTGTAATTCTATTCACTAGAACTACGAGAATATTCAAATGAAGACTATCGCATCCTTATCGAAAAGACGTACAATGAATTTTTCATAGACAACAAAAAAATGCACAATCATTTGATAATCGAGAAAATTCAACGTGTACAATAATATTATCGTTGCTGTTTATCGTGTTATAGTAGAAAAATCTTAAGTATTTTAAAATAATATCCGTAAACGAATACACACCTCTGTATTTTGAATATCCATGACAGTCTTTCAAAACGCTTTAAAATAATTTCTGTTTATTTCTAGTACACGCGATACCGGTTGGCTTCACTTGTCACTTGAAGTAAGCTCCACAAGACTAGAAATCGAAAGTGAATTTTCATCGACTCCGTACAATTTGTGGTTACATAAATAAGCATTTTTCTTTGACACGTACAAAGATTTCCGAAATTGATCTCTTCGTACTATTGGAATAAGTCTGCAATCAAGTAAATACCCCTATATTGCGACTAATTTGAGAATTTTGTAGCTATTCCAATTTTTCATATATTCACTAACGTCTTCCTCTATATTTAGCGAAATTCAACGATTATAACTCATATTGTATATATGTCAGCTTTCATCCTTTTCCCTTTCGAGCGTTTGTAGAATCTTATTATGATCTGCAAAACGTAGAAAAAATTCCAATATCATCCAATAACATATAGTATGTGCCTGTTTAAAACATGAAACGACAATTTAAAAAATGTCTTCAATTTTGTAAATTTGAAACTCATTTTTGAGATATTAACATAATTCAAGGTTAAAGATCGAAAACAATAAATCAAAATATATACAAAAGTGAAAAATATTTTTTAAATCAACGCATGTGTTTTATGCATTATTTAATATAATCCAACTTTTATACAGTTATGAAAATTCTGCGTAATTTGTAATAAATGATTAAACACGAATATGCACTTCAAAGAAAGCTATCAACGTCGTATTCTCGAATAATACCGGTTAGAGAAATAACGTGTTAAAATTTGAAGAAATATAACGGCTGACGGAAATTTAAACGCGCGCTTCGAATCCGACAGTCGAAACGGCTGCTGACACTTCCGAGTTCTTACTAGCGTATTATCAAACAAAATTTGAACTTGCAAGATGGCGAACGATTTTCATCCCTTCAAATTTTACAGAAGAATATATTCTTTTATTACCAATTTAAAAATCATTAGATCATTCTATAAAAATATAAATTTTAATTACTAAACAGCGGATCTTTATGTATGTAGAATTGCAACAAACTAAAGTGAAATCGAAATGTATTTTCTTTCTTAGAATGTTTAATAGGTTGAAAATAATATATAACAGTATTTTTAATTTCTCCTATTGTTTTTACTGTTTTAAATGTCACCTACTCATTTTTTTCATAAATGCATGAAATCTGCTATCTATTCATTACAGCATAGTCAGATGTATAATCATTCTTAACATGTAATTTTTCTACTAAAACAGTACTGATAAATGATGATCTACTATGTAGATTAATGTATAATACTTAAGACAGCCAAAATCCTTGTGTATGGAATCGCTTTTTGTCTAATTCTTTTTATCATAAATTTGCATTTTAACATTCACAGTTTATTATACTCGTAGCTTTTCTCACTGCATGTCCATTTGCATGTGTCGTCTTTCTATAGTCTAATACTGACTGAATCGTACAATGACCCAACAAAAATGAGCAACAGGTTATAGCAATCAATTTATCTGGGATGAAAAGACATCCTTTAGATTGTATCAGAATAGACTAACCGTTTTATTCATTACAATATGTGCATCTCAAATGCGATAAAGCTCTTCATGCATGATATGCAATTAACGTTAATCTTATTTGAAACGGACACTTGCAAAATTGTGTTTTTTTTCCAACTAATTTGTTATATATAAGATACTCGGGTAGTTTTTATCGTATTCTTCCAGATGAGTTATGAAATTTTTATATACAAGCTTAATTTTCACTTTATTTCCTTTGAATAACATGGGCATAAAACTTTTATATCGAACCATTGCAGCCTGCGCGGTAATTTTAACATCCGAAAACTAATTAAGATCAAAGACCTAAAAATATATAATTAGCCGTAATGTCATATAATTTATTCAACTTTATATTATTATTAAAGAATTCGAACTATTTAATTATATTAAATTATGGTTTATATCAACGAACACGAAATAACAATTTGTAAACAATAATTTGTACAAGATTTACTATTTTTTGAATATATTTTTTAAACAAATTCACGGTTTGGAAATTTTTTATATACAGTGTAGCTCATACCGAAAACAATCCAGTACGATTTATTTACATTATTAAACTATGTTTTTTATTGAATAGAAGCGATTTTCTTAAATAAACTATTTATTTATTTATTTAGATCTATAATCAATAATAATAATTGATCGATTTTCAATGTGGTTATTTTCCTTATTACGACAATAAAGTTAATATGTTTCTGTAATGATAATAATCATTGAGTAACTGCACGACAATAGTGTATCCACTATATACTATCGATAGTATTCAGTATGAACCTCTGTATATAGATGAATTTTTCACTAAAGAGTGTACGATTTTTTCCACGCCAAATAGTTTTTGAAATACATATTAAGAAAAGTATTACATTTCGAATTCTGATCATTGTTTACACTTCCCAGTCGTAAACGATAAGGAATCAAGTTTGTTCGAGAGTATGTTGCGAAAGCAATGCCACGTATTAGAAAGGAACAAATCCGTTATAATAGGTAATATTTTTTTCTCTTGTTTAACTAACTACTGGAAAAACTTTACTCCTTCTGGAAAAATGTTTCAAGGAAACGATAATATGTACTCATAAATATAATTCATAAATATATACGTACAAACGTGTATAATATTACACTTATAAAAATTGTTTGTACATGCTACGTGACTGCGTGGGGTGAATGTAACCAATCAACGGATCACACATTTCTACCGTGTACGCTTGCGCGAAGGATTCACGTTCCATCTGTGTTCCATCCTGACAGAGCGCAGTCGTCCGGTTGCCTTTGTCCGGTTGCTTCTCGTTAAAACTAAAATCTTTTTAATAAACAATGAGATTACTTTTATTAGTGGGTCTCGCGGTATCAGTCTTCTGTTCGAGTAGCGATGCCGACGATAAAAAGGGCCCGAAAGTAACAGATAAGGTAAATAAACCACATGTCACGAAATAATGGTCCCGGTATAACAAAGAATTTCTGTTTTCGAACATAGTAGAGACAAATAGAGTTCCGTAAAAGAAACAATATTTATTGGTATTGTAAATAATATTTCAAGTTTACTTGCACGCTCGTAATGTATTGAGTTGGAACGAAAGTTCGTAGCGTTTGTAAATTAAAATTGAAAGCTAAAATTCAGATATTTATTCAATAACATATTTTCCATTCTGTTCTATTACTTTTTGCCATTTTCGTGGTAACTTCTCGTGTTATTGAATAAACATATGAATAAATATTTGAATTTTAGCTTTCAAATTTTAATTTACAGGCGCTATGAACTTTCTTTTCAACCCAATATAAAATTAGTGAAAATATGAGGGAGATGAGTAAAAGGAATATCTACGAAATTTTTAAGATTTCAAACTTAATTAGTTTGTATGTGCAGGTTTGGTTCGATATCAGTATTGATGGAAAGCCTGAAGGGAGAGTTGAGATTGGTCTTTTCGGGAAGACCGTACCGAAAACTGTGAAAAACTTTGTAGAATTGGCTAAGAAACCTCAAGGAGAAGGATACAAGGCTAGCAAATTCCATAGAGTCATTCGTGAATTTATGATTCAAGGAGGAGACTTCACAAGAGGAGATGGAACTGGCGGTATGTTCATTACTAGACTGCAAATATTGGGTTGGCAAGAAAGTAATTTTGGTATTTTAAGATGAAATAAACCAATTTTTCTATTTAAACAATCAACTTTATCAGTAAAATATTTTCCATTTTGTTCGATGATCTTTTACCATCTTTTTGGTAGCTTCATAATTCCATGCTCGTAAAACTTTAAAATTTTACCAAAATTGACTTTAATTTCACCTTAAAATACCGAAATTATTTTCTTTGCCAACCCAATAGAAACTAAGTCGAATGTTATATCTTCCGTTAATGATTTTGATAGAGGAGAAATCAAATATTAACATCTTGAATTTTTTAAAAATTTTTAACAATTTTGAATACAATCTATTCAATTTTGCTATAAATGCATAAAGATCCGCAGTCTATTCATTACATTAACATATTAGCCACCGAATTCCATAAAATCAAAATAATTTGTTTAGTGAAATGATATCTAAAAGTTTAATATACCTTTTCATTTCTAGGACACAGCATTTATGGAAACCGTTTTGAAGACGAAAACTTCAAGTTGAAGCACTACGGAGCTGGATGGTTGTCCATGGCAAATGCTGGAAAAGACACCAATGGTTCTCAATTCTTTATTACTGTGAAGCAAACTCCATGGCTCGATGGCAGACACGTTGTCTTCGGCAAAGTAATCAAAGGAATGGTATGTTACAGCAATCTTAAAACGTATTATATGTATCTTACATATTCACTTTATATTTAATATTTATCTACAAATAATTTTATAGGATGTAGTACGAAAAATTGAAAGTGTGACCACCGATACACGAGATAGACCCACCAAGGATGTTGTAATTGCTGATAGTGGAGCAGAAGTTGTAACAGAGCAATTCAGTGTATCGAAGGAAGATGCTGTTGAATAAACTGTGTTATTGACACTTTATTTTCAGAGGAAAGACTAACTTTATACGATTACTCTAATCCACATACATAACTTTATATGCTCTCATACGATGACTTGATGATTCTGTATGTCTTCAAACTTGATTTAACGAAGTGAAAATTTAATATTAGAATGATTGATTTGAAAATTTGTTAACAAAAAAATACAATGTTACATCTAGAACAACGAAAACTAATTATTTATGATAATTATGTAATAAAGTCTATTTTTCAAAGTTTAATTTTACGACGATTAAGATATAGGCCATGAATCTAGAGATGGAATTTTAAAGGACATATAAAATCGAAAAAAAAACATGATACTGTACGAAAGATACCCTATCTCCTTCATTGTTATCTTATTCCAACTTTTATCAAAATATATGTACATGTCGAAACGCGCAATAAATTTTATATATCTATATATAATCATGTTTCTTTAATCAGTGACAACAAATATACTTTGTTTGATGATTAGTATTGTATTATTCTTCCCTTCTTCGTTACGAATAAAACGATAATACTTTATGTCATGTGAATATTACTTGCATATTACGATTGTACGAAAGTATATCTATATATATGTATATCGCTGCAAGCCTAAGGTGATATTTTTTTCTGTGACTGAAAACATGCATCCTTTCACTTGAAAGTTCATGATGTTCTCACGAACTTAGAAACATTTTATTCTCGTTCATATGAAAATATGTACTGTACATAACTAGTAACATAAAATAAATTTTGTATTTTCAAAAAATTAATCCCTGAAGGTTAAAAAATTGTAAATATTGTTCAATATTATTATATATTTCCCAGACTGTTAACATTTATACAATCGAGTATACTTGATCAATTATAATTGATGTTCAATGATATCGATTCGTATATGACTAGCCATAAACAATTTTACAGTCGTTATTTTTTATTATGGTGGGTTGCATTTTTTAAATATATATTTGTTTCAGAGCAAAGCGAACGACATGCGCAGTAGCGTACTTATTAAACATCCTATATATATATAGTACACGTGCAGATGTATAACCAATTTCGTTTTCATAGTGTCGTAATGTCACACCTTAACCATAATAATACTCAACAATTATTTCTTTGTATTAGAACATAATATGACCAATGTATTATAAAAAGAAAACTTCGTATTTACGCTTCATTTATTTGTGGCGTGAAGTAACGAGTCTTCCTTCGAAATGATTTAATTTTTCGTCTTTATATATATCAGCTACCGAACAAAATAATAAAAATGGTCCAGTTTAGGTCTATATTAGTCTATTGCGTGTGTTTTTTATTTTTCATATTCTACATTCTTGGAGCTGCTCGTTATATTACGGATTTCGAAGAAAATACTTGCGATATGACATATATGTTTGAATATCCACAGTATGTGGTACGTAAAAAGAAAAATGAAATTTCAATGTGATTAAACTAAAATGAATGAATGTTAGTTTATTTTATTTCAATCTTTCCTTTGACTGATTAAACTAAGTTGTATCTAGACTGTGGATTTTATGTGTTTATGACAAAAATTAGTAAACGCAATTTAGAGCAGTGGACATATTAAAAAGATTTAAAGATGTCAGCATATTGGTTTTAACTTAATCAAATAATTAAAAGAAGAAAGAAATTTTTATTTTACTCCTGTGTCTTGCAATCAATGCAAACATTTTTTATTTTGCATAAAGATCCGCAGTATAGTTATATCACTGTAGACCATAGAAACTTTGGATACGATAAGTCAAATTTCAAAGTTTACATGTAAACAATATTTTTTATAATACCTATGTATTCAATTTGCAATTATAATAATTGATATAATCTAACACGCATATCTGCTCTGTGTCCAATTAATTTAATGTATTTAACACATAAATCTTGTTACTATCATCAGAGAATCTCTTTGGATAACAAAATAGAAGAACGATACCCTAGGTATGGATTATATGCGTACGGAGAAGGTTTTGTTACGGAAAAACATAGAAGAATGTATTTCTCAGGAATACCAGTCCTTTTTATACCAGGAAACGCTGGATCTCATGAGCAAGGTTTTTATAATTCACTCATCAAATTTACATTGTTTGTAAGACTATTTCTGATTTGTATTATCTATAACATACGTATGTTTTTTTTCCTTTAGTAAGATCTCTTGCATCTGTGAGTTTAAGGAAGAGTTTAAAAGACAGAACTCCATTTTACTTTGACTACTTCACAGTTTCATTGGGCAAGGATTATTCTGCTTTATACGGAGGTATAAAATATAATTACTAGATTGCAGATCTTTATGCATTTATGGCTTATAAAAATTTTCAAAAATTGTTGGAGTATTAAATTCAACAGAATTTAGTACGATTTTTATTTATTTTATATCTGCAAATGCTATTACCATTGAAAATAGAATTTTATTAGGTACCACTTTCTTAAAATTTGTCTACAAAAATTGAAAATTGCATAAACATTTACAGTCTAATAATTACATATGGAACCTTTTTTACAGATAATTATTTAATACTTACTTATACGGTAGACCTCTGTTTATCCGGATCCCATTAATCCGGACTGTCAAACATAATCCCAGTTTTTTTTTCAATCTGCTAATGAATTAATATCCTGAGTATAAGACTCGGAACCAACTAAATCTGACACAAAAGAAACTCGCAGACTTTTTCAGAACATCCTAATTAAATTAAATTTGTAGTTTTAACTTTTGCTTCATGCTACTAATATCGTTGTAGAAGTATACATATAAAATGTACAACATGTAAAATACATGAAATGTATTTGTGTTATTTCTGTTGTTAACGAATTTTTCTAGATTTCCGGATAAACGGGGTTCTATTGTATTTGTAAAAAATTTCTGTATTTAGTTTAGTAATTTTTGAATTACTAATTCAAGGTGTATTAATGGACGAAACCTTGTACGTTTCACATTGTATACAAAAGATTTTGAGTTTATACAAGACTAACATAGAAAATGTTATACTTATTGGACATTCTATGGTAAGTGTAGCAATTGTAGAAATTTTGTAACATACATTCTAAGAAATCCGTTTGCCATTTTAGGGTGGAGTCATTGCTAAAGGTTCTGTCTTATTAGCTTCTAACACGAATACCAGTGTGACAAATATCATTATTACTTTAGCTACTCCTCATATGCCTACATTGGTATTAGACAGAACTTTTGCCAATTATTATTATAATTTAGAGAATCGTTTAAATGAGATTAAAGATGCAGGAATAAACATTATATCGATAGGCGGTGGGCCGAGAGATACGCTTGTGACCGCAACACAATTTCTAGACTCTACAGCAGACATTAATGTTCTTTCTACAAGTATACCAACCGTGTGGAAATCTACAGACCACTTGAGCATTCTTTGGTGTAAGCAATTAGTTCTCGCTATTGTGCGCTCATTATTCGACTCTGTTAGCGTTTCTCGAAGGCCTCCTAGAATCTCTCTGGACCCTCAAGAAAGGATGCAAGCTTTAAAGTATCATTTTCATCAGGTAAGAAATCCTTTGAATTATTTTTGTGTCTGCATGTAATGTTTCTAATAGAGTTAATTTATAGCGTACTTATGGAAAAAAATTATATTACCCTAAAGAAACGGTACAATTCGAACCTGGTGGCGAGTGGATAGAAGATATTCGAAGGCAATATACATGGAGCAGCAAAAATTTATCGAAAAGAACATCTTCCATTTATCTTATGATTAGACTGACTGGACAACCGGATGAATTAACTATTGACACTACAAACCTGGAATCTAGAGACTGGTTATTCGCTTGTACAGCATCCAGTATACAAGGGCAATCGAGAGTTTGGTAATTACATCTTCTATTTACAAATACAGTAATGTTCGACTGTAAGTCGTTTCTCTGTTCTGTGTTGTGACCTAGATATGAGCAGAACACTATTTTTTTGTGGCTTCAAAGACCGCGCCGAACGTGGAAAAGGATAGCGAAGCTAGAGAAGCCTCGATTGCAGAGAAGTGTAAATATAACTAATCCAATAACAAAACTTCTTTGTTTTTCATTATTTTTTATGGGACTTTGGCCATTATATTCGTGACATTTTTCTAATGAAAGTGATACCAAATATGATATAATTCCAATTATATTTACGTGTGTAAAAGTATCACGAATATGTTGGTCAAACTCCCATAAAAAAATAATGAAAAATAAAGAAGTTTTGTTATTGGATTAGTGGTTCACACCGATATACCTGCCCGGTATCGGATTACGTGGCGTGTTTACACTGCTCGGAGACCGAGGCAGCTCGAGCTTCTTGGCCCCTCACGGGGTATGCCTCCCAGTGAAATGGGCAACGTAGGGACATACAGTCAAGCTTTCAGTCGGTCTTACAGTCGGACATTACTGTAAAGTAATTTTTTAATAAACGTAAAAACATATATTAATCGATTATTTATCTTTTAGTACGCGGGGTTGGAATTTGACGAATAGAACGCTACTTCTACCAGATCGTCTATATCGTCAAAGAAAAATTGTTGACTTAAATCTGAATGAAGTAAAATATCCTGGTGTAACACATATTGTAGTAAGAATTACTCCAAATGATTTAGATGAACATGTTTTGGTAAACATTGATTTACATTCTCATGAAACAAGGAATATACCCATTAAGAAAAATATACCATTATTGAATACTTTACTCGTAAGACCTAAAATTAAAAAGTCAAGTATTGGAGATGTGAGGTACTATGCTACTATTGATAGTAATATAAACGTTATAACAACCGAGCTGATAGTTTCCGAATGTACAGACGCAACACAAAATATCGAAGCAATTGTTGAATTATACGAGCCGTGGAGCGTCGGTGCTACGCAAATTCAATTTTTCACGGAAGTGTAAGTACAAATAATAATTGATATAAATTCTTTAGTAATTACTAAAGCGTGAGTAACACTGTATTTACGTTTTTAGAGATAACGGGCCGAAAACAATGAAAATTCAAACTAACTCTAAACATTCTAATGTCTTTCCATATTTGAAATTAACATTAAATCGAGCGTGTTCTTATACGTTCAATATTCAGGAAGGTGGTATTATAGATCAAATATCCGTTATTGTTAGAGACCGCTGGTACCTATTATACACAACGATTATTAGTTTACTTTTGATACTCCTATCAATAAGAATTAATCAAGGTCGAGAACAACTTCCAACTATAGTAATTACAGTATTCCTTTCGTACTATTATGGACTAATGTTCGAGTGTTTAGTTGCTACAGGATTTCTTTGTGTTTTCACCATCGGACTATGCTGTTCAATTCTATTTTTGGCTTCAGTGGCTCATGGTATTGCTGTGAGGTAAAACAATTAAATTTTTTATTCATTATATCTACGTGTATATTTTGATCATATTATACAAAAGTAAATTTTGGAAATTCTGTTAGATTCTTAGCACGTGCTGTTGCATTTTCAACGACATGGTCAGATTGGCTACTTGGGGGATTAAATCAGTTACCCTTTGTCACAGCGATTCTTGTACTGTCCGTAATCCCCGCGACTTGCGGAGCTTTAGCTATGCTAATATCGGTATTTCTGTATTTTTTGAATCTAACGAAAATGTATGAAGACTTTTTAGAAGAACTTTTCATGGCTTACGTACCATTGTTCAGATCTAAAAAAAATGATTCTGAAGAACGTGAAAATACTAGACAAAAAATATTCAATCACGTTATTCTTTTCTTGCTTTGGTGTTTCACCGCTATTCCGGCTGTGCCGTCTGTTCTAATTTGGGCAAAAAATTTCAGGTTTGTTTTTACACAATTTTAAAGTATATGTTATGTGGATATTATACACCGACGTGTACAGGTTGAACCACGAATCGTGACCAGTAGAGATTACTCTGTTATTAGCAGTCTGGTCAAAAATGTTTTTGTCACGTATAGCATAGTTTTAAAAGAGTTTTCACGTCATTATAGCAAATTTGTTGTAAACAAAAATTAAAAAAGCAATTTTTTTACGGTATGATACTTATCGAATTTGCCTTGAAATCCTCTAACAGATAGGCGTAAAAAAATGATAGGTGTATTTGCCAAAAATTGAAGGTGTCCTTGAAAAATCATGAAAAAAAATAGTTAACAAACAATTTGCTATAATCATGTGAAAGCTCTCTTGAAACCATGCTATACCTGATAAAAATATTTTCGATCGGATTGCTAATAACAGAGTAATCTCTACTGGTCACGATTCATAGTTCATCCTGTATACAAAAAAAAAAGATATGATTTTAATTCACTATAAATTTATTTCAGTTACGATATTAGGCTGACTACTGAAGATCCTTTGCTACATCAAAGCTGGATAGTCTTAGTAGCATGCAGTACATCAGGCTGGTTACAAATTCCTCCAAAATATCAGGCAATTCGATCACAAGTATTAGCCAGTGTATTATATTTTGTAGGGTGGATTATACTTTCAATGGGAGCAGCATCCCGACCACAATTTTATCAATATTATGTGCCACCTGTAGTCGCTGGAGTCACTAGTCTCATTACAATAAATCACTTCTTTAAGTAGATAGTTGATTACATAGTGTCGAAATTGATGTATATTTGTATATTTCTAACATACACTTTTTTAATTTTCTAACCATTAGATATGTTATGTACTAAAAAATAAGACTGTGTAAGTACAGTGAGTAGAGATATCGTGTAAATTATTATTTACTTACCATATATATATAAATGTATATATATATATATCGCTTTCTAAAAAGTATTCGTATAATAAATCAAAAGTTATATTGTATGTGTCACAAAATAAATTACTTTATTTATCATTTATGGGAAAAAAAGATACACAATTATAATATACATGATTGATATTCATATGATCAGACCTATATCTTCTAAAATCCCATTTATGGGCACTGTGCTGCGTTTGGTTTTTACAAAAAATACACAAGTATTTTTAGAAAATGTTTAAAGTAATAAATTTTGTTTCTACACAATACGTTTATAAGTTTTTAAAGGAATTTTATAACAATGACTTTTGGATATATTCAATTAAAGTAAAAAAGAACATCTCGTCATAAAAATACGGCAGTAACCTAACTATACATTTTAATAATATAATGCCCACTCGTTTTCTTGCAGGAACGTGTCTACTACTTCTTTCATTGCTAAGTTTGGGATCAACTGATCTTGAGTTAAACGAACTCTAGTAACTGGATCGAAATGTCCCACCCTTTGTAAATGTTCTTCTATGTCTTTTCTCTCGTATGTAATTCCACTTGGTGTAATTACCGGTTCTTGCAAAATTTCAAAACTAATTTTTCCACATAAATAATCAGGTACTTCCCTCTTCTACTCAATACGTTCATAGAAATCAACAAATAGACCATTATTATTTTTATTTTCGCATAATCAAAAGGTATAGTAAAAGAAGAGAAGTGTCTACTTACCCTTCTTCGTTCATCCACTTTTTCAAATAAGTCGTTAAGACGGGTCATACATGTGTCTCTTTTTTCTTCTATTTCTTCTTTGTTTCTTGCGAACGTACCAGATGCGACTTCCCCTTCGGTTTTTCCATTTGTATCTTTCGTTGCTTCTTGTTCTTTTAATGTAGCAATGCTTCGTTCAGCATCCTCCACTATCAATTGATGTAGATACGATTGTAACTCAATATCTTGCGCTATCCTTTGCTCTTCCCTTAATTCGAAACGACGCTTCCTCGCTTGCCTCAGAATACTGGTCATCTCGTCCCCATAGTTTAATTTTTGTTCCTTGGCCAAATCCACAGCTAAACAATCATTATTCAAAGCATGTAAGAACATGGAACACAATTTAAACGACTTTACATTATGGGTATTGTAGGATAGGTGTATTCGTAACACCAATAATCTTTTCAAAAATATACCATATATAACTCAACTTATTCGATTCACGTCTTCTTCCGTTACCAATGTAACAAGTATCGACATATTTTGATCAAGTAGAAATTACATTCTACATAAATCTGGTAATTAATATATCAACGAACCTGCTCAAACTTAACAAAGTCTAATATTAAAAATGTATTCCTTCGGATGATTAGACATCCTCTGTGTCACGCAAATATGCCAGCAAAGCAAAGAAGGGCATTTACCAGATGTGTTGTTCCATAATAATTTCCACCATCTACTTTACGATTAAACCAAAATTTCAGTAGTAAATCAAAAAAACTGTATTTCATTTGGAATTTAAATATTGCACTCTTTTTGGGACACCCTTTATATTTGAGACATACAGAATATTATTTTAGCGTATGTGGTTAAGGCAAGCTATACACAATAATATAGAAATTATTAGAAGAGGGATCGTAATTGATTCGGTTACTACCATATGGTGATCTAATGTCCAAGAATTGATAAACAGATAATTTGCTAATGAAGCGTACACGTAAATACCTCTCTGCAAATGTTTAACAGCTTCATCGAAAAGTTCCAATTCCACCAATGCGAGACCAAGGAAAAAATGTCCTTTTACCAAACACGGATCGATGTCGAGAGCTCGTCTGCAATCTTGACAGGACGATTCCCATCGTTTAAGCTTCAGATGGCAAAGAGCTCGATTTGTGAAATACAGTGCTTGAGATGGATTTTTAATCTGCATAAATCAAATGCGAACATCGTAATTTGTTTGTATACAGTATTCGTAGGAACACTCACGATTGCTTTAGTGTAGCAGCACGCCGCGTCTTCGTATTTGTGAAGATTGAAAAGACGATTTCCTTGTTCTTTTAACTCCTTGTCAGAGAGGTTTGCGGTTGTGTACATTTTACTCATCATGAAAGAGTTAATCTATCGTGGGTCGATCAGTTCCCTATTCACGAAACGTCCTTATCTTAAATCATCTTACAGAAAAAATCAGACGTTCTGTTAAAAAAACAGACCAACAAAGTGATGTATCACCTTAAATAAATATGTGTTCTTCCATTTTCCTGTTATATTTGTTACTCGTTGACCACAGTATGACAATACAGATATGTGGTGCGGACTACAGGCATTCTTATCAAAAACTAAAACTATCCGATGATTATGGATCGTGAAACCAGGGAGCGCTGATCACATTCTTTTCAAATTTACCGCGTTGAATTGTCATAGATTATGTATACTCTGTGGTAGAAAGTACTGGATGTTCGATACTCCCGCAAAGGATCGATTCTCGAAAATAATCGAATCAATGGTACACGAAAGAATTCTATTGGACCATGGACCTAAAGGACGGTGCCTAGTTCTGTGGGGTTGAAGCGAAAGACGGAAGGGGAGTCGACCTCTAAAACATCCTTCAGCCATTTTGGGAGGCGAACGTGGTGTTGCCATCTATGTCATGTCGCGATAAATTTTAAAGTTACATCACGTTACACACTTACATTACACTTTATATCTGTAAATTTGAAATATTCATAATATAAGGACCAAATGTCAAGAAACACGAAGAAATTTCTTACCAAGGACATCTTTGATTTAAATTACTGGAAAAGTACTAAATAAGTAACGAGTAAACAATTTCAAATATTATTTTAAGACAATAACATTTAAACAAGGAATTATAAAATTATTACAAAAAATATATATTTATTACGATAGTCATCAGTAGATAGGAATAATTTTTTAATGAATTTTAGTAGAAATTTCATCCCAATATCTCTTACGGTTCAAAAGTTATAGTAAAATGTCACCAAATTTCTTGATCCAGCCTGATTCAGCCCACTGTGGCACCAGATTGAGAATTGATTGAGACTAATTGAGACTGATTGAGATTGAGACTGAGACTGGTCTCGCACCTTCCCCTTCGACGACGTTGTCTCCCACGCTTGCGTCTCGGGCCGAGGCAGGTCGAGGCACGTTTCGGCTCTTCGCGCATGGGTCAAAATGTCCCGTTCCGAGTGGATTTCGACTGATTTCGGTATTGCCAAATAGACCGCTTTCGCGCGACTTTTTCACGTTTTTTCTACATAGGAAAAATGCATTCCCCGTACCCCCGCGTAAGAATCCACCCCTCCAGGAGGGGGCAGAACTTACCAAGGGACCGGGACGGGACTTTTACCCACAGGCCACCACAGGCACCCACAGGACAGGCCTGATTGGGCCTGATCCGACTAAGAATTTGTCCGGGCGAGGCAAACAATACATGCTGCCTTGCTGGGCCGCCGCGGCAAACAACGCGTAAGCGCATTGCTTGCCTCGCCCAGCCGATTCAGATCACGGATTTGCTCATATTTATTTAACGGTTCATTCTACAGGATTTTATGAAACGCAGTTCTCTTTATAAGACCTTAACCCTTGAGAAAGTGGAACCCGAAAATTTTTATGACTTTAAAAAAGCACATATATGGAATATCTTACAAAATAATCTACAACTACAATTAAAAAGAAATAAGTTCCGCAAGTTAAAAAAACACATTTTTCGCTAATGTTTATTGATAAAATATAGTGAAACCACACCATAAAAAGATGCAGCCACAAAGAGTCGTTAATTTTACTATGCTTATTTTAATTAATTGGTATCACATGTTTGTTACATTATATTTAATATATTTATATATACTACATATTTAAAAATAGTTCTTACATTATATTTTACAGTTCATATATGTATGTATATAACTATTGTAACAATCCTTTATACAACTACAATCTTTATAGTATACTTCCTTTTTTTAAATAATTTTTGATTCCCTATTATTCGTTTGTATGAAAAGTATAAAGGTTGTCTTTTACAGTGATCATGTAGCACTGAATCCACTTAAGTACCGAATTGTTTGCAATTAATTATTATTGTGCTTAGTTGACTTTTGACATAGTGTACATGGATATAGGTTTCTTTAAAGAAGGATGTTGCGAATACTCCACAGTAAAACCTATTTTATGGTCAAAAAATTCCAGCATTTTTCGTGCAACTAATTTGTTATTTTGGTGTACTTCTGAGTGTTCCAGATACTCTGATAACTATGAAAATAATAAAAAATAATAGTAACACACGTTAAAAACTCGAGTTGAATACATGATCATGTATACATAGTGGAAAACATTGAATTACCTTCATCCATTGACATTCAGAAATTTCTCTATTACATTTTTTAATTTTAAAATCATTGGGAATTAGATAAGAAATGATATATATATCGGAACAGCTGAATGCAAAATTATGAGCATGTCTAAAACCGATTAAACATTTAAAAGTAGTTTGAATACCAGTTTCTTCTAGAACTTCTCTTTTCACAGCTGCTTCTAAATCTTCACCTAATGCAACGGAACAATATTATTCATTATCAGAATGAACACATTTCTTAATAAAATATAGATGTTTATACCTGGATCTACATATCCACCTGGCAGTTTCCAAAATGGTCTTTTATATGCATATTTTTCCTTAATAACTAAAACCTCTTTAGTTTCTTCATTATACACAAATGCCCCAACACCTAGGTTAGTGTGAGCATAATGTGGAACATTGCATTCCTCGTCTTTAACCATCCATCGGTACAATGTAACATACTCATCTTGTGCATGATGGAATTTAAATCCTTCTTTGACAAGTATTGGTACCCATTCAGAATGTGGTAAATGTACACGAAACCAAATTGTACGCTTATTATCCTTTATCCATTCTTGTAATGAAACTATTATAAAGTTATAGTTAAAATAAAAGCATTAATATTTATACATATACATTTTAAATAGCAGAGAATTTATAGATGCCATAAATTAATATTATAACAATAATGAACAGTAAAATTTTGGTGAAAAAAAACATTTTATAATTTTCTATTAATAAACGTTATATTGCATACTTGCAAGGCGTTGTGTAAATACTTCTGGTTCACAAGATTCTTCATTTGAATCGATAGTTATGCCGTTATAATGATCGGTGTGCCCTTTAAAACACTTCAAAGCCATAACTGAAGACTGTTCAACACAGTTCGTTGTAAAATGCAATACCGAAGGAATAACGTACAGGAATTTCGATAAAAATCGGCGCTGATTAAATAGTGTGGTAACGTGACACAATTTTATAGATATAGCTCCGTGCATTGAAACATCTGCCAATGTACATATTGAACGACAATCTTTTTCAGAAGTTTTCCGATAAAAGGCTCTGCCATAATCATTTCTATGACCTTGTCTCGTAAGGATAGAAAAACATTGCTGGAATTCTTTATGTAACAGGAATTGAACATTTTTTATTGTTGTATGTCGCGCAACATGAATAGAATGGAACATTCTAACCTGATGATATTATTATAAAAACGTTAACAATAAATATATTGTAACAGTCTTCGTATAGCTTGCCAACATGCTTATAAAGAATTATTTTGCAAAATCTATAATGTGCGAATTTATTACATGTAGTGCCTGACACGAACTGTAAAATTTAAGAAATTATAATAAATTATAACCTTATCATATAACATTATATAGTATATCAAATGATTAAAAATTTGTTCGTAAGGCTGCGCTTACCATTATATGGTAATACAAAAAGCCTGGATATTGTTTTCTATACAATCTTATTACTATTTACGAATATACACTAACCTTTCATTAGGACAAAATTTTCGAAACATACTAATTGTTATATATTGTTAATCAAGGACTGGAATGCGAGAATTTGAACATCTTTAAAAAAGTTTGCGATAGAAGATAACAGCCTAGTGTATCATATCATATTTGCATATGTTTCGATGAACTACAAAAAGATGTTTTATTCGATCTGCTGTATAATTGTATATAACAATAACAATGAAAATAACGTATTTAAAGATATTAAGGGACACAGTCTCGATTTCTATTCCAAAATGACTGCATATTTTCGTAAACTTTAGAAGTATTCGAATTATAATGTAGAGCCTCGCAAACGCGACAGTAATGTCGCGACATGCTCCCAAAATAACCGTGCTCATTAATTACTTTATAATATTTACGCCATTCGTGGTACTCGAGATACTGTTCATCATGACGATCTAGGTACCGAACATAATTGACTAAAGTCGCTGGATTAGCAAAATCAGAGACATGTAGGAAAGAATGGGGTGGTAATAAACGTTCGCAGTCTTTCTTCGATGTGCCCATTATTATCGGGATCGCTAGTTTTTGGTAGGCGTTCCAAAACACCTTCTCCGTCACGTATTCTTTGCAATTCGAGTTCTCGAAAGCTAAATAAAATTTGTAAACATGCAGACCACGACAATCGTTGTCGAAATGGCCCGGGCATGCGGTTACGTTGCCTTTCAAGCATTTTCCATATATATCTAGATCGTCGCGGAGAATTGTTTTAAGTTCGCTCACGTAACTCCATCTGTTGTTAGTGCCAGCACAGTTGCTACCCATCACGGAGAGCAGTTTCTTTTTGGTCTTTTTCAAAAAGTCTTTTGTAAAATGATCATATTCAACATTTAAATGCAATCTAGATATTACTCGTCCGTATGGTACCGGAATGTCACTGTCCATTCGATAAGTCATTGACCAGTTGAACAGACCATTGTAGTCTGATATTTGTTGATTCCCATAGAGGAAAGTATGTATCGGTGATTCGTCGGTCAAGAAGATCCATCTTTGTTCCCGCCGTTTCCTAACTGGTAAATCCGATACGGCTTTCGTCAAGTGTAAATGAAAAATCACCGCATCCGCTGTAGCTATGTCTTTCGACCGGTACGACAACATGCACTCCGATACCGAGCAATTTTCCCATGGAGAATACCTGAAAACAATCTTTTCCGTATTACCTTCCAATGTGTTTGTTTTATTTAAATTCCTTATACTACTCTATCGCTATGAGCGTAACGTCACTATTTTATTAACTTTTTGTTTGTAAAGCGTTTGATGTGCCTGCGCTCCAAGAATTTCCCATGCATCCAAATTAAAATTAAAAAAGGCCCCTTTTTTGCATTAATCCTCGGCGGTGGTAAACTCCCCTCAGAAGACAAGAGCCACCTTCCAAGCGAAGTCATATTACCAATCTGATACGATAGAAGACACGAATTAATGATTTAGTCAGCAGAAGAAACTCATACTATGAATAAGCATCGGCTCCATGGATCTAAAGGACGGTGTTTAGTTCTGCGGGGTTGCAGCGAAAGATGGAAGGGGAGTCGACCTCTAAAACGTCCTTCAGCCATCTTGGTAGGCAAACCTACCCTCCTAGTAAGTGCCCTCTGCAGCCGAGTTTAGCATCCTTGTACATAAGTATTCTTTGGCTATTGCAATTTTTGATCAACGATATTTGTTTGCTTTCGCCTGCGTTGTGTTTCGTTGATTATTTAAAAATATATTATTGCTTGGTACGATTTCGAAATTACGTAAGTAGTATTTTTGTCTCAAATAAAATGGTGAGAGTAAAATATGATCGAATAATCAAAACCACCACTATACCAACATAGATCGTAGAGTATTATATTAATATTACAATAAACTAGTTTTATTTTCCGGCAACTAAAAATATTTTGTTTTTCTTAATCCGATACATTACATTTCGTATCATTTATGAAACAATTTAACGCATAGAAACAAAGTCAGTCTACATATAATTTACAAATATAAAATGTAATGTAATGTAACTTTAAAATTTACCGCGGCACGAAATAGATGGAAGCACCAGGTTTGCCCACCAAGATGGCTGAAGGCTGTTTTAGAGGTCGACTCCCCTTCCATCTTTCGCTTCAACCCACCACACCGATAAATCCACTTTATGCACCGTTCTTTAGGTCCATGATCGGCTCGCATTGGTCACCGATTAGTTACACCGATTACGTTAGTGTATTTCGCTCCTTGATGATGGCAACTCGTTCGGGCCGAATCATATCGAAGATGGGCCGAGAGTCGATTAAAAAAAAATTTTTAAATAAGGATCACCGAAAATTCCTTGACAATGAATCTGCGAAAGGAATAGAAAACGATAAAATGCGCTAACAAAAACGCGAACATACCTGTTCGGCGCTGAAGTTTCGTTCTCTCGGCATTCTCGTAACGTTTAGTATCTCCTTCGGATACTCTGACTGATTCGCGACGAATTTCTTGGTGATTCTTTCGCGTAGGTAGCTCGGAAAAGTGAAAAAGATCGCGCAAAATATCGACCAGCCGA
Organism: Lasioglossum figueresi; assembly: GCA_028455805.1. Lineage (NCBI taxonomy): Eukaryota > Metazoa > Arthropoda > Insecta > Hymenoptera > Halictidae > Lasioglossum > Lasioglossum figueresi. The sequence continues at coordinate 8,846,668 of CM052190.1, read as the reverse complement.
TACACAGATATAGCATCACTCGAATATATCGCGGTGTTCTGAGCATTGTACTTTCCAGTATTTCTAGGAAGGTTCGTGGCAAGTACTGAGCGAAGCATATCGGCACTCGGTCTTCACTATATACGTTCCTATTCTTTACGGAACTATATGTTTGCGAATTGCTTCACGATAACTAATACAATACAAAAGAAACGGGTTACACGGCAACAACAAAATAGAGGAATTTAGGTCGTCGTTGTTAGGCAAGAACTAAAGGAAACAGAGGAAGAACAAAGGAATTTCGCAGAAAGGAATAATTCCGGGCAACGATCGACAAGGCTACCTTTGACTTTGACGTTTGCGCTGCAACTGATCGTTGATCTCGATTGTCTTGGTTAACCAAGTGTGACGGTCCTCGGTGCAGTAAGTTGCGAACGTTACCCCCAACACTGACAAAACGTTACGCGATTCTTGACTATTCCAAGTTTCAAACAGATATTTCAATTATTTTCATATAGACCTGCATTATTATATTTCTAGAAGATATCTAGAAGCAAAGTTTCTCGCAAGGAAACGTCCGTCTAGATCCTGCACTTTTCATCTCAATACTATAGTATTATATATAATTTATCCATTATAATTCCCACGCATATTAATTTAAGACTTTCAAAATCACAGTTATCTATAACTGGTATGCACTGCATCTCTAGATAGCGTACATCTAATTAAATATTTTATTATTAGACATGAATCGTTAAACATTTTACGGATTTCAGATGTTTCGAAATTTTGATATTTGAATAGTAGGCACCATTTTTTAATTTTCAAATTCGATGTTGTGAAATCGTCTATTCGATATTGGTAGCGAATTGATATTGTAATTTATAATTATTTACTCTAAATGAATGCATAGTTTAATCCAATTATATTTTGAAGTAGTCATACTTTGCATTACAATCGAATGGTTGCATTCAATATTATTGACCGACGAAAGATGGCTGCCAATTTATAATACCATCGTTTCATTGGTTGCTATTAATCGCGTGAATAACGCTAATCATTTTGACAAGTATATGATCCTATCGCGAGAATACAGTCTTTAAATTGGTACGTTCACATTAAAGACACTGTATTATTTATTATTGATCGGAAATCACCCCGTAGGAGGTGACCACGTAGCCACCACAGCGTCTTGGAGGATGTCGACAATATAGATTCCTATATTCGGCATCTCCCTCGTCCCCCACAAACAGAAATACCATCATTTCTCCCCTCTGTATACTACTCCATACTTAGACTTAGAGTATAGAATATGTATAGGACGCAGTGCTCCAAGGTAACGAAGTATTTGGCGCACACATCAATGATGAATTCTTATCATTCTTTTTTTTTTAAATAAAGTAAGTTGTGAGGAAATAAATACAGATTTCATATTATCAACATCTACATTAAAATTTAACTTTTTCCAAATTATTTTAGACAAACTGAGTTAATAATAATAAGAGTAAAATAAAAATGAACGAGTAATAAAATATATATTACAGTTACAGTTTCCATAAATGTTTACCCTCCAGGTATACTTTAGCTTCGTGCTACTGCGACTTCTAAACAGACTATAGCACTTTGGCCACATCCGTCATCTGGTAGATGAAGTAATCTTGGAACACGGCATGTTATTTGAAGTCGGGTCTATAAGTATATATAGTCTAAGACTCCACATTATTTACGTCACATGTCACGTTTCTGTAAGCGGCCATTTTTCCCCTGTATAAGGCAACTCTGAATGCAATGATGAAGAAATTAAAGGAACAGAGGAAAGTAGACAGCGTAGATTTATCGAAAGAACACATATTAAAATGTATCAGTGCTATTTTTCATTTAAACGAAGAGCTGAAAGGTAAAAATGCTTTGTTTGATGAAGAGTGCCATCCAGTATTTATGCAGGTAACATGCATAAAAGTACCAAAAACACCGAGAAGACACATGAGGATGTAAGTGAAAATTTATAATTATAATTATTTTGTAAATTATTGCTGTATTTTACGCACGGATGATTATATATTTTGAATAACCAATGGATCCTTATGAGGAATCATGATTATATTTTTCAAGAATGATGCTACTATGTGTTCATAATATATAGATCCGTTATAATAAAAGATAATCACAGCTCACAATTTCTTTTGCAGACTACTACCACATTCGATAGTTACACCAGACGACGAAGTAGCACTGTTTGTAGGTGATTTAAGAAGAGGCAAAAGACAAGACAACGACATCACAATAGACCATTACGAAGAATTATTACGCAAACATGGCTGCACAAACATAAAAAGAGTAATATCATTGAACCAAGTGAAAACAGAGCACGACCAATACGAATTAAAGAGGAAGCTTGTGGGCAGCTATGATTATTTTCTGGTAGATGGAAAAATTTCTGGTCATTTGTCTCATTTATTGGGGAAAGAGTTTCACAAAAAAAGGAAATTACCAACTTCCGTCAGGATGGAAAGTAAAGATTTGAAGCATGAACTAGAATACGCTTTGAAAAAGACTCCTATGCAGTTGCATTCGTCTGGGGATACTCATATCGTTCAAATTGGACATACGTCTATGATAGAAAAAGAAGTTTTAGAAAACGTGAGCGCAGCATGTAATCATTTGTCGAAAAATTATCCAGGAGGTTGGGTTAATATACGTTCTATCCGTCTGAAAACAGCTAAAAGTCTAGCTCTTCCTATCTATACCTCGTTTAGTAAGTTCTGTGATAAAAATTATGAGAAAAATTCTTTTTAGATTTTTTTGTTAACTTTTTTTCGCTTTACAGGAAATAAAAATTCTGTTGAAATACCAGTCATACAACCTAAGAGACCAAAAGCATACCACAATGTGACCGATGAATTAAGTACTATGGTAGATACAGAAGTAACTGTTACTCCAGAGGGTGATGTCATCATAAAAGATAAAAAAAGCAAAAATTAAAAACGAGCAATGTAATCATTTAGAGATTGTAATCATTTTTTAATTACTTTATTAAATCTAGTAAATAAAGTTGAAAAATTATTTTTCTACTTGCTATCCTATTATATGTATTCGAAATGTTTCATTATTGCATTTTAAGAGTTCCACTCTTGTTTATACATAATGTGTTTCTATTAAACATATATTTGTAGTCTTAATATGTGTATGTGGGAAAACGCAGAAACCATAATGATTAATATAAAATAGTTTGGTCTTTCTCAGAAATACTTTGATATCCATTTGCTGGCACTGTTGGAATGTTATTTGGAACACTGTTCGTGTTTTGCATGTACTTGTGCGAATTCACATTGTTAGTAACAACCTCGATTTCTTGGAAATTCTGAAGTCGTTGAACATCTTTATCTTTCCTTAACTTAGTATTGGGCAGTTTTCTTAACTTTACATTCTGGTTACAGTCAATATTTAATTCTTGGCAACATACTTCGATTAATGTTTGATACGTCAGATCATTGTGAGGTAATTCAACTTCTATGAAGTCTGGATCAACAGCATCGGCGATACGAATCTTTAACACTAACTCTAAAATGCAATTAGAACAATATTATTAAAGCATACAAAGAGAGATCGATAACAAAGAATTTCTCACCATTCGTGTATAAACCATTGCTCCCTATTCTATGTGTTCCTGAGTCTACATTTCCTTGTACAAGATCATTTTTTAAATACTGTAATATAGCATTATGCATTGTTGCATCGTTTAATGCTAATTGAGAGTCAACTGATGTTTCCAAAAGATCCAAAATTTGTGGATTGCTGCACAAATATTTTGGAGTTGCTCCAAAGTTAGATTTAATACTTTTATCTGCTCCGTTCTTCAAAAGTAGAGCAACTATATCTACATAATCATATTTACATGCCCAGTGTAAAGCAGTCCTTAAAAGAAAATTTATATATTGTAGGATTGTTAGGCTGTTTAAAATCCAAAGTTGTTTCCATTCAATAAGAGTGGAAATATTGTGCTCGAATTAATAAATACGTTTTAGCGATTTATAACAGTTACAACAATAGGACTATAGTGTCACAAATAGTCAAACAAATACCATCCGTTATCGTTATATCGTGCATTAACATCGGCTCCTAGATTAAGCAATTCTTGAACCGCATCTGTATCACCAACACTGGCTGCCTCTCTTAAACGTTCTCCCAATAGTTTCTTACTGTCCATGTTATCACAGATAGATAATAGATCTACACATTACACATTTTTCTCCGTCGCAAACCTCTCTGAGACATTTTGAATTCGATTGTCAATCGGTGTAACTTTGTTCAGTTCGTACTATATAAATACTTTGACGTGTATGCCATTGAATAAAATATGCATGTAGTTGTTGCATGTAGTCACAGACTTTCCACGAGATAATGTACCTTAGACCATATATACTTATAGACTCGGCTTTAGATAACATGCCTTATAGCAAGATTACTTCATCTACCAGATGACGGATGTGGGCAAAGTGCTATAGTCTGTTTAGAAGTCACACTAAGCTAAAGTATGCCTAGAGGGGAACGGGGAATCGTCGCTGTATCTTATTCTGTGTAAATATTTATGGAAACTGTAACTGTAATATACATTTTATTTTATTACTCGTTCATTTTTACTTTACTCATTTTGCCAATTATAATTTCATAAAAGTTAATTGTAGATTATTTAAAGTTTAACTTTTTTGATATTATAATCGACAAAATGAGTAAAGTAAAAATGAACGAATAATTAAATAAAATATATATTACAGTTATAGTTTTCATAAATATTTATACAGAATGAGATACGGCGACGATTCCCCTTTCCCCTCTAAGTATACTTTAGCTTCGTGGTACTGCGACTTCTCAACAGACTATAGCACTTTGCCCACATCCATCATCTGGTAAATACTTAGATGAAGTAATCTTGGAACACGGCATGTTAACCGAAGCCTGCTCTATAAGTATAGTTCTGAAGTATAATATGGTCTAAGGTGCCAGATATATTATCTCTCCAATAAGAAAGGAATAAATACGAGCTCTCTTCGAGTTAGTGAATTGAACCCGACAGTCAAGAACACCATAATTGAAAATTACCAATATACGATATTAATTCAGCTTAATGCACTAAGCAAATCGAATAGTAGATTTAATGAAAATCTACAATGTTTTTCTATATTTTTCTTCTCTGATATCGTAAAGAGAGATCAATTTTGGCCTGGGTTTCACGCCATCTCGCAGTGGATGCTGACATTAGTATTACAATTCACTAGCCACATCTATGTACCTAGCCTATCGCCATTTCAGAATAAAAATTTGTTTCAAGACGCGTTGACATTTGCTAATCCCATTGTTACATATACAATATTGTTCCTCGAAAGAAAATACGTGGTTGTAGCTAATTGACACTAGAATGGGTGAAGATTACAATGGAGGTAAGCATTCGAAATATTTCCAAGAACACTATGCTCTTCGCCACTGTTCCCGCGTTACAGTCAGGTAAATAAGTCGGTGATTGCAATGGCCGGAGAAACGCATTCGTGAAAGTGATAAACATACCTTCAGACAATTTCCGATACAATTTTTCCGTGAAAACGAACGAAACTCTTGTCCGCAAGTCGTCCACAATTCATTTCAACGTAAACTGAGCAACATCCAGTCATTCTTCACGAGATTCTGCGAATTTATCGTTAACCTGATAAACAAGCATCTAGGAAGATTGTTCTTATGGGTATACTGTTCATCATATATTAAGTGTTTTGTATCCTTTAAGATTCCCATTATCACTTATCATGTTACATTTAAAAACCATATTATTTCTGTAATAATTTAATTTCTGTAATTCAGATATTGAGAATACATATGATATATATGTATATATGTATATGTGTATGCATATAGTATACTCATATATACAGCAAGTGATGTATATAGGCAATAACTCCGTTAATTATTTATATGTGTGCGATGAATATCACGATCCTAGAATGAAAGTATATCAGAACAGTTTTATCAAATTTTATATTTTTTCAAATAATACAAATCTGTTATTATTGTTAAGAATGATTGATTTTCTATATTTCTTGTAGATCGAGATCGTCAAGACCGAGATAAGGATAGGGACAGGGACAGAGATCGCGATAGGAGACACAGATCTCGTAGTAGAGAACGTAGGAAACGATCGCGTTCACGGTCAAAAGATGGTCGAAGAGATAGAAAAAGGAGTAGTTCGCCCAAAAAGAATCGTAGTTCTAGAAGGAGAAAGCCGTCACTTTACTGGGATGTTCCGCCACCTGGATTTGAGCACATTACTCCTTTACAGGTAAATGTTTCTAACATTAACATGTTCACTGCTGAGCGTGTTTTGCTGGTTTTGTCTTTGGCGTCGAAGTGACATTACCCATGTTAGAATCACATCATTAGACTGCAGATCTTTATGCATTTATGGCTTTTGAAAATTTTCAAAAAATGCTAGAACATAAAATACGACAGAATATAGTAAGATTTTTATTTCTTTTAGATCTACAAAGACTACTACCACTGAAAATAACATTTCACGTGATTCCACTTTCTTAAAATTTGCCTACAAAAATTGAAAATAGCATAAACATCTGCACTCTACACATCATATATATATATGTGTGTGTGTATATTTGAGTTTATAATCTAATATATTCAAGTTGTAATTTGATTTTTGAAATAATTCTGAAACTGTTATTCGAATAGTATAAAGCGATGCAAGCTGCTGGACAAATACCAGCAAATATAGTAGCTGACACACCTCAAGCAGCTGTGCCAGTAGTTGGTAGTACAATCACTCGACAAGCAAGAAGACTTTACGTAGGAAACATTCCATTCGGTGTGACTGAAGAAGAAATGATGGAGTTTTTCAATCAACAAATGCATCTATCTGGCCTTGCACAGGCTGCTGGAAATCCAGTATTAGCGTGTCAGATCAATTTAGATAAAAACTTTGCTTTCTTAGAGGTATAAATGTTTGCTTGGACATGAAATTACAGTAATGTCCGACTGTAAGTCGTTTCTCGGTTCTGTGTTGCGACCTAAATATGAGCGGGACACTTTTTTGTGGCTTCAAAGGACAGCGAAGTTCGAGAGGCTTTCTAATGAAAATGATACCAAGTATGATATAATTCCAGTTATATTTACTTGTGTAATGAACGATGCAAGTTTTCGACGCTAGGAAGGACAGCGTATGAGAAAGAAAGTTCTCATACATATACTGTTCTTCCTTGCGTGCGAAATATTCGTCGTTCAATACACAAGTAAATATCATCGGAATTATACAATATTTGGTATCATTTTCATTAGAAAAATGCCACGAATATGTTGGTCAAAGTCCCATAAAGAAATAATGGAAAATAAAGTTTCGGATTAGTGGTTATTGGATTAGTGGTTCACACCGATATACCCGCCCAGTAGCGGTTTACGCGGCGTGTTTACGTTTACACTGCTCGGTGACCAAAGCAGCTCGAGCTTCTTGGCTCCTCGCGGGGTATGCCCCCCAGTGGAATGGGCAGCGTAGGGACATACAGTTAAGCTTTCAGCACGACTTACAGTCGGACATTACTGTATTACTCTTTTCAAATGTCTTCTATTACAATGTACTTATCTCATTCTCTTTTAGTTTCGTTCGATAGACGAAACGACACAAGCCATGGCGTTTGATGGCATCAATTTTAAGGGGCAAAGTTTGAAAATAAGACGACCACATGACTACCAACCGATGCCAGGAATGACTGATAATCCAAGCATGAACGTGCCAGGTACGGTTCCCGGTATGTTTTATACATACTCCTTACATATGTTACATACTTTTCAAGAAGAATTCTCTTTTACCATTACATAGAAAAATTTGACAAATGTAACTTTTCATGATTTCAGATTCTCCGCACAAGATCTTCATTGGTGGTTTACCCAATTATTTGAACGAAGAACAGGTATGTAGGCAAATCCGTAGCATAATATTTCGTTTATTGCACACCTTTGGATGCAGTTTTTTAGTCACTGATGTCGATACTAGAATTAATCTATTTTGTTTGATCAAAATCGCAAAAAGAAAAAAACAGTGTAGAATATACAGAATACGTTTGAATGGCATCAGAGATTAAATGAACTGCGCCGCAGTATAACAATGCTGTAGGATTACTTTAACTATATGCTAGTTCTCAGCATTGTGAGATGTACCAAAGGATTAAATTATAACATAGGTATTTAGCTATTTAGCGGAGTTCGAAACTTGCGAAGATGTGTCAACTATCCAAATGCCATAGAGGTACGTATGTGTATCCATTGGATTCCAGCGTCGACTAGGTGTTATTTAAAACTATAGTTGAGTCAGGTTGCAATTCCATTTGTGTGTCTCTGGTCAAGATTTGGTGGTGTCGAACATTATTGTCCCTTGGAAAGTTCATCTCTCCTCGAATCGTCATTATTCGTTAGCAGATTAGGGAATTGGTTGTTAGTGGTGTTGCAGCATTCAGGCGGCATGCGGTTTCCAGCAGTCGCGTTTATTTACAGTTCTTTGAAGATCATCGTGGACCCAGCCAAGGGAATACGAAATACCGTTTTTTTTCTTTACACTCAGGAACTTCCGACATGAATATCAAATCAGACATTTATAAAGGGAAGGGTATAGGAGAGAAGAGTAGTTGTACATTTGAAATAATGATGGAAATTGAGAATTGTTAGGTGCGAAGGATTCTCTTCAGTGATAAAGGTTCTTTGCATTCCTTACATATCTAGAACACATTTACAGAATCAGTCTGTTCTCCTGCTATGGTATTTGCATCCGAAACAGATTTTTTAGGACGACAAGAGATAAATCAACGTTCTTTCGAGTGCATCGGTTCCATTTGTTTTTTTTTGTTTAATGGGATTACAGGGTCAACACATAAATCTTATGTGCATCTGGTAACAGCTCCAAGTCCTTTGGCATCTATTCTTTTTCAGGAGTATCTTTTCTCTTGCAGCTGTTTTCTTTACAGGCTTTTCAGGCTTTACAGCTCTTCGTCCTTGTGCCTTGATACATTTACAGGTTACACGAATGAACTTATATGTGTTTATAAGTATCAGTAATGTGCATTTGTACAAAGACAAAGTGCCAAGAGAAAGTAAGAAAATCAAAGTCGATAAAAATGTGATTATTTTGAACGTCGGAAAAAGTTAATGCTGTGTTCTTACAGTGATACGTTATTTAAATAATGATCAAAAAAAAGAAATGAAAAAAAAAGAAAAAGAAACAAAGAAATATAACCATTTGGTTATTGTATAGTAACTGTGGACTGATACCAGTGCCCTTTCTCCCCATTTCTTAGCTTAGGGTCGCGCCGATCAAAAGCATTTGCTTACCACTACCACTACTTCTACCACTACTTCTACCACTACTACTACTACTACTGAACATGACAAAATACCACACTGCCTGGAGAGAGGCTAGCCCTGTCCCTCGAGGCAAGTACTTATATCATTTTCATGCCTTCGTATTGGGCTTATGCGACTTTTGCAGCCCCTTTTTTGAAGATTTTGGTCCTTCTATACAAATGGTGCGTTTTCTAATTCGATAGTATTTTTTTATTGATAATAGCGTGTTGCTTGCTCACATGAGTACGAATGGTGCTATTAGGGATCACCGAATAGATAGAAAAATCTTTATGAATGTATGAAACTTCAGTAGTCACTAGAATAAAGTGGCCTAGTCTCCCAGGTGGTTATAATGTTTAAGCTAAATTCATATCTAGTATTCTTCACAATGATATAGTTCTTATTGAGGTGTATGCATAGAAGTGCCTGTAAATGTCTTGATTAAATCATGTACATACTTCTTGGATTATGTATGTAATGTTTTAATCGATACAGGATAAGGCCGAGTCTATGGTACGCTTTGATAAACGAATTAAAACGCTTATAAAACATCCATTATTGAGCCGTGTGCATCACAGTGTTACTCGGAAATACCAACTTCCGGTAACAATAGTAAATCTTCATTAAATGCAACATGCTGTTATCTCTGCTTTAGAGTTTTCAGTACTTCAGGGAAATGGAAAAAAACGTAAGTAAATTTAAGGTACACTTCTTTCTGAAGAGAGAATCAAAATGAGTGTGGGAGAATTCCGCGTTCGAAGAGCAAGAGTGTTCTGTTCGAAATATTGACAAAAATCTGTTCCAGACTGGAGTAAAACTTTTGTATGTAAGAAAGATATTGTGTGAAGATGTTAAATGGAAATCAAATAGGCGAGATATAACACATCTATCCTTTCATACTGAATTCTTTATCATTGGATTATGCAACTTCCATCAACCCATCCATACAATAAAGAATCATGACCATAAATTCCATTCTAGACTTGTTTCTTCGTAATTTGAAAGCATATGATAATAGTTCAATTATATTACATCTTTTATATAACATCAGAAAAGAAATGAGCATTAACAATCCTCAGAAGGGGCAGGGGTCTGGTTCAATTTTGACCAGGCTTTTCAAAGTCTTCATTTAGCTTTTCTGACGGCTAATTTAAGTTGTTAGTTATTCGTACTAGCTTTAACCTTTAGTGGACCGGCATTTCTCCATGGAAAACTTTAATTTTCTTTACGAAATTCTTCCTTTTCACTTTTTCATGTAGAATTACTTCATAATCGGTTGTCCATGCGTTTATCCTTGGCCACCCCGGCTCTCTAAAGTTTAATAAGGATGCACATATATAATAAATGAATAAATAACGATCTAAATTGGTTTAAATGTCATCGCTCACGAAGTCTTAAAAATTGTCTACTTTCTGAGGGTTAATTAAAAAAAAAGAGTTGCATAGTCTAAGCTGTTCTAGATGATTTTGCAGCAACATAAGTAAATAAGTAATGTTATTTTCGTAACACAGGTGAAGGAGTTATTGATGAGCTTTGGACAACTAAGAGCATTCAATCTAGTAAAGGATTCAGCTACAGGTCTGTCCAAGGGTTACGCATTCTGCGAGTATGTTGACGTGTCAATGACTGACCAAGCAATTGCTGGATTAAATGGGATGCAGCTGGGAGATAAGAAACTGATTGTTCAACGGGCTAGCGTAGGTGCCAAAAATCCTATGATCGGTGCACAGGCACCAGTACAAATTCAGGTGCCTGGACTGTCAATGGTGGGAACCAGTGGTCCAGCAACTGAGGTAGCATAATCAATTTCATATATGCTTTGTTTTAATCAAATTTCGAATGTTATAATAAGAATTGTTCGAATAATGTACGTAGGTGCTTTGCTTACTGAACATGGTAACACCTGAGGAACTAATGGAAGAAGAGGAGTATGAAGACATTCTAGAGGACATTAAAGAAGAATGTAACAAATATGGCGTAGTTAGATCAGTGGAAATACCAAGGCCTATAGAAGGTGTTGATGTACCTGGATGTGGAAAAGTATGTTTTATAATAATATATACACACAATTTCCTCACACACATTTTTTTATTAAATATAAAACATTTTTTTAACGTTGTTGCTGTTTTATTGCAGGTATTCGTCGAATTTAATAGCGTGATCGATTGCCAGAAAGCACAGCAAACACTCACAGGACGAAAATTCAATAATCGTGTTGTTGTGACATCTTATTTCGATTCTGACAAGTATCACCGCCGAGAATTTTAAAGAATAGAATTATTTCTTTTTTCATACCGATTAATAATTAACTACCAATGTATAATATATATATTGAATTAATAATCTAACAAGCTCGAAAATTAATCATTTTCTTTTATCCGATTGTACAAAGCCAATTGTAATTGATTTCCGATCGTATTGTCCAATTGAATGATGTTTATTGTAACTTGCGAATCTTTCGATAACCGATATAACCGTATTTAATTAATGTGTAATTTATGGGACATAATAATTCACAATTTTGAGCTAGTAAAAGAATAAAAAATAATGCGAAAGATACAATTATACAAGCGATATATTTAATTTCGATAATCAATCAAAGAGATTCAAATACTCGATAATCAACGGCGGATTTATACTAATACTGTTTAGGTTGACAGGCAGGCTCCATGAAATGTTTTACTGAAACATATATCACCAGTAAATTCAATTGGGTTTTTTTTATAAAAAAATCGAAATATGCTGACATTTATTTGATGTTTTCTATATGATTGTTAAATGAAAGTATCACTCAGTGTCCTACCGGTCACATCGTCTCGAATGTTTTTAAATCAATAACACATTGTTACGGTGTTTATATAAAATCTTTTCTTTTTTCACCTACACCCAAGTTTTGGTATATCCTTCAATTTAAGCATCATTTTGCAAAGCAGGTGCATACACATGCCGTTCTCCAGTGTCAGCATTGTCAACCACAAGTTTTTGTAGCGCCACGCAAAGTCCGCCGCCAGCAAGCAGCAGACCAATTCCTATTAGCACAACTATAGACCATGCTGGAATAGCAGTTCCCCCTAAAAAAAATTCAACATACTTATTATTATATCCGCTGTCACTCTTCTTTTAATTATATATTCATATATTTTTCGCTTACAGTAGTAACGTCGGTTAATTGTTTTCCGACCCCTTAAAATTTTACGTCTTGCTTCGACTTCGTCCATAAAAAGTCCTGCGATCACTGTTTAAAGTCATTTGATTAATATGAAGTAATTTTTATTATAATATGAATTTTTGTACTATTCGGCTTATAAATTCTCTGTGTTATATAGATAAAAACATTGTCGATAATACTATTGTGTTAAAATTAATTTTATCAGTAATTTATACAATTGTATTAGGACAATGAATGCTTTTGTAAAGATATATATTTAATTTCGCACTTTGTATAGATATTGTCGACTAGTTTTGGTGTGCAATTAAAAAGATAGATGCATTAAAAATTGTCACATTATTCCACAAATTAATTGTATAAGATTATTAATTGTTAAACAATACGAAAATTCATGTATTTACTTACGTAGACTTATAGTAAAGTAGCACAGTAACTTTTTCGACCACATTTTTGCATCAAACAGATGAAAACCTTCAAGATTAATGAATTGAAGACCACTTTGGGACAGAAATAATTGTGTGAGTAAGGTGAAATCGCGTTAGGACACCGAAGCGATATGAACGTGAATCCGCTGTGAATCAACGGTTTGATAAGGTGTATCTGATAACAGGTGGAAAATGCATCTTATCTGTTCTTGTAAGAGATAAAAAAGTATATATTCTCACATATGTAGCTATGTATTAGGAGTAACAGAATCGACACACTTTACGTACTTTAATAGTTTTTGCTTATCGATTATATTTCTTTGCAAGCGGATATTTAACTGTATAATTTAAAACGTTTTAAATATATATAGAAAACAGCTTGGTTTCGTTTCAATGGATTTATAATACAAGGATAAACATATGTTTGTACAAATTTATAATAAATATTTAAAAAAACTGGACATCCAAAAAGCAGCTGGTATTTAATCGTGCGGGGGAGTGCAGGTTGAAGATTCGGGTGAGTAGGAGTGGGATCTATTGAACAGAAAAGATTCACGGTCAATTATTAATATATCTCTTAATCGCATACGGACTTTTTATTCATTCAAAATCAAGAGAACAAAGTTATACAAATGTCAGCCGGTTACATGATCGCAGTGATACCGTTTTCGGTGGATGTCAAACTCACAAGAAGGACCCTCGAATCGAATGTGAAATCAAAGACCTTTTGCTGTACCATGGCAGTATATTACATAAATATACCCTATTTATAACATATAGCCTGAGTTACATAGTATAAAGTATAATTTAGAAGGAACATCGCAAGTTAACTAATACTTCCCCTATAGTTTTTGTTACTAATCTTTCGAAATGTTTACTTGAATATTAGTTTAAATTTATGTAATATTGTAATATAACATAATTTCAATTTCGAAGGATATAATATTTAAAACCGTTGGTATCAGTGTTATATATAATAATTTTTGACAATCAATATACATTCCCTATGTGTTTCAAACAACATTCAACGCAAATATCGTGAAAACAAGACATTTTGTAGATTGGCAAATATATATAATTACCGCAATAATAGAAATAGAAACAACTGGCATATACAGCATGTATATTATATATATACACAAGGCATTCTAAAACATCGTGTTTCACATAACAATCTGATCCGCCTCATGCAGCAGCACTCGTATTTTTTTCCTTTCTTCACTTTCTTCATCTTAATCACTCTATTTTTTTTACTTTAACACATTCTCTCATTCCCTTTCTTTCTCTCAATCTCTCATGCGCGCTCTCTCTCTCTCTCTCTCTCTCTCTCTCTCTCTCTCTCTCTCTCTCTCTTTGTTTCTCATATGGAAACTGTAATTTCATTGGTATGACATAATTAATTTAGTGATGGGTATTCAAACCAACGTTAGCGGCTTTAAACTCGAGCCCGCTCAAGCGCCTTAATGTTCAAACTAGTGTTGTAAAAATTGAAAAGTTCGAATTTGGAATTCTATCAAATATTTTTCTAACTATTTTATTCGGATATTATTCTTATCATGAGCTATATATTAAGCGATCGTATTTATCTGTCGATTTAAAATATTTACTTGGATTCTGTTTAATCTTTTCTAATAATTCGACAGTATTATATATGCTACTATAAATTCTTATCCAACTAATTGTCTTCCACCCCGAATACTAATAAACTTTCAAAATCTTTGATTTTAGGTAACTAAGTAACTCTCGATAGCTTTTAAACTTCGTTTGAACTTTATTTACATCTCTAGTTCGAACATACGTAAGCGGCTTGAATGTTTAAACCACCGCGAACAAAATTTAAATTTTTATATTTTTCACTATATTAGAATGAAAGCATTATCAATGCTTTCATCTTATCAAGCCAGAAATGAAATTGAACGAATAGTTTTTAATAGTATGCTATGTTAACATAATACTAATAATAATTATTAGTTACTTTTTCATCATAATACAGCGAACAATATAAAAGTTTAAATATTAGTTATAGATGAATAGTCTCGAGGATTGATGAAAAGAAAAAGACGCATACAGCGTTTGCAAGCTCGAACAGGTTGAAGTTTCTCCATCACTCTCCCCCCTACCCCCTTTCGACACCACGTCATTTTTTCTCATTTGTTTCTAGTCAGCACCATTATATTTTCGAAGAAATCTTCGCGCGAATAAATACATACTTAGTTTTTTAACCAAGTTGCCACATAACTGCCACAACCGAGTCCCATTATCATGACAATTCCAAAGTTATTGTATTTTAAAGGAGTTCTCTGACGTTACAATCTACACGATATTTGACTTGAGAGTACAATAGATTCAATTCATTCGAGATAGAATCGTTAAGAAAGTCGTTTCGTATAATAAAGGAAATGTAATACTGCATTTAAATATTTTATACACGGTATTCTCAGAAAATGTTCAAGACCAATAATAATATAATTATACTATCCCGTACAAGTTTGTTCATTGTAAGTTTCCCTAAAAACAACTTTTTTTTCATTCGCAATAGTTGAATAACAAATTTGTGTGTACACACATCTACAGCAGGGAGTTCCAACTTGTTCCCCTCCGAGAACCGCAAGGTCCCCACCATTAGTCAAACCTCTTCCCACTACTTTAATATCCGACTGTAAGTTTTGCTGTAGTAGTGTGAACTACTAATCCAATTACAAAACTTCTTTATTTTTCATTATTTTTTTATGGGACTTTGACCAACATATTCGTGGCATTTTTCTAATAAAAATGATACCAAATATGATATAATTCCGATGATATTTAGAAGAACTCTCAGAGTCCTTTTCTTTCCCATACACTGTCCTTTGCATCGAAAATTTTCATCCTTCATTACACAAGTAAATATAATTGAAATTATATCATGCTTGGTATCATCATCATTAGAAACATGCCACGAATATGTTGGTCAAAGCCCCATCAAAAAATAATGAAAAATAAAGAAGATATGTTTACACTTCTCGACGACTTCGCTGTCCTTTTCTACGTTCACAATTGAGACAAATGTGTGTGCCCATCTCTGCCCTACGGCAACGATGAAGTCTAAAAGTGGTGGTAAAACCTAAGCGGGGAATGTGCCGCGTATGACTCATAAGCCACAAGTTGGAACTACCTGATCTACAATATACCTGATCATACTCCATCTGTTTACATTCACGTCTCGCATCTACTTCTGGATTTCATTAGACACGATGGAAACAAATTTTTGAATTCTGCTGAAACAGTGTAATTTAAAACTGGCTCACGTATACATTAAACACAGACCCGTGCATTAACGTTTCAAATTACGGGTTACAACACCGTATACACATTTGAATACAATGTATACTATCGACCTCTATCTGACAACAAAAACTGCATCATCATTTATTTATTAACATATAAATATTTAGTGTATAAATAAAGAAATGCATGACAAATGTTATCTGGTGTAATACAGAAACATTTCTAGAGATATGCGACATAAATTAAAAAAAAAGAAAACGTCACTTAAAATGAAAAGGAAATTTGTACACGTAACCGTTCAGAACGTTACATTTCTTAACAATATGAACAACCGGTTACATAAATAATTACTCTAAATTAATAAATTCTTAGGTTTCGAGGTAATAAATAAATACAATGTAATAATGATATATACTAATAATCGCGTAACGAAATAAAAATAAAGAAAACAAAGTACGTTCTTCTTGACATAGTGATCATTCATAAATTCTTCGTTGCATTCGGTATCTTTTTCATAATGAACTTTCCGATTTCAATTATATGTGTCCGGTTTTTGGAATTTGTAGAGCTAAGGTGTATGAAATTAAATAAAAAAAATAAATATTAATAATATTGTAAAACGCTCGTGTCGCAGGGTAAGTACTAATGCTCTTTGCAATTCTTGTGATAATACTATAAGTACAGTTTGTTATTATACTTTTATTCGTGACATATTAAAAGAAAGCTCAGCAAGAGTCATAACGACACTCAATTCCCTACAAATGTACGAAAAAAGTATTGATAAATGAAACTGTACTTTAGGTAATAGAGCATCTCTAAGGTAATTTCGCTAGACTTTACAAGCTACGTTAGAAGTGTCTCTAACAGTGGACTTAGTCGTTACAGGTTCTCATCTAAATACGAATCTTTCTGTCTAAGCAATGACCTAGTTTCAATCAAAGTCACTTCGCAATTTCACTTCAAATACTGTATTTAGTGGATGGCATAATGACTTTAAGGTAGTTGAAGGTCAATGAGTCTTTTCTTAATTAACCTTTTCGGTACGATTGCAGATTATAGTTCACGGTCACCAAATACTCAAATTTACTGATTGTTTTTCTTTTTTTCATATAACTGTTGTAAATTGTCTTCAGTGAATTTAATTTAATTTGGCATTGTGTATTCGGTAGATTATGCATTCCTATCCGATATACCTATTCGTTCGCGCATTATTAACACATTGCTGATCAGCTGTTTTATGCAAAAATTAACGTGTGTCACTGGCTATTTTCGCAACCGGGTAGAACGATCAAGCAGACATTATCCAACACAATAAATAATAATACGATGAAATCTTACAGATTTTGGCCTTCGATAATTATAATACATATGTTTTTAGGCCAGGCTACAACGTTTGTGCATGAAAACACTTGTATAAAGTTTGTAACCGGTCAACAAGCTGTTATCAACGCGACCATAGGAAAGAATTCAACATGACGATATAGAATTTCGTCGTCCCTAGAGTTTCGGCCATTGAATTGCACTTCATGGATGTCTCTGTCGTACCAAAAAGGTCGAATTGGTGATGTTGTTACTCGAAGTATGCTCACTGAAATGCATTCGAAATTAATATCTATTATTATTGTGTCCCTTAAACACTATTGCGATGTATTTCTTATGTTGGCTCGACGTATTGCTACTAGCCACGTTACCTTTCTCTTAATTTTTATTAATTTTTCTTTTTCTCTTTTTTTTTATTTAACAAAGTGACAATTCTTTGTCTTTTCAATACCCGAGATTGTTTCCGCCCCTACCACCTGTTTACTAAATCAGTCGAGTTGTTATTGCGTTTTCAAGGAACGCCCTATCCTCATTGCAGAATTATATAACTAAATGCATGTGGTATTCTATTTATTCTTTTCAGAGGTCTCTATTTCACACATGTTAAGCGTATCCGTGATGGTATATGTACTAACAAAAAAACAGACAAATTAAAATACGAATATATTAACAAATGTGGAATAGGAATCTCTAAATACACAAGGTAGCTGTGTGGTAAACTTTACACGTATCGCAGATCTAAATACGAGCAACGCACGTACTTAGATGGATACTTTCGTTTCACGTGTACCTGTGAAATGAATACATGTTCAAAGCTGTGATCTCCCAATTCTTTTATCTCCCGACAAAATATTAATTTATCATTAGTAGACTGCGGATGTTTATGCAATTTGCAATTTTTGTAGACGAATTTTAAAAACTCGAATCAAATGAAATCTTATTCTCCGTGGTAGTAGCCTATTTAAATCTGAAATAAATTAAACTCGTACTAAATTCTGTCGTATTTTATGTTCTAGCATTTTTTGAAAATTTTCAAAAGCCATAATTGCATAAATATCCGCAGTCCAATCATTAGTTAATATTTATATTGTTATATATTATATATAACGTTCCATTTGTATATATATATATATATACCATATAACATTATAAATTCATTTCATAATATATCCTGCAAAATGCAATATTTTCTATGCAAGAGCAAAGATCTTCGAAAGCTCTCGTGCCGTGCTCGTATGAACGTATTTAATTATGTTACTATTGTGATTACTTCAGAGTAACAAGTATATTTCTAGCTGCGGAGCAAAGACAGCGGCGTTTCTGTTACAATGTTATCATTCGTTAATAATAGTGTTAATATTTAATAAATAGATACCGCAATTATCATTGAACGTACTTTTTTTTAAACATATGTATATATATAATTTATATTACATCATAGATATATATATATATATATGTACATACATACACATATGTATTATATATATACATATATATATATACATGCATGTGTATAATAAATTAATTGAATATATTACCGCATAGTCGGGTACGTTCTACGTGCTAAATTTTTAGGTTTAAACTTAGGTTTACCTTGTGGCTAGCTGATGGTACGATCCGAGCTGTTTTTCTTCGTTTCGCTTGATGGCATAATAGAAATATTCGTCGAGGAAGATGAAACAATGTCCTTAGACAGGCTACCATTCGGTGTTAATTTGTTGCTACTATCTTGCGGAGTGCTGCTCTTTTTATTGTTGTCACAATCTTTCACGCTATCGTCAGTAGCTTTACATGGTTCGTTACACTCATGCTTAGTACTGTTTGTTTGTTCCTTCATCATTTCACTGTTTTCTACACTGCTGCCGCTTTTAAAGATGCTTTCTCTGAGCAGTACTTCTCTAAACGTGGCCAAGGTTTTACGGAGCGTTATGCAAAAACCTCTAGATGCAGGTATCAACGGAAATTCTGGGAGAATCTTGTTGTCTAAAAGAAGAAAGGACTATTACTTTATGGACTATCACTTTAACCCTCACACGGTCTGTTGATCATTTCTAGGAAATAAGCTTATTTTTGTTTCTGAAGAAATGGCAATAATGACTAGATTGAGGATCTTTATGCAAAATAAAAATGTTTTGCATTGAGTGTGGGAAGCAGGAACAACATAAAAATTCATTTCATACCTTAACGACTTTGTTACGTTAAAAGCAACATTACAACATTCTTGAATTTTTAAATCTTTTACTGTTTTATATTTCGTCCAACCAATTTCTTCATAAATGCATAAAGATCCGCAGTCTAATAATGACAATAATTAAATTTAATTTCATTAACGTTATTTTAAATGAAGATCGTACGAGGGTTAAATTAATATACAGGCAACAAGAAGGAAAGAGAAAATGATTGCGACGTACCAACGTCTGATATCTGTTTAAACGTAGTGGGTGTTACCGGAGACAGTGGATGTTGATTGTTGTGTTGTTCAGAAATTTCCATCCACAAGTCTAATCGCTGTAAAAATTTCTTCGAGTGTCTCTTAAAATGTTCAACAATGATATCTTTGAAAATAGGTGGCGGGTGTTGCAGTAGTTTGGTTTGAGCTTGAACTAATTTCAGCACAACCATTTCATTATACATCCTTGAATTCTCCCTTCCTTCTTGGGAGCCCTTCTGTTTCTCGAAACCGGCTTCGTTGAAGTATGGCTCGGGTACGAGAATAAGGCCCTGAATTGAGACTATAACTTGCAATAACGTTGAAGAACTTGTCCATACTTCTGTTCCACGACCAGACCACGTTCCAAGCAGACTCACGCATACTTTACCATCTTCGTAGAGATTGGGATTTAATCTATCGTTACAATAGGATATATAATGGCAGAGCGGAGGAGCGATCGGATAATCGGCGGACAATTGGAAATCAAATAGGAAGAGACCGTCCTCGTATGGTGTTTTTTCCGGTCCGCGAAACATTACCGAATATAAATCTATCCTATCTTCGAATCCTTTCACCCATATACCCGGTGGAAGCGAACTCTTCAAGAGTTTTAATTCCTTGGAAACAGTGCGGAAAAAGTTTGTGGGGTCTGTAGGTTGGAACATGGTTAATTTAAATTTATGGCTATCCGGAGCCGTTTCCTCTATAGAAAATCCTTCTCCCTCTGCATATATCGGTGGTGGAATCTCTACAGAAGATTCAGACGGCTCCTGTACCAATTCTATACGTGTCTCTTCTTCCTTTTTCTGCTTCTTCAAAGGAGACGAACCCTTCTCGGCATCGGATAACGACATTTTTGACAATCCAAATCTTTTAGAAACTTCTGCGTGCGCCAGGACAAGCTGAGCCTTTATCAAGGTGCACAGTTTCACACAGACTTGAGAACCTGCCACGTGAGAACTAGTTACTTGTGTCGGCGTCTTCGCGACTTTGTGCGCTTCAGGTTTCTCCGCTGAACGATCCTGTACGTTGTTTGCATCCTCGCTAAGCAGAAATTCTCCGCTCGACTCGCTCGAACCGGATTCTTTCTTCGAATTTTCAGCAGAATATAGTCCAGAATCTTCTGGATTCGGATTGACATTGATGAACAATCGATCGTTCGATTCTTCAACTTTCTCGTTCTGGTGTTGTTTGTCAGTGTCCTCGTTGTTCTTATTATCGACAGATTCCGTCATATCCGTTACCGTAATTACTTTCTCGCTGTTTTCTATATCATTCTTTTCTATGTTTTCCTCGGATTCGCCGGGTTTATGAGTAAATAATCTTGTTACTTGATCCGCCATACGCTGCGCCACGTTGGCTCGACCACGTTCTCGAACTCTTTCCAATAATCCTTGGAAATGGCTTTCGTGAAAAAAGGAAGTACCCATAAGCTTGTCCATGTATCGACAATCTTTATATACTTCTAATAATTTCCTCATGACCTCGGTCGTCTGAAGTGACGGGTTTTGAGTAAAGATTTCTTCCAGTCTGGACATCGCGATTCGGGCTTTTTCAATGTGTGCGGCCAATTTCGGCTTTATATTTACTAACTCCGTTTGTTCTGTTCCATCGGTGTCGGCGATAAAACAATCTTCCAATTCCGTTTCCCACGATGCATCCGACGACACGTCATCCCATAATTCACCTTCGTCACTGTCATATTCGCCTACCTTGTACAGATCTTGAGGCCAACACATACTTACGTGACCATCGACCCACCACACTTTAACTCGACCCTCTGGATAATTATCTAGCACTTGACCAGCAGTGCATCCAGCGTCTTCTCCTTCGAAATTGGCTATTCGAATTACTAACGTGCCAGGTCTGTATTGAAAATCTGGATGATCCTTCAAATCGTATACACTGACCTCGCGTTCTTCTATCAAAATTGGTCTAACAAATAGTTTTACGCAGATTAATATTGTTTTCCACGAAATTTAATTGATTTAAATTTAGAAACGATTACTTACTGCGGACTTTGACTAGAAGTATACGTTTTGAACCATTTTATTTTTGCTGTTCTACCTTGGTGATCAACGCTTTGAACTACACCGTACATTCGCGATTCTTCCTTCTGATCGACTACAAAATCACCTGGGAAGAACTCTTTATCATCTAAGTGATGAATCGGGTAAAGTTGCGTCGATGGAATGCCTAAATAAATATAACGGTAGAGATTGAACGTGTTATATATAATTATTATACTGCGAACCTTTATGCAAAATAAAAATTGTCTGCATCGATTGCAAGATTATTTCTTCCCTTAATTATTTTAATGGGGGACAATCATCTATTGTTGACATCTTCAATTTGTCAAATTTTCCAACAACTTTGAATTTCATCTACTCAATTTTGCTACAAATGCATAAAGATCCGCAGTCTAATAATTATGTAATCGATAGACGCGTGCGAGAACCCGAAAATGTCGGGAAACCCACTCTCGACCCAACATTTTCGGGATCCCGCACACCTCCAGTAATCAAGAAAATTTCTTTAGTACAGTACCGAATTCTACAGAGCCATCTTGCCATACAACATTAGCTTTTGTATTTGTAGATAATGTTTCTACTACGATTTTAGTTCCTGGAATAAGTGGGACCGGTGGTATCTTCTTCTTTGCTTTGCAAAGTTTTTTCTTTTTCAACACTTTAGTCATTAAAGCTGGACCCTTTTTCTTTTTTCCCATAGAAGACATACTGGAACAACCGCTAGATACCTGTGCACACAAAGTTGTTTATTACATCTACTGATTCTGGAACAATGTGTAAGGTAGCAAGAAACCTTACCGAAGCACTGTCGCTTTGCGAACCTGTGTCTTCTGTATCCCAATCGTCTGAACTTTCAGTATTTTGGTTTTGTGCTGGAGGCATTAGGGTGTTATTGCTTGTCACGTTTTGTAGGTTATTAATGTTATTTTGAGCATTCTCCTCTAATGTCTGTTGCTCGTTATCTTTGTCCTTGTCCTTATCCTTCTTTTTCTCTTCGACTGGTTTTGTGATACTAATGTTTGGACGTGTTTTTTTCGGACTATGCTTAGGAACTGGAAAAACACCTCTTTGCAGCTTCCTCCATTGTTCTCGTGTAATGACACTTTCATCACCTTTAATTACATAGAAATTTCGATCTCCCACTTGTACAGTTGAAGGTTCAAATACATTTAATAATTTCAATTTTTTCAAGTTTTCTCCTTCCACTACAAACTTTGGTTGCGCTTGATCCGACCAAGCACCATCCTTCGAATAGGCTCTGCACTGCCAATGTACTCCTACCCAATCTGTCTCTACCTTTTCGACAGTTACTTTTGTCATTTTCAATGGCTTAGTTTTTCTTTTCACTTTCATTTCTTTTGTACATGTAATCCACTGTGCATCTTCTAGGCAGTGAACTGGTCCCCACAAACATTGACCGGGATAAAACTCGGAGGAATGAGGAAAGTCGTTATCCTAAAAGATTTTCATTGTATCAAGATAATGTTAAGACTTCATTTGAACATCATTCGAATGCTTACGCTGTCTCGTTTCTCTTCTAACTGTCCTAAGACACGAGAATCCATTTCGTTCACGACACAACGTGATCCGTCGGGTGTAGTCAACCACAATTTAAAGTGTGCCATTTTAATTCCGCCGACCCACGAATCCATGCAAACAGCTATATCTGTTGCAAACTCCTAGAAACAGAAACAATTAACAACAATGTACAAAATTGCCAGAAGCAGTCGCTGTACCATCGACAGATTACATACTTCTAAAGAAACTAAATCCTCGCTCCTAATATTTGTAAGGACCTGTTTAGTACCAGTCGCTTGTATGCAAGCACTCAATTCGATTTCCCTACAATATCCTCTTTGTGTGTCTTTCCCTTTGATCATTCGACGCACAACATCCCCTGGCATAAGCGTTCTGTCCGCCAAGTAAACCTATGAATGAAATATCTAACATTCGTTAAGGGGGTAGTCTCGTTTCCAGGATTGCAATGGTATGCAACGCGCCTTCTCAGTAGTCAAAAGCACTAAATAAAAGATCAGTCTAGGCCGCGATTGCCCTCAAAAGTTCAATTTTACGTTTACGAGGTGTAATTTGCATTATTCAGCAGTATGTAGCCGTCGCAGCTTTATGCTTCCAAATAACACAAATTATGCCTGGTAAACGTAAAAATAGGACTTTTGAGGGCAACTACAGCCTACATTGATCTTTCATCTAGTGCTTCTGACTACTGAAAATCCCCATCACATGCATTATCAAGAAATGAGAAGACGCATCCTGCACCCTTGCAATTCTGGAAACGAGAGTCTACCCCCTTAAACCCGTAATATTTTAACAACCACGGTATATGTATTGAAACCAAATTCAAATTCGAATTTAGCATTCGGTCGCAGATATGGTTCGAGTGACAGGTGTTGCTGTTCGGAAACTTAAAAACATAAATACTAGAGAAAGAAGGTATAATAGAATGAAATTACAAGGTATTGTTTTACGTGACCGATAATCGTTTGGCCAGTGACGAACGAATGATGTTATATTATGAAGTATCGAATACCTTCTTCGCGTTGACTAACTCCTCGACACCGGAGGGATGCCAGACCACGCGAATCTCGCCCTTTTTTCTCTTCGGGCTCTCTTCGCTGTCGGAACTTTCCTCGGACAAATCCTCGTCGTCGTTTTCCATAACGATCCCGAACACAACGTTACCCCTTTTGTCCACACGGTAGACAACATCCTCGAAAAAGTACTGACACTCTACCCCTAAGTTCGTAGCCATCTTTCCTCTGATCACTGAATGGTATTCGGTCTCCGGCGACGACTGACAGAAGGTTACACGGCGCAACGATTACGGCGCACGTCGCAACCAGGGAACTCGACTCCGACCCCGAACCCGACCCCAACCCCGATCCAAGGATCACCTTCAGGATGCCCCTTGATTGTTTCTCTCCGGTCGAGTTATTATCGACTCTCTTTCAATCGAGATTCTTCTTGCATTTTTCAACCGTCACTTTCCACCGTCTATACAAATATTTTGATTTAATGTCACATTGAACTATACCTGTACACTGTATAGTGTGTACGCATGCATATACACGGTGTCCCAATCAGACCACGGATCTTTATGCAAAATAAAAATTTTCCATCTGAATTGCAACAAACTGGAGTGAAATAAAAATTCATTTTCTTCGTTAACCCTTATGTAGCCAACCGAAATGTATAGGGCTTTTGTATTGGGTTGGTAAGAAAGTAATTTCAGTAAGTAATTTCGGTAAATTTGATGCGTTGCTATTACACATTTCGCAAGTGTCCGGATACTTTTGAGCAGTAGTGTACTTCAACAAATTGTTAATTATTATTAATCTCTTTCTTATTCATGTAGTTTACATCATATGTTAATTCAAAATAATAATACAAAAAAGTTGATTACAAGTTTGAACAAATTTTGAGCTACTCGTTCAACGAGCTCAATTTTTAGGAATGGGTTGATATAGGAACTGGCTGGATCTCTTATAGTAGTAATGTTCATGAATTACCGTTATTGTCTTTTATACGACTATGTTAACCAAAGAGACAAGAAGTATCTTTTATTTGTTTGGTGAAGAAAATCTGCATACATAATAAAATAGAACAGAACTAATTTATTAGGAGATTCTAGACTATTTTATATGTACAATTAACATTCATAGTGGAATTTGCAGAAGTTTATCACATCGTTTAACGTTATCTTTATACGAAAATACAATTTCGTTATTGTTTAGACGTCTCTTTACAGAGCAAACAACATATCAAATAGTAATCCTCACACAATTGATACATGAGAATTTTACAGTTTCCTAGGAAAAAAATATTGTTGAAGCTAGAAATTATACATATATTTTTAGAAAATATATGATTTGCGTGTACGCATATATATGTTTAAAATAAAATAATTTGATTTAGGTGGAAAAGCTAATCGAGGTGTAAAGTAAGCAAAGAATGCATTGACTAGATAAGTAAATTGGACAAGTGTTTGAAGATCATGGAAAATAATTTCTAGACTGTGGATCTTTATGCAAAATAAAGATTGTCTGCATCGATTGCAAGAAATAGGATCTACATTGAATGTTATTTTTCTCTTAATAATTTTCATAGAGGAGAAATCATATGTATGACCTCTACAGTTTTTAAAATTTTTCAACAATTTTGAATTTCATCTACTTAATTTTGTTATATGCATAAAGCATAATGCATAAAGATCCGCAGTCTAATAATTTGCTATAGAATCTTTTTTCTGATTAGAACAATTAAACTGCAAAATGAGTACGTTGAAATCCTTGGCCCAGACTTTGTAATATAGTCTGCACCACATGCTCATTCTGATGATAAAAGACATAAGCATCAAATTTGGTTGCTCGGCTGCAGTTGGTATCTCTGAAAAGACAAGTAAAAATATAATTACACATGCATACGCTATTAATAGAGGGAATATAATATTATATTACCCTGCGATAAAAGCAAAATAGTTTGGAATTTTTACAGTACGGCCGCAAGAAGAGATTTCCATGTAACTTTGTTTACATAATACCTAAACGTTTAGATAAATATCACCATTAATATATTATATACTTCTATACGCGAACAATTCTATATAACGTACTTTATCATCTGTCTCTTGAGTCACTCTAATGCCAATTTCTAAACATTCAAATTTAACAGACACTAATTTTAAATTTTCTGATTTCAACACTTGAACGATCGCCCTTTCAATTTGTTTAACATCTCCCTGTGTACCAATATACATAGAACCGCAATATTTAACCGAAAATCCTGCATTGAATGTCTTCTGTATTGGCATAGATACATCGGATTTTTCTTCATGATCTTGTTTGTTTGAATTCAGCTGTCTTAAAAGTTTCTTCAAACAATCGACACCTGAGCTTTGCATCAGATGTATTATTGGAGCATATATTTCTTGTGTATCCTTATTGCGATGCTAAAAAATTATAATATTAAGAAAACGTACTGTTCTATAATTTAAGGTTCACTATTTAGTTCAGAAATACATACTTTAATTACATACAAGCTCACAGGTTGACCCACAGTTTTCCTCATAATTCTAGACAATTGACCCTTAGTGCTGGATGTTATGGCATATCCATTTATCTCATCCAAAATGTCACCAATTTCGATCTTATCCTAGCAAAACACAAAACGAATAAAACTATGAATTACAATGAATAAATATCATAGTTTAAAAGGAAATAATCTATTTCTTACATCTTCGGCAGCTACAGAATTTTTGCCCACATTTATTATTAAAGCTTTCCCGTTGATAAAACTGAAATAGAAAGAAAAATGTCATTTGGAATAAGAATTCGCGTGTATAATTTCAATTTCTTACCATACAGAGATTCCTAAGCTTTTGCATGGCACTAATTCTAGTGCTGTGCATTCTGGTAGGTCCCAACTCTCATCCAAAAAACTAGAATTCCGTAAATTTAATTTAAAGTTTAGTTTACTACTTTGTAGTAATACAGAAAAAAATATTTCACCAAGAATCTCATCTCCTAAGATACTGTTTTTATCATAGTAATCTATAGCCATCAATGGTGTCCTCACCTAAATCATTTTATGTAAACCAATTTATCTAAATAGTTTTATGTGCAGTAATTAACACTTTGCTGACTGGCAACTTGAAAACAAAACGATAAGATAAATAAGAATACCTAAAATGCTCTTAAAAAGAATTCTTTATCTGAGCAACGTTCGAAACACGAGTATGCTCGTCACCAGTCAACAATGTGTAACCCCTTGCCTTACAATATCGTATCTGACTTGTGATGAAGATTCTGAACAGATTCTGATAAAAATGTATGCTAATAATTTCCTTTAAACCAAAATAAAATTCTATTTTGGTCTTGTCAATGTACAACTATTGGAGAACATATAGGTATAGAATTTCTATCAATCTTCTCCTTTTTTAGGAAATTACTATCTACAAAAAAGTTCTAATCACTGAAACTATAAAATAAATCGTACAGCAAGGGGTTAATGTATGTAGTTGAAGTATACCAGCAGTTCAATTGGCATATGAAGGCATTTTCGCATCAAACATGTTCTAATTAAAAGCCTAAAACGACCAGTGGGTGTTTGTACTTTTGGATTTAGTTTAACTTGTTCAACCATTAATGGATAAGTACTAGAGGAACTGGAACAATATAATCAGTTAGTTTAATAGTATAATCAAAAATATATTCTATGTAATTCTACAGTTTATTCTTTTAAACCTGAAATGTTTCTCTGCAATCTCTTCCATCCAATACCAAGCATCAGGTAACTTTGGGAAACCTATAGGAGTCAAGCTCATTAATACACCTTGTTGTAAACATTTTTCTAAACATTTACAGAACGAAGGTAAATCTAAGTTTCTGTCATCAATTCCCCTGTCACATTCTGTTAATTTTCGTGTCCAACCTAAAATAGAACGATTGATTTATCAAGTTTACAGCACGATAGTAAAGCCTTGAACAACTAACAACGATAAGCTAAATATTAAATTATGAACATAATTTTGAGTTACCTTTTAATTCTTTAATAAGCGGACTTGAGACCGTCATCGCATTGTCAATTGAACTTATTGTCATAAGATGACAACTATTTATGTACTTACTTTAATAAGTAAATCAGGTTATAGGTTAGAAACTCGTGATGATATAAAACCTTTTAAATCGATTTAAAACGACATTCATGCGTATGATTGTTTCATCAGTTTTAATGTTTATAGACCAACGACGGAAGCACAGTCATCCATCATAAAATCATTTTCAATATCGAATTATTGCCAGAGAAGTTGCGCAATTTGTAATTCAATATTTTTTCTCAAACAGTCCAGTTGCTTACTGAACGCGTTTAAATTCATATTATATATTATTAATTAGGGGTTATGGCATGGCTGTGTATAGATGCATCATGTATATACATGTGCAGTACTCTGCAGTCTCATATATGTAGTGCAATTTTCTATTTATAGATTTGGAGATCCTTAGGACTCCCGTACGTGTCTTTACCATTTTA
Organism: Lasioglossum figueresi; assembly: GCA_028455805.1. NCBI lineage: Eukaryota > Metazoa > Arthropoda > Insecta > Hymenoptera > Halictidae > Lasioglossum > Lasioglossum figueresi. The sequence continues at coordinate 8,817,613 of CM052190.1, read as the reverse complement.
ATATCATCTCCGATGTTACCGATAATATTCGTGAATTCAGATTTATTATAGGTTTTGTACTTTAATCAGAAAATGACAATGTATATATTAGGTTTTGCACTCCAACTACACCCTTTTGCAAAGATTATTTTCAGCCATTTAAAAGTAATTATTCATTTATTTAGATAAATTATACAGAGCAGTGGTGGTGTTTGACCATGTCTGATCATGTCTGATCTACCCTACAGATCATCACTTGGCGGGAACAAATGCAGACGGCGCGGTGGTAGTATATTCAAACGATGAAAACAGCGATTACGGAATATAAATTTACCTCTAAAGTTCTTTTCTTTTAATTTCCACCTTCACGTACATAGGAAAAATCAAATGCTCGAACAGTTTAAATACTTCGTATCGAACGGTTCGGGTAAGATCGATGGAGTGTTCGGGTAAATTCGGTAGCGTCCGTTGCGGAACTATAATCAGAGAATATCTATAATATTATACGCCCATGCACGCAAACCATGGTTGTGCGGAAACAAAGTTCATATGATAACGTGTATCATCTCTGCGTGTATTAATTCTTAAGTGATCGCATGATGAAGGCTTGAGTGCAATCGACACGCCCGTCGTCGTCAGTATATCTTGAACCGCATAAAGTTTTACTACTGTCCGTTCGTTTTTACAAGTTTGATTATTGAATTGTTCAACCGTCATTTTTTGACGTTAGTGTAATTTCGTTGCATTATTAGAAACGGTGTAATTTCGTTAAATACATAAAATTCCAGTGGTACTAAATATAAACAGATTTCAGGATCGTTAACAATGGCAACTGTGATACCTATCGTGGATGAAATTAAATCAAAGGCTTTGGAAGTCTTCGCAAATGAATTTGGTGAGGAGGCTGACATTTGCGTATGCGCGCCAGGTCGCGTAAATTTGATCGGAGAACACACCGATTACAATGAAGGCTTCGTTTTGCCGATGGTAAACATTTCGAATGTTAAAATGAATGTAGTAGGATATTTATACATATATTATATTTCATCAAACAATTAAAACAATTGTTTCGGATATATATAATATTTTTCTTTGGTTTTGTTATGTTAACATGTAAATAATAATTACTTGGTGAATACACATTATTTCGCTGTACTTGCTATTTTAATAATAATATTATAATTTATTTCACTGATAAAAAATGTATTTTTCTCAATATCCGATACCGTTTCATAACAAAAGATATGTAATCTAATTTGTCGCGATAATCTTTATCGCATTTACTAGATTGCGTAACAAAAAAAAAGTACAAATATGTTTTACATTTTTTAAACATTTAAAAAATTTTTTAAAGTTCAATTTTCAATATGTATGTAATTAATTAGCAATAAACAAGAATATCAATATATATATTTCTAGGCGTTACCCATGGTCACAGTTATGGTTGGTAAAAGAAATAATACAGACAAATGCAAGATTATTTCAATTAATGAGACACTCGGTTCTGAAAATTGGGTTGAATTCGAACCAAGCCCTCGTAAGAGCATAAAGAAAGGAGAACCAAAATGGGCTAACTATGTGAAAGGATGCATAGCTTATTTCTTTTGTGAGCAACATTTTATTTATTTCCAATAGTTTAGGATCCATTGCAGTTGTTAGAAATTTAATTACACGTTTATTTATAGGCGATGTACCGTGTTTTAATGCTGTAATTGCATCATCTGTACCAATTGGGGCTGGTCTTAGTAGTTCTGCTGCATTAGAAGTTGCTACATACACATTTTTAGAAACATTAAGTGGAAAGCAGACAAAGAAGCTCAAGGATAAGGTACAATCAACTTAAGGAATTAACTTAACTTGCTATTCTCAAAAATTTTCTGTTTAAAAATAACGAAAAGTAAAAGTGGAACGTTTTATAGGCTTCTTCATGTCAGCGTGTCGAGCATGATTTTGCTAATGTGCCATGCGGCATAATGGATCAATTTATCTCTGTGATGGGAAAAGAAGGATACGCCCTTCTTCTTGACTGTAGAGACCTAAGCACGAAGCTAATACCTATGTCACGAATCGACGACTATGTTTTTCTTATTACCAATTCCAATGCTCCGCACAAGTTAAGTTCCAGTGCATACTGCGACCGTAGAGATAGTTGCTACGAAGCTGCAAAGAAATTGAACAAAAAGAGTTTACGCGAGGCATCTATGAGCGATATTAAAGGTAAAAAACAAGCTTAAAATTGACCAAGAATTATTTGATTAAATTTGGGATTTTTTTTTCAGTATTGCAATCACAAAATGTATCAGAAACTATGATAAAAAGAGCTCGCCATGTAGTTACAGAAATTCAAAGAACAATCGATGCAGTGAATGCACTCGAGAATGGAGATTTTATTAAGCTTGGACAATTGATGAATGAAAGTCATGATTCATTGAAAGATGATTATGAAGTTTCTTCGGTTGAACTCGATACATTGGTGTCAGCAGCGAGAGAGATAAAAGGTGTTTTAGGGAGTCGCTTGACCGGTGCTGGTTTTGGAGGTTGCACAGTATCTTTAGTAAAAGAAGATGTGATCAGTGAAGTAATTGATCACATTAGAGCCAAGTAAGATTTCATTTTCTTTTTAACACTATCAGTTCTACAATGATTTTACACAAATACTGTTTTGTCGTAGGTATCCCGGTAACGCAACATTTTACATTGCACAACCTGCAATGGGAGCAAGAGTCCTGACCTTATAGAAATGAAACAGTGCATTGATCAGTAAAAAGAGAGACTGAGAAAAGACTGTCTAAAAAATAACGAGTATACGTGTGTCAGGTCTGCTAAACAAATCCATTCCAGACTTTATCATTCGAAAAGTTTGTTAAAAAAATATTTTTTTAAATACAGACAGATTTCTCAGAGAAAGCAGATTGATGTATATGTGTGTAATGTAAACTTCAATCGTGTTCGTCAATGTTCGATAACATTTTTTCGAATAATATACATTTAGAAAACGCATATCAAAGATAATAAAATGTTACTAATAACAAATAAGTAGAGATATGTATAATAGTGTATATAGGGTGTTCGATAACTGATGGGATAAATTTAGAGGATTTATTCTATATGTAACAAAAAGAGATCAAGCCCAAGAATATTGATATCTTCTAATGAATTTTCATAGAGTTTAGGTGATTTTATAAAAATTTATCCCACCTGTTGAATCCTTTTATGTACAAAAAACATGAAATCTATTACCATATATACATGCACGTGTAGATAGACATGTTCAGGCATATCCATGTAGTATATGTACATTTACGTACATTTTTCTGTCGAATTAAGATAAGGAATCGTCAGAAACGTGTTTCTGTTCGCATTGCATGCACACGTAAACCAGTGCGTTCAGACTTTCTCTGTTTTCCAAACAGAATGGTAACAGAGCATGGCATAACAATAATATACACGACTAATATAAACATCATTTTCCTTAAAACAGTACGATCTTTGTGGTCGTTCGTCTCCGAGTTAATATAATACTGATGATTAGAACATATAAAAGAAGAGTAGTTGCAGGACGGATTGCTCATCGACATCTGATGACTATTGTTAGTACCTATTCGCAGTAGTTGCCGAAACGTTCGAAAGTTCTGCAAAGAAAATAAGATTGTTTTATCATAATTAATTTACCGAAGACACACGCGCTGTCTCTCAAAAAGTATGGCAGTTTAACTAGCTACCTTTGAGGCTGTCGTTAAGCTCGTGCTCGTTGGAACTACATCTTAAAACAGACGGTTTCACACCTTTGAAAATTTCAATAACACTAGGTTTCAAGTTGTAGAAAATTAAGGGTTGGCCGCGCTTCAAAAAATCCTCTGTTAAATTTTTAACGCCCTGTAAATTAAAAAGAAATGTATAATAGAGTAGTTGGAGGTCCAGGTGTACAGCTGTTATGATCATTAGATTGCGGATCTTTATGCAAAATAAAATTGTTCTGCATCAATTTTAAGAAACAGGAGCCGTGGAAAAACTTCTTTCCTTCTTTAATATTTTAGTGGGCTGAAAATACAATACATTGGTGTTTCTTAATTCTCTTCACCTGTAAATTTTTTTAAATTAGACTTACCCATTTTTGTTATAAATGCATAAAATCCGCAGTCTAATGATCATTAGCGCATCTCGGATCTTTCCTTCCGCAAAATAGGCTATATTACAAGTACCTTCGCGGCTGTAAAATCTGCTGCTTGGATATGCGTCGAATCGATGACCACAGGGACCGCGGTTCCTTGCTTGGTGCCCTGTTTGCTGATCACAGCTCGCACGTATTCGACGCTCGGAAAAACGAGGCTTCTGTCGGGCGTTATGACCAGGTACTCGCAGCCGTTCACACTCTGTGACAACATTTATTTTCATAATAAATTAGACACCGTTTAACTCGGCTCGTGTGCCGATTTCTTATCTATTCGAATCTTCATTGCTGAACGATTCGCGCTGTAAAATATAACCAATATCTTACCGTATTTTTATGAACTCGTAACGACGGCCGCGCTGAAGCGTAAAGTAGGAACAGGACGTTTATACCGATACCAATCACTATACCTATCTCGAGTCTTATGAAAAGACAGCATAGAAACGTGGCCAGGGCTGGTATGAGATCAATTTCTGAAAAAGCAAATTCAGATTGATTCTGTGCTCGCTGTTTCAACCTTTAGAGGACCGGCGTTTCTCCATTGTAAATTTAATTTGTTTTTACAGTATCTACATATAGACTTTATAGTGTTTATAGCGTCTATAAATGTCAAAGAGTGGTTGAGTTTTCGTTCCGAGGAACGCACAAGAGTTATGAAACTGGAGAACGTACTCTTTGTTCGCCAGATAGGCTTGATCACGTGCAGTTCCACCATGAAGATGACCGCGGCGATGATGATGGCTGCAAGTGCGGCGTTGGGAATGAAGTAGAGGTAGGGGGTGAGGAACTGAAGCGACAAGAGTACCAAAATACCGGTGTATATGCCACCGATTGTAGTCTTTACACCTGATGAATGATTTACGGCTCCACGACTGAGTCCACCGCTGACGGGCATCGAAGAGACAAAAGCCGACGCGACGTTGCACACCCCTAACGCCAGCATTTCCTGAGTCGCATCGATTGGTTTACCCTCATCTGCGACAATTGTTCTTCGTAAATACCATTGGCTCTCGGCACGTTTTAGACTTGATACGAGCACTTACTGAATACTTTGGCGATGGATATGGTCTCTAAAAGGCTCAACAGAGGGATGACCAGACACCCGGAACCGAGGGCGGAAACCATGTCGACGAAATTATACGTTTCGTTTTTGTGGGTCGTTTGGAATGGCGGTAGCTGAAACTCCGGAAGTCCTTGTTTCACGTGGCCAGTCAGTCGCACCGGCGAGGAACCCAAATGATTTTCCAGAAACCAACACATCACCGCGCACACGAGGACTACGAGGATGTTGCGGGACGTGGAAATCAACCATAAAAATTTCTCCATTATCGTTCGCATTCTCGACGGAGTCTTCGCACCCTCTGGCGTCACCGATATATCTTTGATTTTCTGCAAAGAACAGATAGTCGAATTTTACCATTTCATTCTTAATTTTCTTAGAAGAAATGTCAAGATGGATGCCTTTGATCAATGCACCGGAAGGTTAACAAATATACGAAGGAACAGTCAACGAAGAGAAAAGTATAATGAAATGTGAAAGGGAGAGGATACTGACCCTAAGGAGGAGAAGAACGATTATGCACGTGATGCCTAAAGCGGTGTCCCACAGTCTCGTTTCGCCGATTTGTTCGAATATCTTTCGCCATACATCGACGAATTTACTGCCGCTGATGTGAATACCTAAGATGTCCTTTACTTGGCTCGTTGCGATTATGATCGCCGCCGCTGACGTGAAACCGACCGAAACTGGTCCCGAGATGAAGTCCAATAGGAAACCTGGTCAAAGACACGCGGAAATGTAATATTAACGTTTATTCAATCCGATAAGCGCGTTTTTATACTTTTGCGTGCCTAACGTTTCAGGATATTGATTCTCGAAAACTAGACAAATTCTAGCGACTAGTTGAAGAGTTGTTTGCGTGTTTGTTTTTCGGAAAGTTTAATAAATTTTGATTCGTTCGTTACCTAATTGTAGGATACCCATCAGCATACAAGTGCAGCCAGACACTAAGGTTAATAGGACCGCGAAATCTGGTCCCAAGTCACTTTTTTGCAACGTTTCCCTAGTCAAGATCGCGATTATTGCTGTCGGTCCGACTGGCACATCTTTGCAGGATCCTAGGATGGTGTACACGAAGCATGCCATGAAAGAAGAATACAAACCGTACTGCAAAGTAAAACATAGTTTCGTTTGCTCCTCTCGTTTCGATCCCAAAAGTTCTACGAACAATTTTCTCCGCCTAACATCATTTGATCAACTTTTTGCCGAATTCGAATTCAACCGTGCATATCATAGTAGAAGTAAATATACATTTCATCGAACCATTTAATAAATAATATTCTATCATTTTGTCTCTATAGTAGACCCAAATCTATGTTTTCTCCATTGAAGGGCACAGTATTGTGCGAGTTAGTATGAGTATATATAGTAGAATAATTTTTGGTGCAGGACACATTTTCACATTTCATTTTCAAGAGAAAATAATGTTTATAGTTTCGACGCGATAGGAAGAACTCTATTGCAGAATCGTACAATTTGAAGGGTGAAGTTGAAGGATGATTGAACGCCAATGTCCTCACCTGTAGAGGTAATCCTGCAACGTTCGCGTAAGCTATCGCTTGCGGTATAACGGTAAGGCCTACGGTAATACCGGCTACCAGATCACTCGCTATGTAATCCTTGCGATACATTTGTAACCACGTTACGATTGGCAGCCTTCTGTAGATTAATTTTTTCTTGCAGGACCGTTTGATCCGTTGGTACAACCACCGCCTTCCAAGGGAGCACAACAAGTTCTTCTCAGGACTCGCTGAAACTGAAACGAACGATTAACTGCTAGCGAAAATTTACTTTGAAAGAAGTATATTCGAGGGATGTGCCGACACTCAAAATGCGGCCCTTACATTCGACACAACTGTGTAATTATTAATTTTTTACTGTTACATATTAGAAAATTAGAATTTAGATGAAACGTTTGTCACCCTGGGTTTAAACGGACCCAAGTCCCATGATCGGAAGGTTAACTTTCCCATAAATATTGATCTGTGCGTCACGCAGAGCGCGTGACTTCTCCGGTAGCTTTCGAAAGTACGAAAAAAAGGAGGAAATACTAAAAAACCGCGGTCACGAGGTATTTTAATTTATGACCATCGTGCTGACTTTCAAAGAATATATATATATATGTATATATATCTTATGTATATGCATCTGGTTAGACGTATAACCAGCGACAATTACGTCCAAAAGCAAGGTGAGACGGGTTTGACTGGTTTCAAACGACGGCACGTGATGCTAATGCGGAAAAAGTGATCGATTAAGAATGCACTGCCATTGATTCGATTCACGTTTAATCCTGTGACGATAGTGCCCGTGACATGTACGGTTTGCCTAGCAAACCCCTTCATCCGGCCATAGTAAACGTCCTTGAATCGAATGAAATCGACGAGGAACCATAGAATACTTCTAATGCAACGTTTCAATAGTTAGAATATAATTTTTAGAATGGTCAACTACACACAATTCATTCAGTTCTGAAGTTTTTTATCGACTTATCTGACTGTCCCCATTTCTATAAAATCGTCATTGATCAAGATCAATCGTTATAACTCACTCTCAGTGTTTCTTACATAGTAGGAAAAGAATTTCCAGTATTCGTCGAGGCGCAATTAAATGAGACTACAGGTTAAACTGGAATCGTAAGATAACGATCGATGCATTGTTAAAACATTCTTCGGAATAATAAACGGAGGAGCTAGTGTAAACTCGATTCTACAAAGTAACAATTCACAAGTTTCAACAATACATCTTGCGAGCCGATGTCTTTTCTATTTAGCGAGATATGTGGATCAATAATGAATTATAATCAATAACGGAGTTTCTCGGAAGCTTTGTAGACTGAGAACGCTAGATGCGAGAACATCGATAATGAAAATGGATTCGCGCTTCCACCGAGCATTCGCTCCAAAAAAATATTCATTCGGATAAGCCGCGATGCCAGCGAATTAATCAAAGCGATCGATCAATTAGTCGTTAAACTAAGTCTGGGATTATTATTCGATTGAGTTGCTCGATTATCTCGGTAGGCAGAATAATTTTCTTTCAATCTTTCTTTCTTTCAAACTTCGTCCGAATAAATAAGTGTCCGTAGTTAGTGTCCTCAAAACATTTTTACAGTCTGAATATCGTGAAACGAAGTGTAAACCTAGTGTTAAGTGTGTTCGAATATTAATGGGAGTCACAGTACGTATCCTTCTTCTTGGACCGTGTTATATAAAAATCGTGTAAAAAAAGCGTTGGAACATAAAATTAAAAGCCTGTTCGGTCAGAGAACTATGGCATGCTATAGTGTCGGAGAAATGGACCCGTTCAATCTCGGGACTCACCGTCATTGTTCACGATTTTGTCGTTTTTACTGCAGACATGGATGCTGCTGAGCCTGTTCTCGAGGTTGCTGGTCTGATTAGGATTGTTGTTATCGGTCCGAAGCGGATCTTCGAAAGCGGCGTTGCTGTAGCCGGTCAGTTGGACCTGCTTCCCCGTTTCGAGGTCGAATTCTTGAATGTTGTATTTCGACATGATCGCGGAGAGGACAACGTGCAGAAAGAACCGATAAGGGGAGGAACGGGATGGTGTTCTTCGGGGACTCTAGTTCTACTAGGGGTGTCTCAATTCCAAGGTGTTGCGTATCGCTCTCGTCAAACAAACTCCATTGTCCGGTATCCCGTACTCGTCTCGACCCTGAAAAATAGAAACAAGCGGATTAGTACACTCGCCTGTGCCCGTTACACGCAACAGTCTTTTCCCTCGACTCTCGGACGTCATCCTCGTCAGACTCTTTTCCCTCGATTCGTTAAACCTTTTACCAGGTGCAGAATCTCGCAACAAGCGCGTTCAAGGATCTTTGTATTTATTCGCTGCACCGCCTTCACTGTTGTTCCAGTTGCTCCATTTTTTCCCCGCTCCCATCCGGGGAATACACCTGGGTCTGCCTTCTACAGCGCGAACAACGCGTTGACAACCGAGTACAGGGAGTGATTAAATTATTCTGAACGCATTCGAATCGACTACTTGTTTCAAGCTTGACTGTGGATATTTGTGCAAAATAAAAATGATTGTTTACATCAATTCCAAGAAACAGAATACACTCGATGTTCTTTAATTCTTTTAATTTCTCCATTGTTTTCAATTAGATCAACTCGTCTTTGCCAGAAATGCATAAAATCCGCAGTTTACTTGTGGTAATATCTCTTTTATTGAAGAATATATTGTTACGTTTTCTATAGGATATATGCCGATCGTTTTATATTATTCGAAAATGGAAGAACTGCTGCAATAAAGAATCAATTTTACTGAATTTGTGGTTAATTAATATCAGTGTTGATCTATTCTTACATTGGATACGGAAGTTACATCTTCTTTACTGTTTCAATTAATACAATATAAATATTTTTTAAAATCTTTTTCAAAAAGTGTTTAAGCCGATCATTTTAGATTATTCGAAAATGGAAGAACTGCTGCAATAAAGAAGCAATTTTACTGAATTTGTAGTTAATTAATATCAGTATTGATCTATTCTTACATTGGATATGGAAGTTACATCTTCTTTACTGTTTCAATTAATGGAATTGAAACATTACTAAACATCTTTTTCAGAAAGTGCTTGATATGTCGGCCAGCAAGGCAATTTTTGAGTGTACGTACGAACGAATTATACGCTAATGTAGGAAAAACATGTTTTCAAAGAATTTCTTTAGATTGTAGAAACGAAGAAATTAGCATATCGAGTGGTACCGTGTCCAACTTTCATTTTCAATGTTTCTATGCATGTTGGACAGTGTACGGAGTGGTTCGCAACCATCAAATTAAATGCATCATCCTGTCTATAAGAGAAAGTACTGTTTGTTTAAGATATATAAGTATCTTTGTGAAATTGTTACCTGTAATCTTTTTAGCTGGCACGGTCTACGTGATTGATACTATGAAAATTACAATTAATTTATCATATGACGTTTTTAGAAATGTAGACAAATCTTTAACGATTTTGCAATGATTTCTAGTGTTCACAAAGTATGAGATCTTTCATTGCATCTAGATAAAACATACACCGGGTAAATGACTGTAATGGAGTAACTATTTTCGATCCATCCACGGATAAGCTACGATTTCCCAAGCAACATGAAAATTGCATCGCATAAAATTTCGCTGACTCGTCAACATTTCGTAACACGTTTCACGAAAAACCGACAAGAGCGTTGCTTCCGCGGTAACAATTATGCTGATTATTGTACACATAACGTAGCTTTTCACTTAGGTTTGTAAACTCGAACACGCACGATTCTCGATGAATTATTACATTTTTTTTTTTTTTTCATGTATCCAGTGTCTTCCTGTTTACGTTTCTTGGTGTTCGTTCCTGCCTCCACCGACACGTGTACAATGCCGTTCATAAATCATCGGTACACCTGACTATTCTAAAGAAGATCTAAGTCGACAAGAGGTAGCAATCTTACCTAACTATTTCCTTCTTCCATTATACAACGAATGTAAAATATTTTGTATATTTCTAAATTACTTGTTAAAAATCAGCAGCTGTAGGAAGAATTTCTACGGAAGGTTTAAAAAGGTTTAAACAGAAATATTTTTTAATTACTTTAAAATTCTAAAATTTGAAAGTCTGAATTTTCTGAAGAATTAAATTTTTATAATACTGAAATTGATGAAAAAAATGAATTTCAGAAAACCTACAAAATCTAGTCTGGCAATCGAACCGTAAAAAAAATTGTTTGACAGTATAAACAAACGGCAACTTATGGACGGGAGTGTACCCGCAATTTTCGTAATGAATAACGTCACAAATGTTTCACAAGTATCGCGCGATGTGTAACTTTTTACAAACTTCCGACTCATTCGCCACCTAAACAATTATGCTTGTTTAAACAGTAGGACTACAGCTCGGAATCAGCGTGCAGTTTACGAGTTCCGTTAAATGCCGTTAATTTTAATCGTAAACACGATTCAATACGTATCACCGGTTCAAAGTAACGGTCTTGATTGTAACATTGGGTGCGGGGGACTCGATTACGCGGATACGCAGTTAAGTTAACGTTTAATTGATTTGTTAACGAGTAGATGATGCAATTCAGTTGAGATTTGCAAATGATGGAATAGAAACTATCGTGGGGAGCACGCATATGATAGTTGATCGTTTTATTGCACATTTATAGCAATACGTGTATCAGCTATTTTTTGTCTTCTTTTTCTTCTATTCTCTTCTTTTTCCTACTAACATTTTTTTTAAATTGATAGTACGACATTTTGATTTCTAATTTTTTATTTTATTCCATTTTTATTTGTTGTATTCGAATATACTAGAATATACCAAAATATACTAGAATGTAGTAGAACATACTAGAATATACTAGAATGAATTGTTGAAAAGCTGATTTTTCAAGCCAATTTTCTAAATGCTCTAATAATGGCAAGGTTATTAATATTTTTATTATTGGAAGCAACTTTTCAATTTACTGAAAAGATTTTCATTTCGGCGAACACCGTGAGAGACACGGATTAATTTAAGTTGATACAACAATTCGGTGTGGAAATATTCGAAAAAAATACACTCTTACATATTTTACAATGACGCGCGGCGACGCAGAAAACAAAAAGAAAGGAAATTCTTACTCGGTCGGATCATCGAGCGGTGAGACTTGTATAAGCTGAGGCCGCGAGCATTAGATTAGCAGTTTCAAGGCAGGTTACGGGATTCATGAAAGCTTTAATATTTGGGTTGAAGAGCATAGATTACGAGTAGTAATTTTGTTAGTTGGTTAGCTCGCGCGCGTAATTAACAAAATTTGCGATTGAAACCGCGTAACTAATTAACTGATTCTGAAGCCTTTGCGGGAGTCGTAGCGTATGGAAATAATATTAAACGTGTTTTCCACTCCACAATTATAAATGTATGTTTGCCGTTCGATGCCGCAAAAAGGCGGGAAAAAAACGTTGTGTGTATTTCCCCTCATTTTAACCACTTGCCGTATTTTGACGAGCCGGCCTCGTGATGAAGGTTCTTAACAAAGTCTAACAAATATGAATGTTACGCGTTTCGTTTCACATGAAATAAAATTTGATTCGTTTGTAATCAATATTTAAGCATTCAAATAAATGTAGCCATACAAAAAATATAAATTTTCTCTTCTGTTCTACGACATTTTTCAGGATGAAGACGTTCTAATCACTGTAACTGTAAAAGAAAAGGTACGGCAAGGGGTTAATATGAAATTAGCAGGTTCAGTGAACGTTTCTGGTAATATTCATATTTTTCACTAACATTTGTACGTGCTATTTTCGTCCATTCAGCAAAACATGCGACGCAACGATAAAACGTGATCGTTAAAAATCTCGAAGATTGTCGACCCGCAATTATGTTTTGCTCGAATCATTCTTTGCGTCAGGTACCACGTGTATTCGAAGATTTTTCCCGGCTGCTCAGCAGCTCATGTTTCTCACTATAGAATAGTATACACACACATGCATGGATCTATGACCGAGAACGACGAACACGTGGCAGTCGTGTGATCGCGGTTTTTATATCGGATAATACGAAAGCTCTCGCGAGAACGTAATCGGTTGATCGATTAATAAGCCGTTATTCATCGGACGCGTGGCCACGCATACAACCAGCTAAATTATCGTGACGAGTCCTACGGTCTCCCATCGAGGAAGAAACTTTGTCGGCTCCTTCGGAATTTCCATTTCGCGTTCTCGGTTCCGAGAAGTTCGTTCTGGCGACTTCGTCTTGCAACCTCTGGCGAACAATCGTGCTCAAATGAACCGAGGAATTCACTCTCCTATCATTAGTCATTTATTCTTTTTTCGCTTCGCAGAAGGAAGTGGCGCACGCTTACGTCGCTTAATCTCTTCACATTTTTAACCTTTTGCGGTCGTCGGATTCTTTCCAGGGGAATCCCTGGGGAAGATGGTATTTTCTTAAAATTGACTTGAGACGAGTTATGGTATTTCAATGGGAAAGTCCGGTTTACCAACTTCGGAAGATTGATCTTTTTGCTCGAAGCCTTTGCACCGGAGAGATGTTAGTTTCAAAATTAATTTCTTCCGGTTTTGAATATTTCTGTATCATTTCTCTCGTTTGTTGCATTTGAAATTGAACCTTGTACAATATATTTTCATATAAAAGTTATATTCTAATTATTATTTATCTTTATATCGTTAACATTTTTAGCAATTTATTAGGCGTAATTTTAGGTCTTACAGTATTTTTGTGTTTTTTAGTAGACATTTAATTAAGTCTTGATAGAATTAGGATTTTAAAATATTCGATCAAAATATTTTCCGACTTTACAACATGAAAACATTTGTGATGAATGTTTGGGTTAAGTTATTTTTAATAAATGTCTTAATCTTAGAACTTCTTTCCTTACCATTAACGAAGAACATTATCATTAGCAAGGTCGTCTGTTTAATAAGATGTTGATGACACTGATATTAGCTGTGTCCTCTCAACGTATGCAATCGTGGGTTCCAATATACGAATTTATATGTTAACGTGATCTTAGTGATTTAATTCAGCTGAGAAAAATCATTAGAAGCAGTGTGTATAAATTCTGGCGCCTCCAGACTACTTTCTCTACCACCTACGCACTTGATTTTTAACTTTTGTAATTTCCATAATTTTTAAGATTTAAAAAAAATTCTTTCATGTACTTTCTCCAGAGGAACCACAAAGTTTACTGTGTATAAGTTTTGAAAGATTTTTGAATGTTTGTGGAAGAATTTTTTTATTTCAGAATGCACATCAAACTATTACCTAATATTTTCTATACTAAGATATTTGATTGTACTGTTTACAATTAATATATTCAGGTGTCCGACTACGTCTATTCATCACTCCAGGGACTCGTTACTAAGCAAAAATGGGACCATAATTAAGAAAGTAACGAAGCAAACATGGAGGACTTCTTTTCGAACAATTAGCGATTAAAAACTCTCTGTGAACTATGACGATTGGACAATAATGGTATGCGCGAGTCAGGTCAGTGCCAGCGTGGACAATGACGTATCTACCGTGCGAAAAAGAAACATAAACTTGACTCACGTGCCGCTATTGGTGGATTTTGAATTGTTAATAGTTTCTCTATCAACGTCATATATCTGCGATAATCACCACTTCATATTTTATGCGAAGGAAATCAAATTAATTTTACATACATTATTAATATAATTTTTTAATATTTTCTACGGACAATCCATTTAATCTTTATGAGTTCCTCCTGTAGAAAAGTGCCACCAATTTTCGTATTTTAAATTGTAAAATTGTAAAATAATTTCTGTTTGTGTTAGAAGACTTCAATGTGAAATTACAAATCAATTTGTTGGTTTGAAATATGTAAAGCAAAAATGGGTGAAGTATTAACCTAAGATCCTTCGTGCAACTATTTCTGAAGAGTACAGAAGGTTAACAAAACACTGTGATTACAAGGAGTATCATTTACATACGCTTATTTACAAAGCATGCAGTGCAGAATTTCATCACTCTCAATCTGTTTGTCATTTAGGTTTTGAAAGTCATCTTCTCTAAAAGGACGACCACTTGTAGCCGAGTACTCTGGTGGTACACGTGTTCAAATTCGTCATCGTGTTGATAAACGTTCAGCTCACGTGACGAGGCAATTACAAGGAAATTTCTTAATATCGAAGTGTTTTAGGAAATTTAATTGCATCGTAAACCTTGATGTAACGTGGGAGATGGGATCGATATCGTACACGTTTTGCATATATCTAAGGATCGTCGGCCGAGAGGCGATCATTTTTGTGAAAGTGCTACATAATTCATCTGAATGTTGCTCGATGTACGAATTGAAATTCTAAACAGCCGAAAGATGTCAAACCAGTTTACTCGCGATCAATGTGGTATAATAAGTCTGCTAACTTCCCGGAGTAATTTCATTCACCGATGAAATCTCGTGTCATTTTGTAATTGAAAAATTACGAAATTGTCGTCTCCTTTATTCGCATTAGCATTTTAAATCTTTGTTGCGGTTAAAGCCATTTGCCATTAAGTTTACTGGATTTTTATAGGTTCAGATGTGAGTCAGTCTCGATACCAATAGCATAGTAAAATGATTATTTTGTTCAAAAATAAAAATATTTTTATATTATTTTCAACTCACTGAAATTGTTAAGAAACTAAATGAGTGTCTATATAGTTCTTACAATTAATTCAAATAATTTTTATTTTGGATAAAAATTCACAATTTAACGAGTTAAACCAATGAATTATAGCTTTTAAATAATGAATCTCGCATCTGCTTATTGACAATTAGTTTCAAAATTATTTATCGCAATCTTACAAAAAACCGTGCCAATTATTTTAGTATCAATTACTTCGAGTTACGCTTTCCATTCATTCGTTTAGAGAAACACAATTACTGCAGAAAAAGTAAATGTCTCGGTGTATACAATATCTACCATCATTTTTTAGTATACCTGTAACTATATCTTCTTTCATAGTGCAACAGAATTTTGTTTCGGAATTTTCGTATTCGAACACAGTAAAGATGAATTAATTCTAAACAAATATTTTTTTAACGCTTCGTCCGAGGAAGTTCAGTTTATGGAGCTTGAATAATGCCGTGATCGTATTGTTTGAAAAGTATCATTCGAAGAACCTGTCGAATGACTTCCGTCAATTTGCATTTTCCTCTATGCAGTCGAAAATATTCAGAATAATTTTCTCAGCGTAAATATCCTCGATCTTATCCAATTTGCAGCAGCAATTAGGCTAGTCAAGGCCACAGTTACGTCTCTGCGGTTTAATTTTTTCATGGCTTTTCGGTTGGAACTTTGTTTTCCGTTTTTCCCTATTTTCAGTCACGAATCTTTCAGGCATGCACAACCACTAAATGCATTTTATAAATAGTCCCAAGGTCTTCTTCGGACGCGGAGACAATTGTTACACAATTTTAAAGGACGACCCGAGTTCCAGATATGCTACAGCAATGTTTATTTAATACAGCACCATCGAGCGATACCGGTCGATCACTTTTCATTCATGAATCCAGTAGCTTACGATCGGAAGACGAAATCAACGCTGTTGAATAATGAATGGGAATTAACGGTTGTTCGTTGGGGCACATGTTTTCGGGAGAATTAATTCAGCGAGATTGAGCAAAAGTGTTTCGTATATGTATTAGTATTATCCCATTTAAACCTCCTTTCGGATTATCTGTCGTTATCATAGAAATTGATGATTTCCTGGTTAAATATTTTGAACAGAAAACTAATGTTCAGCTGGAGTCCCTTAATTCTTCTTCAAAATTTATTATTCTCTCCACCCATTAGGATCTAACATGTTTGGTAAGTTTACATTGTTAATTAAATTTATTTGTTAATACTTCTTCATCACTAGTAATGTTCGAAATCATACATACTGTTTTCATGTAGCTTTCTACTATACACAATTTGTCTATGTTGTCCTAAGGATAATACATTTACGAGCATGTACATACATACTTATGTTAAAATTTATATTGTTAAAACAATATAACTTTTTTATAATTGTACCAAACGACCTGATGTTTTGTAAGCAATTGAAAGCATTGGTTTACTAAATGATCTGCAAAAAAGATTTTCTAAAAATTACAATTTACAGGTTGCATGCAAAAATAAGAAAAGCATTTTCTAAAACTTTTTTATTTGGGCACTTAATGAAAATCTAAAATATATGTTTTGTAGATCTATGTTAGTTATACACATGCTGAACAATTCATCAAAATAACATACCCAAGAGCTACAAGTGGTTAAATGTGGTAAAAATCATAGTTTTTTCGCGACTTTTGGTCAGTTTCTTCTTAAAATCCACAGATTCTTACATCTTTCGATCCGTGTCGTTTTTTCCTGTGTCAACCGACGTCGATAAAATTTTCAGCACGTGTACAACTAACATACATCTACAAAACGCGTATTTTAAATTTTCATTACAAGCTCCAATAACAAAGTTATAAATGGTGCCTCTTTTACTTTCTGATGTAATTCTTATCAATTGCAATTTTTTCAAAATCTTTCTTGCATGTCATTCGGTAAATCAGTTCTTCTAATTGCTCAAGAAAAGTCAGGTCGTTTGGACCGATCATAAAAAAGTTATACTGTTTTAAAGTGCGTTCAAATACTTCCGTGGTTCACTGTACATATACATATAATACATGTGCAAGTAGAACCTTTTCTTGCGCGACAATCCGAGGGTCAGCAATTCAATCGATGAAAATTGAAATCATCGCATAGCAATTTTTTCCGATTGTCGCTCGCGTTTGTAAACATCGAATGAAAAAGAAAACATGATCCGCGGAAACGAGACACATAATCAGGACGAGCGTTGGGCTCGCTGTCTCACAGTCACGGAACGGTGCCGGAGAAAAGAACTAAACGGTGTAACAGGTCTATTTTCTTCTGTGGACGTAGTATGTACTTTCTTCACGAGTGTAGCGTCCCGACGGAAGTGTTCATTCATTTTCAACATTTTTCTCAGTCCTCCAACATTTCGCAGTGTCCTTGTGCGTTTTTTCAAAGAATTTAAAAAAAATGTTCCTATAAGTTTCCTCACCTGAACAACGATTACAACGGTGTAACTCATTACTACATTTTTTACAGTTTTCTAACGTGCCGCAATGTTCTTCAACAATGTACGTATTCAATAGTTTTTTTCCGGTGCATTTTTCAAAAATCATCCTATAATTTTCTACGCTTCACAAATACTTCTTCATAAATACATTCTTTTCTCATAGGTCTTTCGAAGACGAAGTAATCACTTTTAATGCTCTGAAGATTCAGTGTGCAGGAATCTTGCTGCAATTTCTGTTCGTCGGAACAGCGAACAAAAAGTATACAGTGACTCGAATTAATATTCGGACGCTCTAAAAAGAACGATAACTTTTTTAATATTCTACTATACGATTTGAACTTTTTTTCGGAAGCTAGAGCAATTAGTTTACTAAAGGATGAGAAAAGAAATATTTTCAAAAATTGTAGAAATAATACTGAAAGTTGCATTTTACAACTTTTTTATGTGTGCGGGCGTAAATTGAAAATTTAAGCAATACGTTTTGTAGATCTGTGTCAATTATATGCACTGTGAAAGTTTCATCGAAATCGGTTGATGCGGGAAAAAACGACAGGAATTGAAAGATGTAAGAATTCTTAGATTTATTGTAGTTAGAGGCCGAAAATCGTGAAAATCTGCAATTTTTACCAATTTTAACGTTTGTAGCTCATTGCATCATCGACCAGTTTTGACGAAATTTTCAGAATATATTTAAAATTCACATGGATCTACAAAACGTATTCTTTAAAATATTCAATATAGGCCCACACATAAAAAAGTTGTAAAATGCAATTTTTAGTATTTTTCTACAATTCCGATTAATTGCAATTTTTGAAAAAATTTCTTTTCACATCCTGTAGTAAGCTAATTGCTCTAGCTTCCCAAAAGAGTTCAAATCGTAAAGTACAATACTAAAAAAGTTATCTTCTTTTTTAGAGCGTTCGAATATTAATTCGAGTCACTGTATGTTGCGAATTAACGATGAAAACGAACAATTGCAGGAGCTGTTCCATATTCGCTCGATATGTCACTCGTTTCGATCGCGCGTTATACCGAAGTGCGTGCGAAAGTTTATTAGAAGGCCTATAATCCTACATAAAAGCGGATGATGCTTTCTCTGAGCAATTTCGACGCGTATTACGCGCGAATCGATGAACTAATATTATCACCGCGGTTTTCATTTGTTAATTTGTTGCCCGGTCGCCTCTGCTCGGCCGTTTAATGCCACGCAATAATATTATTTAATGAATAAAAAGAAGAACTATTCTCTTTTACTATATAACAAAACATTATATTATGTTCTTTTAATTATACAAAAGGTTTTCACGTGATACGATCGTTCATTCTTGACTGTATTTATTTTAAGATATTATTCTATTTGCACAATAATGATTTGCCATTTTTCGCTTTGTTACGGTTAATAATATTCTATCTGATCTTTGTTACGACGAAGTTTCAACTATATTATTTTGTGTATTTCCAAAATGTACAACAAAGAAGAAGTATTACGAACGTAATTACCAGAGATTAACGTTGCGGAGCGACTGAAGCTTTTTCACATAGAACGAAATTGAATTATGCAGAAGTTGAACGACTATACATCATCCATTTTTTTTTTGCTTCAAACTTCAACGTCTATCGCGATAAATGATCATGTGTACCTATTCGCCGGTGAGATACATTGAAAGAAATTACAAAGGCTATGGATAAAATCGTAATTCACTTCGAGTAGGAAGAAGCGGTGCACTATAAATTACAATTTGATTGAGAGATAACGGCCGCATTGTTTTCATAGCATTACAGCCGCGGAGGTAATTAATTACAATTCTATCTCTCCTCTCTGCATTCGCAGAATGCACGGGTATTTTAAAGCTTAATGTATGTATGCTCGTGCGGTTTGTTATTCCTATTCAAGTATTTTACTACTTTATTTTTAAAACAGCGAACACACACCATTTTATTTTTAAAATAGTAAATATACTTTTTCCGTATCGAAAATAGAAGATACAGGTACTATTTGATTTGGAACATGGTAAATGTATTATGTTATTTTTAAAAGAGTAAATATACTTTATTTCTAAAATAGTAAACGCACTATTTTTAGGATAGAAAATTTACGTGTTTTATTTGTAGAATAATAGATATAGGTACCATTTTATTCTTAAAATAGTACATATACTGCTTTATTTTTAGTAGTATTGACTATTTTAAATAGTCAATAAGAAAATATCGCGTGGTACAGAACTCTTATTAAAAACTCTATTAAAAATTAATAGTTAGGAAGATTTAACGAAGTGCTGATTCAATGAGAATAATTGTATCGTCGCAAGCCGTTACTATTATCGTTCTTTTTAATGGATCGTGGATTTCACTGTCTCATATTGATGTTCGGCAAAAATTCAATTTATTATTGTCTCGAATTTAAGTTGTGATAAAAATTTTAAAATTTTTGCGATTTTATTAAAAAACACCAGTGAAATAATTATATGAAAAGTTTGGAAGACGGACATGTGTTGAATTTAAATTTTATATAGATACTACAATTTTCGAACACTGCATAACAATCCTGAAAACGTTCTCAAATCACATGTGAATTAAAAATATCAATATTTTACGCAGAAAGGCTTCGGCCTTTACCTTTAGAATTAACATACTGGAGATCAGATGAAAGAAATGGTTCCGACTGAAATCGTATTGTGAATTCATATTCAAAATAGTGTGAGATCATTTAGCACACGACGCGAGTTTTGTGGGTCATCGTAATAAACTGTAATTCTGAGAGGAATTCCATTAAAACAACTTAGATAATCGAGTCGTTTGCATCGTTTAAAATTTTTAGATATTACTCTTTAGAATAAGAATAATCAATTTCTACAAATTTAGAAAAAGTCGTGTTCATAATTTCGACTGTGCTTCAATTCAAATAATCATGATTTCTTAACTCTTTGAATTTTCACACCACGCTTGCCTTATAATATTTTTGGAATATACGGAAATATGAGAGAAATTAATTTGAAAAAATTATAGAAAAAATTAAGTTCACAGTTTTTACTCTGACACTTAAGATAGGTGCATTTCCATACCAAACTCGTTTCATACAATTTAAAAAATTTATTTTACGGTTCTAGTGCTTAGATTTTTATCAATAATAATTTCTTAGAAGAAGAAGAAGACGAAGAAGAAGAAAGTTTCTTGTCTATGTATTCTCCGATAGCTGTGTATCGACAACAACGAGAAAATAGAATTTTAAAACTAAAATTATGGTGCAAGGGGTTAACGAAAGCGAGAAAAGAATATCTAGAAATCTCAATTCCGTCAAAGAGGAACAAAATAAAATTATAAAATACCTCGAGCGTAACGTCACATCACATCGAACGATGAACCAGAACGTTCGGGCCTTCCGAAGCCATAATAGCCAGTGGCGCGTCTGCTGGCGTGCCGTTTGCGCCTGGAACCTGACAGCGGCGTTTCCGGTCCGTTTTTTCGTCCGTCTATCCGACGAAACAAATTGTTTATCCGCCTTACGAGTCGGCGAAATATTCTTGAATCTCGAACCGAACAGCTCACGGTGCCGATTCAAACTCGTAAGAACCACGTGCGGTTGATGGACGGTGTCAATGTACGCGCGAAATAAAAATGGAAAATTCGAACTGTGGGGAAATGGAGGAATGCGAGGTGTATTCACCGGCGGTTTGGATATGTGATGCAGTGGCGTTTTTCAGGGAAAATTGTTTTGGAAAAGCGGACGGAAAGCTTTATAAAGGTCCGAACGCCGCGAACGTCACCGTGCCTCGACCAGGGGAAACTCTCACCTGAGTGCAGACGCTCGAAAGCCACGAGAATTCGCCTTTACGCGGTTGCGCGAACACGCCTGCGCACTCGCACCTACTCTCCCTAAAACATTGTCACGTGCTTCTGAGTCAGAGCACGCTTCACGCTGTCCCATGCTGCCGCGCTCCTCCTTGTTTTCGAACAGGATCAAAATAATGGGAAAGGGGGGCGGGACGGGCTTCGGAATTCTTCTTTTCCTTTCGATCGACCACTTCATAATCCGGGATATACCCACACCGCATCTGGGAATTATCTGAATAAATTATATTATTATCTTAGAAGTTTTTCTTTTTTTTAGTGCCTGTAATAGAAATCGATCAACAAGAAATATTATTACCGGATTTTATTCACTGTTTCATGATTCTTTCGACACTTTTTCTCAGACAGTGAAACTGGCTTTGTTGCAACAGTAGGCATCGACTCCAGAAAGATACTATTGTTGTCGTTCAACTTATTTTTCATGTGCTCATTAAATAGAATGTTTTTAGCGAATGCTTAGTTGCAAATTCGATTTTTCATGGCCGCATTTGCCACTGTGCGAAAGTGAAAAAATACAGTACTGCAGCGAGAAAGAAAAAACAAAAAATACTAGAAAGAAAGAGGATGACCGATGTGGCTTTTTCTTGGCCATGTTTTTCTCGAATACACAAAAAGATCGATTCCATGCTTAGTGTGTCAAGATTAGGGTCACGTGAATATACGTCGGAGGTGAAGGCAAGAATGAAAATGTTGTTATGTTTCTTATAGCTCTGTCACAAGCGTAAACAAAGTGTGACAAAATAACCAGTAATTTTTTTTGTTCATCTTTAAAATATATTTCAGCGTACATACTTTAATAAACAAATGCAAGTAACGTATCTAACATCATTTTTAGTATGTTTAACATTCTGAAGTAGGTTTTTTTTCTTGACTTTTCTCATTTTCCGAAAATCTGAGAGAGAGAGAGAGAGAACATACATAAATAATTTCTGTCACAGACTTTCATTACGAAATCTCATCGATAACTTTTCGTTCCTCGCCAACACGCACGTGATCGTTGCAGTAGAACCTGTTCTCAGTTCTGTGATCTTTGTCCACCGGTGCACATGGATTTTATAAAAATTTCATGCCGTTTATTAATATCTTTGCAGATTGCTTTTACAATTATTTTCCTCCTTACAAGCAAACTCTCAAATATTTTGTTTACAAGAGTTAGCAAAATATCCTCTGAACAGCTGTTCACTCGTCCCGACGCCATCTTGAATCAGTTTAACGACAATAAATAGCTGTCCACACTTGTGTTGCTAACCTTTCAATCAGGAATGAAAAGTGCACACGTGATTTGTATTTATTTTTATCGTCGACTTCTAGATCTTCACATTAATTTATTTAGGGATTCTTAAATTAGAAGACATATCATAATTTCTACAGGAATGCGAATTACATCACGATTGTATGCATCTTGGAATGAATCGCTTCAGATCGTTATCATTTCTCCTTGCTTGAGCTCATTTGGATATTCATAGTCGATAAACCACACGATTAACACAGGTACAAACCAAGTAAAGTCTAAATTAAATTTATAAACAGATCTATGTGCCTAATTACCAAACTGTGGATATTACGCATTTGCGACAAATAGACGTCAGATCTTCGTGCGAAATAAAATATGTCTGAATTAATTGAAACGTTAATTTTTAAAGTTAAAATTAATTTCGCGACTTAACGAATAAATAAAAATCGAGCGGATTAACGGAGAAGGGTACGGACAAAACAAATAATAGTTAAAGGTCGAACGACTTATAGCGTCCTTTTTGTAAAATTTGTAGAACAAAGGAAAAAATGGAGCGCGCACTTGGAAATTGATATCAATCATCCAATTTTTGCTTGTTAGGGAAAAACACGTTTATTAGGTTCGTTTGCGAGCGATTTCGAAATATCGTCGTTAACGACGGAAGGTTGAAAACGAACCGGGAATCGATTCTGATGACGATGCGTTTTGATTGGTGTGTTTAAAACGCGTTACTCCGATTTCCAAAGCGGGACTCGAATTACTAAATAGATTCTGTTTGGAAGCGCGCGGTCTCCGTAACCGCTGATCGCGAATAATGAAACTTTTTGCGGCGTCGCGTGCGCAAATATATATCGCTCGTAAATTTAACGTTTCATTGGGTTCGAACCTCGGCGTAATAACATACTCATTATTTACAATTAAACGGGGAAAACGCAAAAAATCATGGAATTATTCTTGTAGATTGTAGACTGTAGACGTTTTTCACACTGGTTGCCTGTCGGCTGCTGCACTGCAGCCTGCAATATTTATGTGCGAGATTGCGATGCACATGCAACAGATAAGCTTTGGAATTTGCTACAGAAAAATACTTTGCTGAAAGTCATGCGAAGAACAATAATACAGTTTGTCTGCATCTTATCTATATATATATATAATATATGTATTTAATAATAGAAATTTTTAGGAGAGATTACTAAAAATCATTCGTGTGTAGGAAAAAGATAATAAAGTTTCTCTGATGTTCTCGTTGACTTTCTTCCTTTACTTTTTCGCTTAACACGTTCGGCACGATGAACGTCACACCTGTGTGCCGACAACGAAAATCAAATTACTTTTGGGTATGTCGTTATTTATAATTATAACGTGTAGCAGGATATATTCGGAGAATTTATAGGTTTTCTGTGAATAATATTTTCGTAAGGGATTGCGATGCAGAATGCAGCAGATTTCGAATTTACTGTAGAAAGAAAATAAAGATAATAAAGTTTCTCTGCTGTTTTCGCTTATTTCCTCTCTTTAGTTTTTCGATTAAAATAACACATTATACATGCATAACAAATTTCGTATTAGCATAATATTTTTGCAAAATGTTGTATCACGTGACACGCAATACAAGAGGTATAACGTTCGGAGATTCCTAAAAACTATTTTGTTTAAAATCATCCACGTATACAGAAAAAATAATGGAATTTTTCTACTGTTCTCTTTTAGTTCTTACCGGCGAGTTCGAATCAAACGAAGTGTGATCAACGAAGAAAAAATATTTTGTAGATTCAGGATACATTTCCATGAAATCGAAACACATTTTCGCGTTCAAATCACTATGGTACAGCGGGCATCCTTGGTGTATCGCATCTCACGTGCTCGCCGCGGATCTTTTTATTCCCGAAACCTGTTCCTTGTGAAAGAAAAGTGTTTTCGAACGTAACACAAGTTGAACTGTACCAGGGACAAACAGCTCTGTATACCGCACGAGTTCAACAAATTTTTAACGAAATTTCTGCGCGCGTTTTCACCGCGGGAGAGGCAAGTTGACCGAAAATGTTCCTCGCAGAAGGACTTGTAACTTCGAGTAATTTTTATTTATAGATACAACTCTGCAACGAAATTTTACAACGAACGGATGCTCCAAAACAGCAAAAAATTCGTAAATCAAGTTTAACGCAGTCGTTGTGAAAGGGACAAAATGTTTCGATGTTTTTACAGACGAGTGTTCTCATTCTTTCGGCTGCTACATCATACACAAATATCCTAGAAAAAAATGAATGATGACCACCGGAAGTAGAGGCACGGAGCTGTAAAACGAGTCCAAATGCGCTATTGCACAATTTTTTTCCACGAAATTGTCATAGCTCCAATATTACCGATTTCTCGCGAATCGATGCGTACTTTTTCTATCCACTGTTGGTAGACGGAATGATTCACAAGTTCAAGCGCAACATCTCATCCGGGGGATCGCTTCAAAAATATTTCCCCGGGATACCATTAATTATTATTTACCAGCCGGAATGTTACATCATTTGCCCGGTAATTGCACGGATCGTTAACGATAAGCGCATTTACCAGCCGAAGATCGTTTCGTCCGTGTCTGGGTATCCTATCTTGCATTTCGTTTCCGTTCTCTTACGTCAGAGCGATGCATACTGGCGCAGTTTCGCGGCGAATGAAGTTCGCGTAAACCGGTGATCGTTGTGGGAGCGATCGGATCGAGCGGAAGAGGGGAAAAAAAAATGAGAGAAATATACGTGTCGTCTCGTAACTGTGTCGCGAATCGAGCGAACCAACGATCCAAGGTACGATCGTTTACCATCGGTGGTTTCGGTCGAACGATTCGATGCGCCGAGTGTTCGGTTCGTATTCGTGGAATATGTTGTGACAAAAGTTCGCGTTCTTGGAAATTTCACGAGGCTGCGGGCGGCTGTGGTTTTCGAAGCAGCGGCGAACTTCTGCATATAATTGACCACGGAAAAAATTGGTTGAGGAAAACGAATCGCTATTTTGTTGCGAAACTTCCGACCTACCTCAGGGATGCGTAGTCAAGAGAGGTTCTGTTCTGTTTTTCCCCGACCTCATGAAATTGATAACGGAACTGACGATATACGCCATAATCACCTACGATTTCCATTAATTAACGAATTTCCAGGATACCTTTATTGGTCGATTTCCTCGAATAGGAAAAACCAAGCCGTGATAAAAGGCAATTTTGAACACGTGTACGCTAAATAATTCGCTTGCTCATGCTACATGCTATACTTACGAGTTTGTGTGCTTTTTCTTTATTGGATGGAGATTTGATTGCACTTGTAATTACAATACATTTGAATAATTTCAATGGAGATTTAAATCTTCGAACTGTTTCTTTATATGCAGATCAGCAAAAACAATTATTTTTTAATAGATTTATGTATTTAGCAATGCAACACACACTCGCAAAGACTTCCTGGAAATGTCCTCGATAGATCTATGAAAGATTAGTATTGAATGTGCTGCGTAGACTGCATACCTACCCGTAAGATTATTATTGATGTAAATTATTTTGTAATCTCCCTCCCTATTCATACGCAACTTCGAACTGTTGTATATAAAGTTTGAGAGAGTGGCATCGAGCACAACCTCAATTCAATTATTTTAAGTGTATATAGAAATATAGAATAAATACTGTATTTGTTACAGTTACATCAAATTATGGAAGACATTAAAATTAGAGAAGACAATAGAGACAAGAACTAAATAGATTTAAAATACACTGACGAGGTGTCGATAAATAAATAATATTAACTGTACGTGTACTGTAAAATTCGAGATCAGATATCGTGGAAATCTAATTGGAGCAGTCCTTTTCTGTTCCAGCAACGTTTTCTCGAGCACTGAACTTTCGTTGTAAACTTGTACTCGACCGGAATACAAAATCTATAAAATCTAATATGACGCGCGAGAAAAATTGCAGATTTCCAAGCGAATAAACAGTTTTCTATTGTAGCATAAAATTCTGTTCGTTTGAGCGTTTACATTGATGAATTCTTAATCCCAATTACCCGTTACGTATAGAACGGCGATTATATTACCCCGAGGCTGATTAGAAAGCGTTCTTCAGCTAATACGTGAAGTTCATGGAAATTAAGTGCGTTGGCACGAGAGGCCACCTCGTGATCAAAGGAATCCTGAATTTCTCGGCCGATAAATAATCTACATTTGTAGGTGTAAACGGGACGCACGTGATTTCCCGTTATTTAGGATCGAACTCGCATTGTTTCCAGATGACGGTCTCCTTAGTTCGCATTCTTCACAGATTCTTGTAAACCATTGCAATATCTGAATCCGTTATTCCCCGCGTTTCTCATATTTCTCTCTCAATATTTGTATATCCTTTTTATGATTACGCGTTTATTGAATCGTTCAAATTTATGCAATGCGGATTCCCCGGATCTGCAGCGATCCCACCAATCGCATATCTTTTCTTAATCGCTGTTCTTTTTTACTCAAATAGTGCTAGTTATAGCTTCTACACGTTGCCCGAATCCTATCATTCAAATAATGTTGTTAGCGGCATACAGTCACTCTCAATAACACTCGGACACTTTTGAAAAGACGATAACTTTCTAAAAAGTTTACTACATGACGTGACACAGATATTTTGAAAACAATTGCAAGTGGTCGGAATTAAAGAGAAAATACTAAAATTTGTTTTTTACCATTTTTTTGGATGTGAGCCTACATTGAAAACTTACAAAAATACATTTTGGCATCGAAAGATGTAAGAAAAAGTCAGTCTTTTAAAACACTCTTACATTTTTCAATGCCTGTTGTTTTCATGATTTTTTTCTGAAAAACATTTTCACCATTCTTGCTAGGTTTTTGTCCCTCTGTTTTACCATTTTTCCAACGAAAAAAAGACAGGTATATTAACTCAAAATATATTGCAGTTCTGTAAATGTTAATAAACGGCTATACAAAGGTGGATATTACTCTATATTTTATCGTTCTCACTGGAACCAGTTTTCGGAACATATTTCACTGAAATATTCTGTTACAATAATGTAACGGTTCTTAATTTCAATTAATTTAACACTACATCCTCTGGACAACTATATAAAAAATCGAAAACATGCATCGGTAAAATCTCCATCATAAAATATCTCCATACGCAATGAGAATATATGATACGATATTAGATCGAGTGTATTAAATCAATATTAAATCAAGTGAAATTTTATTTTAAATTCAGACCTTTCACCATACTTGTATTTCGGAGAATACATTCCTTTTTGTTCGTGAATAGTCAACAAACTCCCGTAGAAGGGCTCCGAATTGATTCGTACACCAATTATATCATGCCAGCCAGAAGTAACAACGATCAGCAATAAAACGTCAGAATGGCGGAGGCCGGCTCGAATTTTTGCGCGGCAGTGTACGTGTCAATACCGAGCGGAACATTTTAAATAAATACCAAGCAATTTCCTCTGGCAGATAGAGTACTATAATTCCGTGGAAGGTAAACTGTTTATTACGTAATTAACAAGCTGCACGTCGAACTCGTGAAACGGTTCGACTGATTCTAGCCGGGGCATTCGTTCGAACGTTGCGGCTGTTCCTGTTCAATGAGCCGGAACGACAGAATCGTTTCGCACGCTGTGAACAAATATTATCGATTGTGCCGTGCAAGGTTGAGGACATTTGGACAGTGTCAGGGACAAGTGTCGCGTCGGGGAAAGATATACAGACGAGCAAAGACGCGACGTATACGGCGAAGTAAAAATAGACTCAATGAAGAAGCGGTTGTCACTGGACGAGGTGGCCGAGTGGTTAAGGCGTTGGACTGCTAATCCAATGTGCTCTGCACGCGTGGGTTCGAATCCCATCCTCGTCGTTTCGCTTTTTGTTACCCGCGGAAACTCGGCACGCTTCCTGTCCACCTGTTTCTGCACATTCCTAAAGAAAAACGGAATTTCAAAGCTGCGAATATCCTTTACACCGGAGGAAAATAACAATACGTAAACCGTAATTGCGCCCGTGCCGTTCGCATCACTTTGTTGCAAACCCGATCGTTTCTTCGAAACGCGTGATGTAATAAAGGATCTCAATTATTTCGTACAACGTAAACAATATGTTCAACACTAAACCTATCACGGTCAAATTGACCGGTTTTCTCTGACCCATAGTTATTGAAATTATAAAAACGCTTTCGTAGGAAATTAATGAATTGACTTCATTATTTATCATATGGTATTGGTAATGAAATTGTTAATGCTTTCGGTGCACGGGTTCGATCGTTTGTTATTTAACAGATTACCAACCGGCGATTATTGCATAATTTTGAAAAATCTATGGTACATGGCTAAACACTTTTTAATGGAACCTTCAATAGCAACAGCAATTTTCATTGTGAACTAACAAGTCGTCCTCAATATCGTAATTTAAGAGTTGCATTTAAAATTGCAATGTGAAAGAAAATTTCTATGCTTTCTTTCGGTACAGCACAGTTATTGAAAATCCTATTAATAGGCTTCCAGTAGGTAAAGTATTAATTTACAAAGCAATTTTGCAAATTATTACTTTAGTAATGTAATGTAAATTAGGTAACAAATGATCGAACCATTGCGCCGAAAGCATTAACAATTTTATTGACAACAAATACGATCGGTAGAGAGCTATAATTATATAGTATTGGGTTGGAAAGACAGTTCGTAGCGTTTTCAAATTATGAATCGAAGATAAAATTAAGGTATTTATTCATATGTTTATTGAATAACACGAGAAGTTACCTCGAAAATGGCAAAAAGTAATAGAACAGAATGGATAATATGTTATTCAATAAATGTATGAATAAATGTCTGAATTCTAGCTTTCAATTTTAATTTACAAACGCTACGGACTTTCGTTCCAACCCAATATAATTAAAAGCGTACAAAGTTTAAGTAAATTCAATCTTCTCAATTTTATAAGGTGTTTCACTTTTATGTTTTGAGCTTGGTAGGTTTAGTGTTAAAAGAGAATGATAAGGAGCTCGGAGAATAAGTCCCGGCTGGCGCGCGCAAAGGAATAAAATGTTTGTTGCTTTTTGTTTTGCACTTAATTGGTAAAGAAAAGTTATAAAATTATTTAACGGTCACCGAGTTTTCATGCATTTTCCTCGAATAGATATCAGTTTCGCGTCGATCGGCTCTTAGCGTTGCGCAATCGATTACGCAAACGCGGAATGTACTATGCGTTTGATTATGATTTTTTTAACGAGTGTCGCTTTATTTTACGTTCGATCGTTTGTCGGAGTAGAATCGTTCCGAGCTTATGAAATGAAGCTTCGGTGACGATCGAGCCCGTGATAAATGGATTTTCCTTACGACAGTAATCTATTTTCAACATTAACTGCGCATTAGCGGTAGATTGATTCCAATCGAGCTGCGATCTAATTACGCTGTGGAACGCAACATTCGTTGTTTTCGGAACAGGAATAATGAAGATTACGGTACAAGCGTTTCCAATTCGCGTCATTTATATTAAGTCGAAACAAAAATAATTTAAATTCAATTTTTGCGTTTTAAATTTGAAGCAAAGACATTACTTCTGTGACAACATTCTTTAAAATAATTTCAATACCACGAACGTTTGCCTTTACGTGTTCTGGAATTAATTTTCTATTGTTTCACGCGTGCGGAATTTATTTGCAGGAGTTTTTATGAAGTCTATCCGTCACGCAAAACTGGACGTGCACTCTGCTGCTTTTCGAATGTTACCAATTAATATATCAGTGAGCAACGAGCAAGAATGAATTAACTATTGTTTGACTCGGTGGCACACGTGCATATGAAAACAGTTGTTCTTCGAACAAGGCAAGGTGCATTGTTTTTGTGCAAGTGCCAGTCACCTTTGTTATACTGGTATACAACCGCGAGCCATGCGAATGTATATGAATGA
The DNA here is from genome assembly GCA_028455805.1 of Lasioglossum figueresi. Classification (NCBI taxonomy): domain Eukaryota; kingdom Metazoa; phylum Arthropoda; class Insecta; order Hymenoptera; family Halictidae; genus Lasioglossum; species Lasioglossum figueresi. The sequence continues at coordinate 8,786,832 of CM052190.1, read as the reverse complement.
GTAATTATGTATGAATGAATATACAAGTAAGTCGCTCAGCAGCAATATCGATGTTGGCGAGTCTCCTGTCACTTCTAACGCGATCGAACTCAGCCTGTAACGAAATCAGAATTTTACACTTTTGCAAGGACACAACGACACACTTTTACCTGCACTCGATCGAACGGCAGTCAATCAGTGATTCGAAAAAGTCATTTTATTGGAAAACAATATGTTGCGTTTTTCCACGAAAAAAAAATAAAGTCAATTTTTCAAAAACGTTAACTTTTTATCTATACCATTGAACTTTTCCAATCGTTCGTGTCTGTGTTTTCAAAGTTTGGCTAAATCATCATCGCCAATAACAATGCAACGTACGTAAATATATTTCGTCACGATGTTGCACTGAAATGCAAGGACACCGTGGTGTCATCATATCTGTCGAATAAAAAGACGATCTGTTGATACAATTATTTCGCGAATCGCGACACACGCGAGGCAATATCTTTTTGATCAAGGCTATCGATTCGATAACCAGTAGGCAGTAAGATCATCTACCGTAACCTCCTGACGACGGATTTGCTTGTTCCGCATTTCGTCACACTTCGAAAACAATTCACTTGAATTAGTTGTTATTTTTCAATTTCTAATATAGCAGCATATCAGCTATTCACATTATTGTTCCCAATCTAATAAAACAATGATTCGAGATATCAAAATTTTAATAAGATGCCCATAAGTAGGCTGCAGATTTTGTACATTCATGACGAAAATGAGTTGAAAAAATTATAATCTCAACATCTTTAGTCATTAGAAAAAAAAGGAAATTTTTATTGGGTACCTAGACCTTGCAATTGATAGAAATAATTTTTATTTTGCATAAAAATGGGCAATCTATTCGTTGGTACCATATAAGTACTCAAGGAAGTACCATTTTCTATTAGGTTCCTAGGTCTCGCAATTGATAGAAATAATTTTTATTTTGCATAAAAATTGGCAATCTATTCGTTGGTACCATATAAGTATTCATAGAACTATCATTTCTATTAAGTTTCCAGGTCTTGTAATGAATAGAAATAATTTTTATTTTGCATAAAAATTGGCAATCTACTCATTGATCCAAATAAGTATTCATAGAACTATCATTTCTATTAAGTTTCCAGATTTTGCAATTAATAGAAATAATTTTTATTTCCCATAAAAATTGGCGATCTACTGATTGTTGTCATATAGGTATTCATAGAAGTATCATTTTCTATTAGGTTCCTAGGTCTTACAATTCATAGAAATAATTTTTATTTTGCATAAAAATTGGCAATCTACTCGTTGGTATCATATAAATATTCATAGAACTATCATTTCTATTAATTTTCCAGGTCTTGTAATGAATAGAAATAATTTTTATTTTGCATAAAAATGGGCAATCTATTCATTGATCCAAATAAGTATTCATAGAACTATCATTTCTATTAAGTTTCTAGGTCTTGCAATTATTAGAAATAATTTTGATTTCGCATAAAAATTGGCGATCTACTCGTAAGCACCATAAGTACTCATAGAAGTACCATTTACATTTTCCAAAATATTTCTACAGTCCAAATACTTAAATTCGAATTGCTCTAAGTTAGAATCTATTTGCAGGATACTGCATCCCATCAGCCAATTTATAAATAATCTGTTCTGCGCGAGCAAATTACCCACGGACCATTTTAGTCCGTGGAAACGAAACGATTCGCAGAACGATCATGATGATCCGTGGCCTGTATAGTCGTGCGCCGTCTATAATCGGCATGATTTTATGATTGGGCATCGTAATTCGAAAAGAAGCGGAACGACTATGTTCTATAGAAACTTTGTGCGACGAAGTCCGGTGATATTGTGAGCGTGCGTCCTCGCGATAACATTGCCGCAGTCGCTTTTCCAATCATGCTCTGCCTTATCGACAATGCCAGTATGCTCTCGGATCGTTCTTTTTCCGTTGGGACATGCGAGGCTTTTGTGTTTTCCAGTGTATACACGTAACCGCCTCGATATAGTTTTTGATTATGCAGAAATGCAGTACGAAAGGAGCATCGGAGAATCGACGCCGTTGTTGAGTGAGTTTTATTGGCGAATTCTCGATTCGTTTCGTTGTAATCGTTGTTTATTCCATCAAGTATTATTCGCTAGATCATTTACCTGTACATTATGTCGACGATCGATCGAACCTCCGTGTGGAAATGCTGTTTCGTTGGTTAGATCATTCGCTATGCGTGATCGTGAATGCTTCGGGACGCGATGACAATCGGGGTTAATTATATTATTATCAAATATTGTGTACTTGTTATATAGACGAGTTAGTATTTCTTAAACTTCAGACACACGATACTCCGGCGCAGTCGTGGCCGAGTGGTTAAGGCGTCTGACTAGAAATCAGATTCCCTCTGGGAGCGTAGGTTCGAGTCCTACCGACTGCGAAGTGGATTCTTATTTTTTTTTTATATTTTAGAATTTTTTAATTAGCCACCAACATTTTATAGTTCGCTTCTGATTATTTCTATAATTTTTCTGAAATGCTTTAACAAGTATTTTTACCAAATTCTACTTGTTTTACCTTTCAATTCTGACAAACTAGTTTTGTTCTCGAGCAAAGCATTTTCACTTTTAATCCTTGACTACTCATAGTCAACAACAAATTTATGTCACGACTCAATAAATTCAATTTATTAAAACAATTGAAGAACGAAAGTTTCTACTTGCCTTCCGATTCTTGCAATTCACGTAGACAACTTCTATTTTGCAGAGAGTTTCGTGATCTGATACTACGATCAGCCTTTCGTTTCGCAACCATAAATTGCGACGTTCTTGCACCAAAATTTGTCGAGTTTCAAGGCTCGATGGACTCCGAAAAACAATGTTCCACTCGTGATCTTAAGAGCAAGTGCTTATCGACGATAAAGACGTCTTCCTCCAGTTGGCCAAAGAAATGAGCATAACTTTTATTTATTTACACGAGATTAGAAGATAATGGGACAAGGATGAGACGCGTTAAAATTACACTCCCTTCTGCCGTGCGATATCCGGAGCGGTATCGGTCAGAGATAACAATTTTACTGATGTTGATGTCCGTGGCAGCCTCGCAATAAAGATGAGAATCCGCCGATGTGATTTAGTGGGCAATTATTCGATAAATCGGTTGATCCGGTAAGAATCAGCGAATTGTATCATCGGTAGTGTAAGGTCAATTCGTGAGTACGTGTATCAGCCGAGATAATACCGCAGACTTCCGAACTGAGCAATCAATATAAAGATAATGGATCGCGACACGTGACGCACACCGTTCCTTACAACAATGTCTTTGTTCTATTCCGATACAAAATCGTCTCGTTCGTCATTTGCAAACTTTCTTTCAGTTAGAAACGATCGATACACACCGGCGCCAATGTGCTCGCCGACGAAGTCTATCAAGAATCGCTGAAAGTAAATAATCATACGATCGTATTTTACAAAAATCAGAAAGTTTTTCGTGCCAATGACGCGGTGGCGTTTATCGTACGCTTTCCTACTGCTTGTCGGAAGATCAGATCCGAGCAAACACAGCCGAAGATTTCACAGATGCTGTAAAAATATTATTCAAACATTGTTCTACGTTGAACAAATGTCAATACGTATGAGTATATTAATACAGTTGTCAATACTAGTCTGTTTGCTGCCTTGGAAAATTCGTAGTGAAAAACATCGATGAAGGTTAGCGACATAAGAGTCTAGCGACTAGATAGAGACGGAGCACTTGATTCGCGACTTTAGGTGACACACAATTCCAATTTTGTGGCTCAGCATTTCGTTTTTACTGCACCGGGTTTCGTACAAAGATGTCGAGAGCACGGCTCGCTTTATCAATTCTTGATTAACTTTAATCCAATACCGTTAGGTGGTACTCACAGGTACGTACCCTCGATTTAACTTCACCTCTCCGACTCCGTTCAGCGAATTGTTTATTTCGATTCTCTATCTGAAACATGTATGCACTCCGATAATGCGTTCTTGCGCGCTTTATTTATTAGAGTCGTGCATCAGCCTTCTATTATCCGTCTTCATCAGTGTCCAATATCGTCGCTTCACATTTTTTCTTTCTTTTCATGGAATTCTTTTCATGATTCACAACTTTCCACAAGATCTGTCGATGAGACCAAATTGATTCGATCAGAATACTTTTTCGTTCTTTATAGACTGCGGATCTTTATGCAATTTCTAGAAAAACTGAGTAGATGAAATTGAAAATTGTTGGAAAATTTGTCAAATTGAAGATCTCAATGTATGATTTCTCCTCCATTAGAATCATTCAGGGAAGAAATAACGTGCAATTTGATTTCTATGTGTTACAATCGATGCAGACAATTTTGATTTTGCATGAAGATCCGCAGTCTAGTTCTTCATTGTTTCGTCAAATTTTCGTTAATACATTGCTGACACACTTGTGATTAAAATAAGTCCAAACATTACGTAATTCGGAGGATGTTTGCATTTGAGTAGCACCATAAATTGTTTTAATCTAAGATTTAATCTGGCCGCTCAGCCAGATAACTGTTCTATCACGCATATTCGGCTGATTAGAACATGACTACTGTGTTCGGATAGTCGAGGTTCTAGTATATCGTGCATTGAGCACACAAATATGATTGAAACCGTGTCGTGTTTGGTGTCGTTTTAATCAGAAAAGAGTGGCGAGTACGTCGGTGAAAGTTTCTTAAAAAAAAAAAAAATAATCGAAAGTAACAAGGTATTATCATCGAATATTGTCTCACCTCTTTTCCAAGAGATCGAAGAACAGCATCCGTACACGGAGTACAAACAGAAGTGACACTTCGGTCGCGAAGTTTTCGCGTGTAGAATCGGGACATTGCTGTGACGATAGCGGCTATCAATCGCCTGTTGGTAATTACACTGTCATTTCCGTATCATCGCGATAAGAGAGTAGAAGCGGACCAGCCGTCAGCCAATGATCAATCGGCTCTCTAAAACCCGCCAACTACCACGATTTATAATAGCCGGTATCTGAGACGTCGCGTCCAGGTATCCGAGTCGTTTGTTAACGACCGATCACGGGTTCGGGCGAGTTTGAACAAGACCCTACCGTAAGGATTAGTCATGTGATCCGTTATCAGTCGAAATCGTAGTGTCAATACGATGCAGCTTCGAATGCTGTGTTATCTGCGCGATCCGGTTAATCCAGTGAATCGTGTTATCGGTGTACGATTGCTCGTCAAAAAAAGGCGTCGAGTTCACCGCGTCTCTTAATTAGAACCGCGGGCTCGTTATGCGTGCCAGTTTGTCGAAAAAGCTGTCCCTGGTTGCTGCGGCGCCTACAGGCGAGACCGATCACCGAGCACCGATCGATGCGATCGGCGAACATCCGCGATCTAGAACAGTCGGCGAGGTGGGATCATCGCGGTAGCAGCGCGGGCTCGTTGGACCGAACGTGATCTGGTGCAGATCCGAAATTATGGTGCTGTGTAGGTACCTTCGAGAAATCGGACACTTGTACAGGATGTTTCGTAGCATGTGGTGAAAACCCAGTGGTTCCACGAAACAATAGGAGAGTTACCCCGATGACGGACACTCAAGGTTTTTCTGAAATGAATGAAAAATATAGTACTTCGTTTGTTCTGTTCCACGGTATTTATAAATTAACGATATTCGAGAAATAAAGTGACAATCGACAGTTCCGTAATGGTTTTAAGAAATCGCGATGTGCCCCCTAGCACCGGACACGATAAAACTTATTAACGTTTTGCGATGATTCCAAATATAATGGTCAAAATATTTATTGGATATTGTGAACATTGTGACAAACCTTGCAGATCGAAAACATATTTTTGAAAGTACTCAATTCTTCTATTTTTCCTGATACACTTCATTTAATTGATTCGCCAAAAACTGATCTAGCGGTTCATTAAGATTTTAGCACTGTTTGCCTTGACATCGGCTACGATATTATGAAGTCGACAATATATATGATTTTTTAAAAATAAAGGTGACCTTGATTTTTTATAGAATATACATTTTTAAACATATTTTTTGTATCGATATTTCTAGAGCGCTAAATGTTGATTATCTTTTGCTTAAACCCTTTTTGTTCGTCTCATTATCGAAACTGCCTGCAAAATTACGTTCTGTTTTAAAATAAAATAAACAATAATCCATAATGGTATTTATGAAGTGTCGATTTTTAAATGCTTGTTGGAATTATCATTTTTATTCAATTTCAAGTCATTTTTTACCAAATGAACTGCCACATCCGTCGTCCGGCCAACTGTCCTCTGGGTCCAAATAGACCCGTAATTAATATTTTGTCCAAAGACCTCCGACAGAAAATATCAATAATACCGTCAGGATGTATGAAAAAATATACATTTGCAAGGAAACAAATATCGATAACCCGTAAAACTCCGGAAAAAATGACGTTGAGAAAAAAATTAGCAAAGCATTCACCTTGTGATACCATTCGCGTTACATTAGAAACATTTGTTATGTCATCACTGGACTGCGGAGTTTCATGCAACATAGAAAATGTTTACATTGTTTGCAAGACATGGGTGCCAAACAAAAATTGGGTCATCTTTTAATTATCTTATTAAACTGAAACTAATACACTGATGCCTTTAAATCTTTTTAATATGACCGCTGCTTTGAATTGCGCGTAGCCATTTTGATCATAAATGCATAAAATCCGCAATCCAGTCATCACGAACAAAGAGGATGTTCAGGCGGCCATATTTAGGTGGACCACCCTGTATACTATGCTAAAACAAATGCAAAACCACGTGCTGCTTGAGATGTTCAGGATAAATGCGCAAATAATGATTTTTCAAGAAAATGGTTTTATCGGTTCAATTTTGCTTCCCACCGTAGGTTATTCGATGCGACTCGCGTCCACGAGGCAATCAGATGCCGTTTACGTGTACACCGTGAACCGAAAACGCATTTATTTCTCACCACACGCGAACAGACTGGCATTGTTCGGTCATACCTCGTCTGTACGCTCAGGCTAATGCTTAATGGGTCTTGTTTTATGGGAAGGAAACGATAAGGTTGCTGGCAATTTCAAACGAATAGGCTGATATCACGAGGACATTAACGAGTAACGGGTTATAGCCGATGATAATCAACATGTTGCAATGTCTCCTACTTCGGACATAATTACGGTTCTCCTCGTTCCTCATCCGGTGGCTATTGTTCTTGGCTGGGAGTGCTCTTTCATTCGTCTTTGAGGCAAGATTATCTTGCTGCGATCGATTTCTATCGTTTCTACCATTTGCCCATAAAAACGCGAAAAGTACTCGCTAGATTCCGACCGAGAGAACTACAATTTCCTTGGTGAAAATTGTGCAGCTTCTTCGCAAACATGTCGGGATTAGTGTACACTCCGGTGCCGACAAGTAAGGATATTACATTTTCGATTTTGTGCGACAGTCTGCTCGGATTTATCATTTCCTATGTGAACCAAAAATGTAAATACGGTTTGGTAGCACTTCCTTACTGTCTCCGCGTTATTCCGCGATTAGAGTACAACAGGTTTTGAGATCGATCTGTGCTCGGGAATATCGTTACCATTCGCCGTTAACGCTGCAATCGCAAGCTGCAGCACGTCCGCGTCGGTACATACGATACCGACTTTCTAAGGGACGTTCTCTGCAGCCTAACTGTTCCACAAGATACATTTCATCGTATCTCTCGAACGCGAGAAATGTTACGGTGTCGTCGATTCGATGGGCAAAATGCAAACATGAAGAAACATTAAATTCGGATGATACGTTGAAAAATCGCGAGACCACGTAATGACTTCGGGGCAGCTCGGTCCGGTAGTTAGTTGCGAACTAATTAATTCGTCGTAAATAAATCGTCATGGTTTGGCGAGTTCCAGGGCGAAGCACGAGTTCGAGGATCGATCTGAAGCGGCTTCTTCTGCGGAGGATACCAATATTGGCATGGCTGCCCGTCTACAGTTGGAGCAAACTTTTGCAGGACACTCTGGCAGGGCTGACAGTCGGTCTGACTGCTATACCGCAGGGTATAGCTTACGCGATTGTCGCTGGACTTCCACCTCAGGTGCGTACGCCCGTTTTCAATAGCGTTCAACTTTCTTTCCGCGCGGAAAGTTTCCACGTTCGGAAACGATACGCTCGGAAACAAAGTTTGAATCGAAACGGTTCGACCTTTCCCAGTTTCCGTCGTGCGTGTCGGTAAGAACACCGCGGAAACCGCGTGAATTCGTTGAGAATCGGAGGAAAACGTGCGCCGACCGCATTGTCGAGCCGGCACGATAGCTGCGCAAAACCGATTCCCGTTTAGTTGAACTTTTGAAAACTTCAGTACGGCCTGTACAGCAGTTTCATGGGATGCTTCATCTACCTGGTGTTCGGTAGCTGCAAAGACATCACCGTCGGCCCTACCGCGATAATGGCCTTATTATCGCAGCACAACGTTATGAGGCTCGGAGAGGACGTCGCCGTAAGTGCACTTACACGTTCTTTTTTCCCCCCATCGTTTTTCCGCGAGCTTTCCTTCGGCCAGCTCTTTATCTCAAGCTGGAAAATTCGTGCACCCTCTCCCGAGTCGCGTTTAACCCTCGGACGACGGGACTCGGGTTCATTCGGAACCAAAGTTGCAAAGGTTTTATTTAAACTCTAGCAAGAAGTAAAGGCGAATTTCCGCAATTTTCTAAATTCCCCACTAGTTCGAAAATATGTAGGACGTAGCTACTGGTTATTCCAGTTACAGTTGCGATGAAATTGTTAAAAGCATTCGAGGGTTAAACCGCAAATTCTACTGTACGATGTTCGACGAGGACGTTCTTTCCCCCAGGTGTTCGTCTGTTTCTTGTCCGGCTGCATTATTCTGCTGATGGGATTGCTGCACTTGGGATTCCTCGTGGAATTCGTTAGTATGCCGGTGATCTCCGGATTTAGCAACGCGGCCGCGTTAATAATTGCAACGTCTCAGCTCGGGACGCTTCTTGGCCTGAGCGGCAGAAGCGACTCGTTCATCGACGCCATTGTCAAAGTTGTCGATCACGTGAACGAGATCACCCTTTGGGACACCGTGCTAGGAGTCTCGTCCATGATTCTAGTTGTCTGCTTGAAGGTATGCTTGCTCTATCTGTATCGTCTCGACAAGGTTTGATCCTTCAGTGATTTTAGGATCCGCGATGTAGATTGCCATCCTTTTGTTCCGATTAGAAAGGTACTCTTCTCATTTAGTTGAATGCGGATTTTCATCAAAATTCGCAGCATCCACTTTTTCATCCCTTCAAAGGATAATGCTCCGGTAATTTCTCCGGTACAGCTTGGCAATCTACATACAATTTTGTTTTATTAACACAGGCGGATAAAAAGTTCGATTTTGTCGGATCCGATCTATACGCTATTACACTGAAGATTAAATCCTCTAATATGAAAAGTTTCTCTTCGAAGTACCGAGATAAAAGTTTGTTTAAAAAATGTTGAAACAGAATTTGCCGGGTAAGAAGACCGGGACACCGTTCCAGAAGTTCCTGTGGCTCACGTCGCTGGCTAGGAACGCCATAGTCGTTATCATCGGAATAATATTAAGCTATTCATTGTTCTCGAGCGGTATTAAACCTTTCAAAATTACTGGAAACATCACGGAAGGCTTACCGCCCTTTGGTCCACCGCCATTCTCCATCGTGACCGGGAATCGTACATATAATTTCATGGAGTCGGTCAACGAACTCGGAAGCACCGTCGTATCAGTGCCTCTGGTTGCCATTTTGGAGAGTATTGCCATCGCGAAATCTTTCGGTAAGTTCCTCAAAGGCGGATTAAACCATTTTTGCATCTACGTTTCGGCATTACGTCGTTTGAGCTATTCAATTCGGACAAAATAATTGCGGTTTTAAACCGTATTAACTTTAACGCAAGCATATCCGCGCTTAGAACGTGTTTCACTAATTGAAACAGGAACCATGAAAGTTCGTACATTTTCTTTAAGAAGAAACAGGTCTGTTATTCCCTTTTAACGCAAGAAATTGCTAGAATTCCGAATAGATAGTAGTTGATCGAAAAGAGTGGGAATGAATCGGATTAGATAAAATCAATTAGCACAATTCAGTCCATTTGCGCAGAGTCACCCGCGAGATATGCAGTCGGCCGTTATCATGAAAGAATGTAGTTTTTTCGGCTGACGAATTTCAAAAAATTTGCAAACCGCACAATAGAATCGCTCGAACTCCCTTTTTCCGTGTTTACTTCGACACGGCCGAATGAACAGGAGCGAAACAGTGAAAACAAAACCATTTGCATAAATCAATAGAGCGAACTTTGCGCTTTAAAATGGTGCGTTACATAAACCGATTTGAATAAAAATTTATTCGAAAACAAACAACCGAAGTTTAAACGGGCAAAAGCTGCGGCTATTTTCATATTTTCGAGTCAGTGAACGCCGGAAACTGGCGTTTTATTAAACAAATAATGAAAAGTTCGGATGATCGAGGTTCTGCTTTATCGTGAATTAAACGAGTAGATACGGTCCAGATGGTGTCGTGTTTGGTATCATTCCAATCCGAGAAACGTCACGAATGCGTCGGCGAAGGTTTCATAATAAAATGGTTAGTAACGAAAAAGTTGTATCATCGATTCAGTATTGTTTTGCCTGTATCCGTTTTTACGCTCGACGTTGGAACAAGAGATTGAGGAACATTGTCTATACACTTTGTAAGTGACAGTTCGGTCCCGAGCTTTTCAGATATATCGAGACATCACAGTGCTCGTTGAAAGAGCTAAAGTTCTAAAAAGCAGCGAAGCTCCGGTGAATTCTACGGAGGCACTCACGTTCGAAACGGGGTTTTTTTTTTGTTTCAGCGAAAGGGAAAACGGTCGATGCTAATCAGGAGATGTTCGCTCTGGGACTTTGCAACATTTTCGGTAGCCTGGTCCGTTCGATGCCGGCCACGGGCAGCTTCACAAGGACCGCCGTAAACAACGCGTCGGGCGTAAAAACACCGATGGGCGGTGTAATCACCGGATGCCTGGTGCTTTTAGCGTGCGGCCTCCTGACCTCGACTTTCGAGTTCATCCCGAAAGCGACGCTCGCAGCTGTGATTATAGTCGCGATGTACTACATGTTCGAGCTCCGAATTTTCAGCGTGCTCTGGAGGACGAAAAGTAAGAAATCCGATTACGGTATTATCTCTGTAAATGACGTGAAGCTCTCTACCGGAACTGTCAAAATTGTATCCCCACCATTGGGGGATTCTTCTTGGAACCGATCAATCGAAAACACGCCGAACGAGCCAGCGAGGTGTCGAGTACCGGCGCGACTCGCACTAATGGAAGTCGAGCAAAAGATTTCAACTTTTCTAATTCTTGATATTCCTTTTAATGAAACTTGTACCATCTTGTCTTCGTCTCACCTTTTTGATTAAAATGACAGCAAATGAGATATGGTTGCGATTATAATTACTTGCGTCATGAGCGATTAAAGTTTCATCAGACGATATGTGGCAGTTACATTTTAGATTACGCGTTAACGTACTTGAACTACCGATACCTCGGACAATCAATCATGTCTTTATATAAGGTGTCATTTATCACAAAGAAAGTTCCAAAATCAGGAAACGGAAAACTCTAAATTGGGTCGTATTTGCTGCCGTTTCAATCAGGAAAATGTCGACGGGTATGTCGGCAAAGGTTTCATGACAAAATAATTAAACAAAATAAAACAGTTCTGCAAAAGTTAATGTCGTGGCTAGGTTCGACGTAGGATCGGGAAAGGTTAAGGGAATGCAAAAAATCGATTTTTTCAAGGTTCTAGACCAGAAGATCCCCGTTAACAAAGAAAGGCTGACGGTGGTGTGCACACGGTTCGATAAATCGGATGTTTACCTCTGCCCGTAGAGATCGATCTGATACCGTTGACGGTGACTTTCCTGAGTTGCCTGGTGATCGGGCCGGAATACGGGATGATTGCCGGGATCGCGGTAAATTTAATTCTCCTGCTCTATTTCGCGGCTAGGCCGGGCTTATTGATCGAGGAACGCGTTGTCGATGGACTGACGATTCTGTTTGTATCGCCGAAACAGTCTCTGAGCTACCCGGCCGCGGAATATCTACGCGAGTGCGTCATGTCTTGGTGAGTAAACCACACGTCTATTACATCCCTGTAATTTCGGCCGTAAATCCTTTCGGCTCGTCTGGTCCACTTTATTTACTCCGTATCTCGCGGTGGCTATGGTTTCCTTAGGTGTGACAGCAGGTCGGAGACGATCCCGGTGATAGTGGAGGGTCGTCACGTGCACAGAATCGACGCTACCGTTGCCAAGAACCTTGCCCTGCTGCTGATGGACCTGGAAGCGAGGAACCAGAAGCTCGTCTTCTGGAATTGGTGCGAGGACGCCAGGCGGACCTTGATCAGCTATGACTCCTCCCTGACGATGTCCTTTAGGACATCCGGCAGCGTCGCTCAAATATTTTCGAGCAGAACCGTGCCACCCAGCGTTCCGCGCGAGTGACATTCCAGATCCAACGAATGCGAGGAACACTTTCCTTGGAACGCCACCAATCGTATTCGCTTCAGCAGCCGTGCGCGCTCTGTCGCGGAATTTGCGGATCCTCGCCGGTCTCAAATACATGGTTCATTTTACCGAGCAGCGGCTGCTAATTGCTCATCGTATGAAAACCCTAGGACAACTCGGACCACCCCTTAGTTTCGTAAAGGACGTCGCTGTCGTTAATCCTCGCCACACGAAAACTGCTAACGCTGCTACCGTGGTGAGATGAGAAGATCAGCTCTGGAACGACACCGTTAGTCCCAATCTTTATGCTTTGACGTCACGCGATACACAGTGAACGTTTCAGCCAAACCATACGTATTGGACTAAGTGTTTGTCTTCTCGTCTCACTACGGTACGTGTCGTTCAACAGCATTTTGTTGCTTCAGAGCAGGCATGGGCGGAGATCGCTCTCTGGGGCACAGCTCCGCTCGGATAGCTACGAAACCACGCCCACTCGGGACACTTTTGCCACCAATTAGGCCTCTTCTGTCTTGCGGATGAGACAGAGAGAGGAAGACAGAGCTACTTCACCAGCTCTGCCAGTTCAATAGAGTGGTCAGCACGAATGTGCCCCGCGAGCTACAAGTCAGAGCTGAGAGCTACGAAGCCACGCCCATATGGACAAAGAGAGATCTAGAGGCTGCTACATAACTATTAGCCAAGCACAACCAAGTGTGTCCCCACTATTTCCGCATGAAACCTAGAGCCCCAAAGAGGGTCTTTATCAAAAGCTCCGAAGCATTGCTTCCGTGGCAAACCCGAAGCTCCAGAATAGAGAGAGAGAGAGAGAGAGAGAGAGAGAGAGAGGGAGAGTTCGTCGCCCGTGCCTGCTTTAGAGCAACAAGTGACCGAATGCGTGTAGACTGCTAGGCATCAAAGAGTTAATAATCTCGACGCTAGAAACTTATAATTAGTGTAAAACGATTGCGTAACGAAGGTGCAACGGGTCCGCGCGGACCTGGCATCGGTCAGTATTGCGAGGATGGAGCGTTTTACAGGCGACCAAACGGTATTTGAAAACTTTAAGAATCGGTAAATGTGTAACGATGAGGACGAGCTTCCTAGTTACGTATTCCATTTTAATCAGCCCGGCGCGGTACGTAACGATAAACATTTTCTATTTACAAGGATACACGATGCCGTTGGAATGGCCAGTCCGCATAGAATAGTTCGCTGGCAACAAGTAACAACCTAACGTTTGCGTAACCGTGCCGATCCTGATTGCCGGAAACGCCGGGGAACCGTTCCGGGAATGAAACTTTATTCGAAATGTTTCCTCGAATAACTGTCAGGAAGTTCGATGGGAGGAATTTTCATCGGCACATATCTACGTGACTGCTATCGAAAATTTTCGAACGTTTGTTCGCGAGTGCGAGCTGCGTCGTCTTGTGTACAAGCATATGTAATTGCTTGACACGTAAGTGCACGCAATCATGGCGGCCCACTTGAATCATGCGGTAATACTTGATTCCGTTTGTTGGCTTCTGGATTCAAATGAACCACGGCGGAACCCAGCAAAGAGTTCACCTGTCAATCTCGTTTCAAACCCATGCTAGATCGTTTCAAACATAATATTTAAATATTATTATTAAGACTAGGAATAAGTACTTTCGACAAGTTAAACACAGCTATTTAAATGGAAACATTTTCTCATTCCTTTACAGTTTACAGTGCTTGATCGTCGCCATATCAATTAACAAAATTAACTCTTTGCAGTGTAACATAGGCATAAAATATATGTAAACTTTCTTCTTCTTCTTCTAAGAAGTAACGGACGACAAGGAAGTTTTAGTATCAAGGGGTTGATACTGGACGCTATTATTTTGTTAAACAGTACAACGAAATATTTTACCCGTGAGATATTGATGGCAGCAAAGAGTGTAGTAAAACTAGCGAGTTTTAAGAAATAAAGAAAACATAAACAATCAAATGGATGTAGATCTTACAAGCTATTCCAAACTATGCCATTCTACCGCATGCTGCCTCTAAAGAAACTGAATGTGTAATTTGCTTACACAGTAATGGTAAAGGAATCCACCGGCAAGCTAAGCTAACAATAAGCTCTGCTATGCGACGCTGTAGTATGCTGTGTGTACTATGTTATACTATGCTCTGCTTATGATATACTACGCGATGCCATGCTGTGTGAAGTTTGCGTATATATTTTCACTTAAAATTAAATGAGTGTTATATTCCAGATCGTTTTGCATTAGGCGTCATTATTTGTCTTATACGACTTTCAAACATGTATTTATTACGGACGAGATGGAACCCCAGAGATTAACCCTGAAAAAGGTAATTACAGTAGGACCCCGATTAACCGGATCCCGATTATAAACAAATATGCAAGAATAACTTAAAAACCATTTAATCGATCGGTCTGAAATTATAATATGAACTTCTACACGACAATAGCCCCGCGACAGACTAGAATAAATAAGATTGGTTAATTTCCTCCTCAATTTTTAACTGTTTTCTTTTTAAGAAGAAAATGCTAATTTTGACACCACCAACTTTGGAGGTCCACCATTTTGTGAATATTTGGTCGAACAAAATAATTGTACTCTATACTGATGGGGCCGTGGTGATACTTTTTTTCAAACCTTCCAGTGAGCCGCGATCGTGCACGCCAGCAGATCAAAAATTTTAAAATGACTTACATAAGGCTGCAAAAAAACCCTATAAAGAATCCTTTACGAAATTATATAAAAAAATTTTCTTGTATTCGCAGACTTAAGAAATATGTCAACAAAAATTATAGACTCAAAAAATGTTTTTCCAATACTTTATCAGACCCAGAAAAATTATTCAAATTTTCGACCGAGAAAGTGCAATGTCTTAAAGAACGCTCTCTATAAGGGTATATATAAATCGTGTAGTTTCGATCGTTCTGACTCGGCGAAACTAATTGACATACTTCAAGTATCCATAGATACGTTTGCGAAATTTAAATGCGGCTGGTTCAGCAGTTTATCTGTGAAAAATTGGTGAACTTGTGGAAAAAGTGGCATTCAAAACAGGATATCCCCTAAAGGCGCCGTTTTTCAAGGGTGCGAGCCGCGTGCCTGATCGTGCACGCAAAAAAACCCTATAAAAAATCATTACAAAATTATATACAAATTTCTTCTTCTATTTGAAGATTTAAGGAATATGTCAAAAAAATGTGTTTTCATTACTTTATCAGACCCATACAAATTATTTAAAATTTCAACCGAGAAATTGCAATGTCTTAAAGAACACTCTCTATAAGAATATATATAACTCGTGTAGTTTCGATCGTTCTGACACGGCGAAAATAATTGACATACTTCAAGTATCCATAGACACGTTTGCGAAATTTGAATGCGGCAGGTTGAGTTGTTTATCTGTGAAAAATTGGTAAACTTGAGAAAAAAGTGGCATTCAAATCAGGATACCCTCTAAAGGCGCCGTTTTTCAAGGGTGCCAGACGCGTGCGTGATCGTGCACGCTAGCAGATCAAAAATTTTAAAATGGCTTCCATGAGTCTGTAAGAAACCCCTATAAAAAATCATTTACAAAATTATATAAAAATTTTTTCTTGTATTCGGAGACTTAACACTTTACCTACCGGAAGCCTATTAATAGGATTTTCAGTAATTGTGCTGTACCAAAAGAAAGCATAGAAATGTTTCTTTACATTGAAGGATCCATTAAAAAGTTTTTAGCCGAGTACCATAGATTTTTCAAAATTATGCTATAATTACCGGTCGGTAATGTGTTAAGATATATGTCAAAAAAATTACGGATTCAAAAAATGTTTTTTCATTACTTTATCAGACCCATAAAAATTTTTCAAATTTTCGCCCGAGAAAGTGCAATGTCTTAAAGAACACCCTCTATAAGAATATATATAACTGGTGTAGTTTCGATCGTTCTGACACGGCGAAACTAATTGACTTACTTCAAGTCTCCATAGACACGTTTGCGAAATTTGAATGCGGCAGGTTGAGTAATTTATCTATAAAAAATTGGTAAACTTGTGAAAAATGTGGCATTCAAAGCAGGATACCCCCTAAAGGTGCCGTTTTTCAAGGGTGCCAGACGCGTGCGTGATCGTTCACGCAAAAAACCCCTATATGAAATCATTAGAAAATTATATAAAAAATTTTTCTTATATTCAAAGACTTAAGGAATATGTCACAAAAAATTACGGATTCAAAAATGTTTCTTCATTACTTTATCAGACCCATAAAAATTATTTAAATTTTCGACCGAGAAAGTGCAATGTCTTAAAGAACACTCTCTACAAGAATATATATAACTCGTGTAGTTTCGATCGTTCTGACTCGGCGAAACTAATTGACATACTTCAAGTCTCCATAGACACGTTTGCGAAATTTGAATGCGGCAGTTTGAGTAGTTTATCTGTGAAAAATTGGTAAACTTGTGAAAAAAAGTGGCATTCAAAGCAGGATACCTCCTAAAGGCGCCGTTTTTCTAGGGTGCGGGACGCGTGCGTGATCGTGCACGCAAAAAAACCTCTATAAAAAATCATTTACGAAATTATATACAAATTTTTTCTTGTATTTGAAGATGTAAGGAATATGTCCAAAAAATGTTTTTTCATTACTTTATCAGACCCATGAAAATTTGTCAAATTTTTGACCGAAAATGTGCAATGTCTTATAGAACACTCTCTATAAGAATATATATAACTGGTGCAGTTTCGATCGTTCTGACTCGGCGAAACTAATTGACATACTTCAAGTATCGGATTCAAAAAATGTTTTTTCATTACTTTATCAGACCCATAAAAATTATTCATATTTTCGACCGAGGAATTACAATGTCTTAAAAAACACTCTCTATAAGAATATATATAACTCGTGTAGTTTCGATCGTTCTGACTCGGCGAAACTAATTAATATACTTCAAGTCTCCATAGACACGTTTGCGAAATTTGAATGCGGCAGGTGAGTAGTTTATCTGTGAAAAATTGGTAAACTTGTGAAAAAAAGTGGCATTCAAAGCAGGATACCCCCTAAAGGCGCCGTTTTTCTAGGGTGCGGGACGCGTGCGTGATCGTGCACGCAAAAAAACCTCTATAAAAAATGATTTACGAAATTATATACAAATTTTTTCTTGTACATGAAGATTTAAGGAATATGTCAAAAAAATGTTTTTCCGTTACTTTATCAGACCCATAAAAATGATTCATATTTTCGACCGAGAAATTACAATGTCTTAAAAAACACTCTCTATAAGAATATATATAACTGGTGTAGTTTCGATCGTTCTGACACGGCGAAACTAATTGACATACTTCAAGTATCGGATTCAAAAAATGTTTTTTCATTACTTTATCAGACCCATAAAAATTATTCATATTTTCGACCGAGGAATTACAATGTCTTAAAAAACACTCTCTATAAGAATATATATAACTCGTGTAGTTTCGATCGTTCTGACTCGGCGAAACTAATTGATATACTTCAAGTCTCCATAGACACGTTTGCGAAATTTGAATGCGGCAGTTTGAGTAGTTTATCTGTGAAAAATTGGTAAACTTGTGAAAAAAAGTGTCATTCAAAGCAGGATACCCCCTAAAGGCGCCGTTTTTCAAGGGTGCGGGACGCGTGCGTGAGCGTTGCCGATTGCGCGCGCATAGTCGGCCGGCCAATCAGAGAGCCGGGTGGTAGAGGGTGCTCCGATCGATGCGCTCGGCCTGGGAGCGTGCGCCAGTGACCGAGCGTTTACAGCGCGATAAGCGTCGTGGCGGACCGAAGTACATAAAGATCCTGGCCGTGGGTGTTTCGGTTCCCCTGTTTTCTCGCGATTCCTTACTGAAAACTCGCGGCCCTTATCCCCGTTCGTCGCTTATCAGTGCTGTCACGTGACCCGCGATGAAACGATGAAGCAGTCGAGCACGAGCAGCGACGATTGTCAGGAAGATGCCGGTAAACCGCTCTCGCACGGGAAATGTGGCCCAGCCGGACACTGTGGAGTTCTAAACGTAAGTAAATTCGAATTTCATTCGTCCCGCGAGTATTCCTGCCAGCAGAAGCAACCGCTTCATCCGTGTCCGACCGTTTCTTCGAGAGGTCACTGTACTTGTCACGATCCACCGAACCCCTATCCGATGTCACCGTCGATTTCCGAGTGTGATATCTCGAATCGACTTTTCACCGATAAACAGTCCCAGATACTCGAAAGAAAAACAGGAAAATCGCTCGATCGCGGACACCGTTCATTGAAAAGTTAACCAGTTTCCGAGGTGGAGTTTCTTTCTAACCTTGATTTATATTTCAGCACCCCACTGTTCGTATTTTTATCGATGGCAAACTCGCTGTCTTTTTGTCGAGAGATCGATTTCGGATTTCATTTAGGTTAGACGCAGGGGGACTCGCCTCGAATTTGATCCGTTTCGTTCGGTTTCTATTTTGATTTTATCCATCGGCGGTGGCTTTGTTTAAAGTGCTTCGGGGATGTTCGAGTGACACATATGCTGGGGGCAAATGTGTTTCATGATCGGTAGAGTGTAAGCCCGCGTAGCAAGACCCTTCGATTGAATTACGGTGAATCGAAAATTTTTGCAGGTTCGGTTCCGTGCTACTTTTCGACCCCTGTCATAATAACCGGGAAACCGGTAGCAGCTTTTATTTAAACGTTGTATTGCCTCTGGTTAAAAATTGGAAAATTGGGATTTACATTTATTGAACGATTTTATATTATTTTGGGTATTGGCATGAACGTTGGCGAAAAATTTAGAACAGAAGGGCTGGAATCTGCGTGCTGTCGTAATTATTTTAATTATGTCGATGTCTCATTGAAATTGGTTTAACGCATTACCGACGGGTACTTCTCCGATAATGCATGTCGGACTGGCGGATTTTAATGACTCGCTGTTACATTAAAATATTTCTCGTTCGTTAAATTTTTGTTATATCAATTTTCAGATGTAAAATGTATCTGAAATTATTCGTTTCTGCATATTTTTATCCCAGACCGATGTTGGTTTTATACAAACATTGAAAGCAATGTTAACAACATTTTTATGCAACTTTAGTCGAATTTAGTACTCTGAAAATTATTTTGAGGGCTGGGAACTATACTAAAAGCCGACTATCTTAAAAACTGTGAGAGCTAGAAGAACGTTATTACTAGTTGCAGAATTGTATGTTTTAAATAAACGACAAAACTGTGTAAACAGATTTCAGGAATTCTTTTTTGTGGTCAAATATTAATTAATTTTCCTATATATTGATGCGTACAAATATGTTCGAATATAAAATACGGATACTCTTAATTTTGCGTTATAAGGAATCATTACAGTTGAACTTTTTCCGTATTATTTCTGTATGACGAATTTCTTACGAACGCAAAATCAAACAGGTAGCAAACTTCGGTCATATTTTGAGGAATGACGTTCCCTGAGATCTGCTTGCACAGTCGGATTCCTTATTCAAGAATACACAATTTTGCCATTTACAACTTTCTTCTGGCTCTACTAGTTCCCAAGATATTCGACCAAGTATGTTTCCCACCCCCAGTTCCGAGGGATGTTTTCACCTCTTCAATATGAAGGTTGTCAGATAAAAAGATACGAATCAAATACTTCTTAAGAACTACTTTTATTACAGTTTCGGAGAAATCTGCAATTACCCGGCATTCTCTTTTATTAGTTTATTCCACTCGTCTTGCAAATTAAATGCATTCTTTATAAATGAATAAACGTTTTCAATACTAAAATTAAATGAATTCTTTATAAATGTATTAACGTTTTCAATACGAAATTTAAATGAATTCTTTATAAATGTATTAACGTTTTCAATACCAAAATTACATGAATTCTTTATAGATACATGCACGTACATACGTCAATATGTGCATGCATGATGTAAATATGCAAAATATAATTTCTACATTGATTAGGATCACATATACAATGAATATTAATCATAGGAAATACATATATAATATGTAATAAAAACGAAACAGCTTTATTAAAACAATAAATGTAAAATTGATATAAAATGTGGATGGAAGAAATATGTTTTAACGCACGCTTATCGCTCTTTTCATTTATTTATTATTTATTATCCAACATAAAATTGACAGTAACATAAAAATAAACATTAAAAGAAACATTAAGATAAACATTGGAAGAAACATTCAGATAAACATTGAAAAAAAATATTAAAATGAACATTAAAAGAAACATTAAAATTGCTTGGCAGATTTGATAAATTATTATCATCTTCAATAAAGTCTTCCCCGTTTATTGCGAGACTAAAATACTGAAATCATGGTTAAGTGTAAGGAAATAATTGCAACCCCTCTTTGAGTATTCTATAAATCGTTTTGGAGTGTAGGGTGAGTTGGAGAGTGGCGGTCCACTTTTGTAAAAAGATATCAGTAACATATGAATAAAATCGATATTTATCGCAACGAGGTATATTTATAAAAGTAAATACACATACATCATAACATTAAGATAAAATAAAATAAGAATCATGGAAGTTTTAATACATTTGGACCTGCCTAAATTTTTAAACGAGGAAAAATTTCTTTTTCTTACCCTCCGATTTTTTACGCTGGAAATAAAATAATAGAACTCCTGTGTTTTCCATTACTTTTTAATGGGATTCTGACCAACTTATTTGTGACATTTTTCTGATTAAGATGACACTAAACGCGATATAATTTGAACTGTATGTAATGGTTTCATCGACGGTATGTAACGCGTGTCTTCGGCCGCGAGGTCCGTGTTCACAAGCGCTATCCTTTTCTACGTTCGTCGCGGTCATAAAAACTACGCTTTAACAAAAGAGCTCTGACCCGAGGGTTTTTGTTAGTCGAATTTTTACTGTACATTCACAGCCGGGTATATTAATTTTTGTTAACAGTGCTAGTTTCGAAACCCGAAAATTGCTCTCGCCCGCATGGCCGCATCACTCGGAATTACTATGCATAAGCTGTTCAACAAAGCAAATCGGTTTCTGCTGTTACAGTAGTGGGACCGTTAACTTCCATTTGTCGAATGAATTTAGCGCGTGCCTGTGAACGCGTGTCGCGTTTCACGTCTCGGCAACGCGAAAACTTATAGAAAAACGAGATTTCTCGTTTCCCCTCTCGGTAATGCGGTTTAATTACGGTGCAAAACCTGACCGATGGAATTCAACGACTCGAGGCCTGTACCCTTTGCTTGGCCGGATATGTTTCCAGCGTGAATTACGACAGAAACACGCATACGATAATGGATTCCGATAACAATGTAACGATATCGTAGTGACCCGTCGTCTATTCTATTATTAGTTAGCGTTATTCAAACGCGAAATACAAAAATAGTTTCCGTGACAATCCAAATTTTCCGAGAAATCATCGTCGAACATTCAAGCACTAACCGCGCGCGGGAAGAAAATGGAATCGTTAACGAGCAGGAGATTAATAAGCACGCGTGCAGAGCTTGCTAGACGGAAGGGAACAAGGAGCTTTCTCGTTTTGATTGCGAGTGGCTGATTTCGCCGTTAATTTTTCATTATGTCGCAACACAGGAACTTGCGTATCGCGGTTCATGAATGACAAACGGGCCCGCGATCAAATTTAATTCAATCGCCCGATCTCGATGGCCTCGTGTCTAATGATCGGCGAGATTTCTACGTGTTCTACAAACCGCCGCAAAACTTGCACAATTCTTCCTCGAATCATGCGTTTACGCGCATCAAATCGCTTTCACGTTGATTTCACCCGGAAGAATTTATTCTCCCGAATAATATCACCGTTATCGCTGTTACTGTTATTACCAGACTGCGGGTTTCATGCATTTATTGTAGTATGCACAGAGCGAAAGAATATCATACGTACTTTTTAATCCATCACCGTTCACATTGACTGTGCGGAAACTGCCCACGAAGTTGGGCATAGGGATCATGTTTGGTTTAATATCATGGAAACTTGGTAGCAAACTTTGTGAGAAACTTGGTAGCTAAAAAAGAATTACTCAAGCAGGAATATTGCGTACTTTTTAATAAAGGATCATCCAATTATCTGATCAAGAAGATTTTAGAAAACTCTTTTTATCCACTCGACACATCAGAAAATATCATTTTTGTTAAGAAAATGGACAATATTTGTAAACGTACATTGAATCTGCCATCAAAGTTGGGGTAAGGATCATATTTGGTTTAATATCATGGAAACTTCGTAGCAAACTTTGTAAGAAACTTGATAGTTTAAAAAGAATTACTTAAGCAGGAATATTGCGTGCCTTTTAATAAAGGATCATCCAGTTATCTGATCAAGAAGATTTTAGAAAACTCTTTTTATCCACCCGACACATCAGAAAATATCATTTTTGTTAAGAAAATGAACAATATTTGTAAACGTACATTAAATCTGCCATCAAAGTTGGGAGTAGGGATCATGTTTGGTTTAATATCATGGAAACTTCTTAGCAAACTTTGTAAGAAACTTGATAGTTTAAAAAGAATTACTTAAGCAGGAATATTGCGTACCTTTTAATAAAGGATCATCCAGTTATCTGATCAAGAAGATTTTAGAAAACTCTTTTTATCCACCTGACACATCAGAAAATATTTTTATTCAAGCACAAAGAGTTAGTAAAATGCTGGAATGATAAAGAGTGGCAGTGATCGAGTGAATTATATGCTTCAATAGTAAAAATACTAGAAAACCGACTGTGATTGACAACGGTCTTTTAGCTTTATTAGTTCCCAAAATACTGAATCAAACAGTCCACCTCCAGCCATCTTTTAGAGTTGTTTTTACCGTGGCAGCGTGAACGATGGCAGATAAAAAACGTCCACACGTGAAATATTTTCGTGGCAGCGAGTTCCCGTAAAAGTTCCATGGAAATCTGCGATGATCGGTTCCGATATGTTTGTTTGTTTGACCCGGTTCGTCGATTCCAATCTATTTCGGTACAGTAATACACCGGTTGTTTCGAATAATCGAGTACCTTCGATCAACTGCCTTCCGTCTGAAAGCAAAGACTCATCTCTTACAGTTCGCGCGACGCTGCTACTGTAAACAATCGGAGCAACCTAGTTGAATTTCGTTCTGGCAATGAGCAACTAACCGAGATTGAAACTGTCGGCGGCTCGCGGAACCGCGTCGCGAGAAAATTATAAAGCAACGTAACTCGATAACTCTTTTCTCCCCGGCGTGTCTGTCTCTGTTAACTTATTAAAGTTAAATTTGCGAACGGTGTTCTGTTTTGTATCGAGAAAGTTGCCGAGGGTCCGACAGGATAACAACGTATCGCAGCGCGCGAGCGGGACCCCTATTTTTCTCCAATTTAAACTTTCTTGAGCCGGCGACCACGAAAATTAAGTATGCCGAAGTTTTCACCGCCTTGATAAACCGAATTCGCCGTACGGTCTCTCGCGACGGCCAACAAACTTCGCGAGCGTTCGCCAAAGTTGCACGATTTCCTTTAAACCTGTTCCGACAATGTTCCTCGCGGACATTATGACGAATAATCTGCCGGTGGTTTTAATTACCTTCTCGCAGATTTTTCCGTGATCTTGTCGCTTCTTGCTCGCGTTACCACTGGGACGCGGATTTTTATGCAAAATAAAAATTGTCCACATTTCTGTTGGATAAAACTGTCAAAAGATATCGTACATCAAGGGGTTCGTTTTAGGGCTTCAATCGTCAAATCTGTGATGGTTTTAATCCTTTAAAATAATTTTCAATGGCTGCAGAGTTATTCAAATTTAATAAATTTTCGATGAAAGCACTTTTATCTGTTTTTTCTTGTCCTAAATAATGCAGAACTTGTTTCCTTTACTGCTTAACCTTCGCAAGGTAAGGTCTAATATCACATTATGAATTTCATAAATAGCCTCGTCTTTAATAAATTTGGGATACAGAATAACACAGGATAAAAAGTAAACAAACAGATTTAATCGTATTCATATACAAATTCTTTTCCAAAATCTGATGCTGTGGTCTCTGAACCCCACATTACCTTGCGAAAGTTAATCGAGAAAGACTACTCAATGATTCTGAAAATTATTGTTGTACGATTTTTTGTTACGAAGAGATAATAGTTTAAATATCAGCTTTGCAGCGAAAATCGAGCGATCCATTAATTTTGCACGTCAGCGTACGTGGAACGATAATTTAAAATGTCCAATGATTTATAATAATTCGCTTGCAGTCATTCAACATTTATATCATATTTGCCGACAGGGTAATATTTTAAAACCGTCGTATCGATCACCGAAACCTTTTCAGTAGAGATTTACAACGAATAAAAAAATGTGTACAAAGAGCAGTGTAATAAAACACATAGCAATAATCTTGAATTCATTTGGAAATTTATATTTATCGGGCTATATGATATAGCTTACATATATCATGTTTTATGTGGCAGTTAATGTACAGTAAATGCTCAAACAATCGTTTGATAAAACTGCACATTTAACACTCCACACGACGGAATGTACACAGTCGTTTTAAACAATTTTTCATCGCGTCCTGCGAGAGTCTACCATTGCAAAAGTTTTTTTTTAAAATACATTCCAACGGATTGGTATTTTTTTTGTGGTAATAACTCAGCTTTACTCGAGAAGATGTTTCGCGAAAGTGCACGATACATGTATTTATATTCATACAGCGAAGTTACTGCCTCTTGCTTCAGTTTATTGATTTATGTAGTTCAATAAAACGAAGTTGGCATAGTACCTGTATGTAGGTGATCTACAGATGCGCTATGAATACGGCAGAATAGACAGAGACTGTGTAGGATTGCCAATATCTCTTTACACAAAGCAGATATAATACGTATCATATTCATGACGTTCTGGAATCGCAGTCTAACAGCAAATTATTCTGCACAAAGGAACAGGACCGGAAGCACCGAACAGTATTTTTTACGAATTTTCTTGAAATTCGAATCCCCTAATACGGAACAAGCTAGACAGAATGAGCTAATTAGTTCTACGACCTGGTTCATTATAACATCTATTCGTTCCAGCTTCAAGTTCTAGATTAACCCTTTGCACCCCAAATCCTTTTTCAACAACTCCAACTTCCTATTATTTGAAGTGTTTCATCGAAAATGTACATCGGAGGACAGTTCCTTGATTGGAATTCTAAAACAATTCTTTTTATCAATTAGATTCAGCATAGCTTAATCCAATTCAGCTTATATCTGAAACAAATCAATATTGTAGAATACAATGCATAATTGAATTCAGTTTATTCCTCAATTTCTTATGAAAACATTTGTAGAAACAGGTCGGGTAATGCTTGACGTAGAAGTGCAAAGCGTTAACACGTTGTTATCTAATAAATCATTCAAGACAACCATCTAAACGACAGAAATGTATTGTCATGTAAAAAACGTAGGTGGAAGAAAGACGCAACACGAAGTTATCTGACGTTTATTCACCGGCGCGAATTTGAAAAATGTGAATAATGTTCTCTTAATGGACACGATAAAAATCACACGGAAGTGAAAATAGAGGGTTCCCACTAGCAGATAAGGACACTTTAATTAAGAAGTTCGTTAAGTTAAGTTAATGTAACGCGCGTTATTCTTTGAGACCCATAACGCTCGGTATGATATTCAGATAATCAACGATTTTTCTCTGTCAAATTTTTTAATATTCCATGAAGGGTATACTTTTAATCACTGTCGCAGCCGTGAAGAGAGAACCTGCTAGCACAAGTAGTTTCATTTCACTTGTAGAGCCGGCTCGCTGTAGAATCGTTTATTCCAGCATTGCTGTAGCATACTTTCCTGTACTTCTTTTTATTAGAACTTTGCATCAAACGGAGGCACGCTGTTTTCATTTCAATCCAGCCTTCTCGAACGTCTAGTTTGTTTCCATTGATTTCCGTGTGCCTGTAAATATAATCTCGCCGAGATATTAGGTTGAACGGTAACCTTTTTTTTTTATGCTTTTACCTCGTTAGACTCTGCTGTTTTCTTTCTGTAAAAAGCGATGTATTTGATCAATAAAGCAAACCCTGTTTAGTCTCTATTACTCTCCGCCGGACAAAGTTATGAAAATTAATGTGAAGCGCGATTCGCTTGAGTGCAGGTATCGCGTTTTACTTTGTCAACGAAATCAAAAGATTATTCTGTTCATTTACTTTGCGGTTTCTATCGGTTTTTTAATTGCAACCGGTAAAGCTTGATTCTGCCGTTGGAAAAAAGTACAAACATTAAGAATTACCAAGATATTTTTGTTTTCTTCAAAATTACAGTGATAATATTTTAATTATTATTACTAGACAAAATAGGTACACACAATTTAAAGCAGTGAACATCAAAAGGATTTAAGGTGTACTAGTTTCAACTGTATAAGATAATTAGAAGATGAAAAGATTGTCTAGGTGGTCCCTGTTTTTCGCAATTGATGTAGAAATTTTTTATTTTGCATAAAGATCCGCGGTCTAATTATTAAATTTCAGAAAGTTAGATTTTTATAGACTAAAATTTTGCATATACCCAGTGCCGCCAGATCTATGGGACACAGTTAATAAATTTACAGACGTATAACTTGATCACTATACTGCGGATTTTATGCATTTACAAAAATCTGTCATTTAAAACAGTGGCAACATTAAAAGAATATAAGATCGTCAATATACTGTTTTCAACCTATTAAGATTGTTGAAGAAGAAAAGGAAGGTCTATACGTATAGTTATTATTTCTTGCAGTTGATGCCAACAATTTGTATTGTTGCGAATGCATACATACGCTGCTGTGCAAAAGAAAGAAGCACCCGGCCATAATTGATAGAAAAGCGTAAAAATTCAAATAAGAACACAGTAAGTTTTGAAAAAGTTTCTAATTAGGGGTACTTACATATATCTACCAAAGTATTTGTGTATACAACTAATTTTAATTAGTAATTCACATGGCCGTTGTAATTCATTGTACAATACAAATTCTACATAAAGATATCGTTTCTTATTATATCTTGTAATTCTACTGGGCGCTTCTTTCTTTTACACAGTAGCGTATATGTATATATATTACAAAAACATTTATTTTATATATAAAAATATATAAAAATCCGCGGTCTATTGATTACCTCTTTGTCTATTTGCTAGATGGAATTGTGTTTTGAGGAAGTAGAGTGGTCAGGTATGAGGACGCGGAGGGAAAATCGTTGCATCCGTAATCGGAGCGGCTCGCTTTGAACTTTTTCGCTAGAAAAACGTTAATCCGATTTTCCCTGTTGCGAAATCCGCAGTATTTTCCCTTAACGATAAATTATAAAAAAATCTGCATAAAACCTGGCACTGTGTTAGTATTGTTGCGCTGGGATACGTTATCGCGAATCGATGTTCCCTTTTCATCCACTGCGATGTGTTTCGTATTGTACGCGCGTGCACTGTTCAACGTTCAACGTCTCGCGAGGTAAGAGGCCATAATTGTTCCGCTCGATTGCTCCACCGACTTAAACTTCGCTCGACTTTCGAAAACTATAGAACCCACGCATACGCCCGACCATAAGTTCACGCACACTTCCCACCGGTACACGTGGAATAACAGCGTATTGTCCTCGCGAACTTTCATAAATGGCCAATAACACTGTTGAATATTTATTAGCGCGCTGATTGCCGTATCGGTAATTGCTGAAATTCCATGTAGTCGATATAATTTGTTCAACTCTTTAGTGCACGAGTCCGGTCCACGATGTCCCGTGAAAATGTTATTCTTTTGTTCAATTTTTATGTTGCCGTGTAATTCGTGTCGCGTAAAAGAAGATATCGCGGATTTTTTCATTCATTAAATTTCAAACAATTATGCACAGTAAAGTCGAGATTACTGTCCAACATCCGTATTTTTGGTGGACAGTAATCTTGGTGTTTGTGATCGTATTTTTGTTACGTCTAAAGGAGAGTCCGAACATAGAGCAGGTCAGAATGAAATTCAAAGGATAGTCCGAATATAGATAAGGACAGAATGAAATTCAAAGGAGAAGCCGAACACAAAGAAGGACAGAATGAGTGTCTCTTTCTTTCCCATACGCTGTCCTTTCTTGCGACCGAAACTTGAATCGTCGATTTAACCACTAAATACAATTGGAATTATATCGTGCTTGGTCTTATTTTAATCAGAAAAATCCCAGAAATAGTGAAATTCCATTAAAAAAAATAATTAAAATTAAGAAAGTTGAACATTTCGATTCATTCGAGTCAAATCAACGAATGAGTAGACAATGGACTTAGAACCCGGTGTTGACCGAGGACAGTAATCTCGACTTTACGGAAATCGCGAGCGTTAGAAGTCTCGCGAGGCTCGCAGCGGGACCGAATATTTCGAATAATGAGCGTGTTATCCTCGAGACGTTCCACGGTGGGACGACGCGACGTGCTCGTGCAGCGATTCCGCTTCGACCGCTTCGTCTTTCGACCAGTCACCGAGAAAAGACGCGTGTAATATCGGAGCTCGGCAGATTCGTGCCGTACAGGCCTGTAAAACCTCGCGAAGATCAGTAACTGCCGAGCTCGACGCGATTAGAGTAGCCAGAGAATAAAGCGCGAATGACCGACCATCCGTCGTAATATTGTAAACACGCGGGCAACGGGTTTGACCACTGCCGGCCTTCACCGGCAGCGTACGACCAACGGTACAATAAATAACAGCTTTTGCCTAATTCTCCTGTATTATTTTCCTGTAAGAAACGTTCCCGCCGCGGGGAATGCCCCGTCCTTTCCCTCACGTAGAACCCTGAGCTTGTTCGCGGGCTATCCACGGTTATCGCGCAGTTCTCGCAGATTCAGAGATCGCGTTCGCTGTCCGCGGCTTTTCCGCCACCTTTCGTGTGACACGATCGCGTGTCTGGCGCCCGAATTCAGCTATTTCCGAGTCGAACTTCTTTGCAATCCGAGTCTGCGAGCGACTGTTTGTCACGGATGGACCACGTGTCGCGTGGCCCGGCCTTGGAGCCCGTAAAAACCGGAAGCAGGTTATTTTTCCGTACTTTGGAAAAGTAATCCGCGTGACAAATTGGCGCCAAACAGGGACCTATCGCCGAAAAGCGATTTGAGAAAGTGCTTTTTAATAGAGACGCGTGAATAAGTTCGGGGCTCTCACAGGAAATTCTTTCCTCGGTGCCGAAACAATCGGAATCGAGAAGGTGAACGCAGCCGTGGTCGTCGTAGAGACTCATTCACGGACGGAATTTTTATTTTTTGGGGGAACGACTAGCCAACACACGACAAATATTTGTGAACTCGATATTAAATTGCTTTTGACTATTATGCCGTGTGTTTATTCAATGTACGGTACCATTCCTCGCTTCGTATACCAGTCTTCAGCTCGCGGCTGATATTATTTATTGTTTTTGTGTGCCGTAATTATAACCGCTGTTATTTATTTGTTATTATTTTATTAATTATATTATGTTATCCGGTACGTAATCGTTATTTCTTTGGTAAACTCTTTTTATCGTTGTTTCTTATTTTATTATTTATTTTATTTACGTTGTTTAATATATTGGTTAGCTAATTTATTTGTTTCTTTGAAGTTCCTCGTGTTATTTATTCGGAATTATTTTGTTTTCCCGAATTATTTATTCTTGGGTATTTACTAATTTATAAATTGCACATTATTTTTCTGCGGTTTTCTTTTAATTTGTTTATTTCTTTTGTGCGTGATTCACGGTTGCGGAGCCTAGTCTGCCCGCAACTGGAGAACACTTAATTTATTCCGTATTGTCGCAATAATTTTTTTTATCTTGCGGGAATCCAATGAACCATTTTTTTGTGTGACATTATTTTTGATATTTTGTGGCGTTCACGGTTCCGGGAGTTGCGAAAAGTAATCCGCGTGACAGTAGAAATCGTCGTATTTCGTACCTTCGGATTTTAAAGGGTTTTAGTCCACTAATCTAGAAAAGATTATCTACAGAAATCTATTGAATCGTATTAACAAATACGGTTTTCTAAATATTTTCACGGTTAGTTCTGTCCGAGATAAAAATTGGTAAAATAACTAAACTACAGATTTCGCAGTATCAGCTCCAGCTGACCTAACGAGAGCGTTTAAAATGATTATGTAAGCGTCTGCATAATTCTTGTTTCCATGACTTAATCCTTAAAAACTTGACTTTGTATAATTCTGGCTGCAACATTTCGAATGTGAAGATTCATTTTGAGACTTACTTCATGCTTTTCTTTTAGTGATTTTAATCTTGTTAAATTCCATAATCTCGATTTTAATTTGATTAAATGTGTGTAAATATCGTAGTAACGCAGTGTTTGCAACATTGAACTTTAGTTCAGTGTAGTAGAAAGTTTGAATACGCTATTTTAGAAAATTGCGGCCTCCATTGGAACCGCAGTGTTCGATGATGAGTGCAAATGGTTTTTGTCATTTTTGTCGAATGCAAAAATCAACCACAAAACCTACGAACTGTGTGTAGAGGAGGATTGTTCACTTTACATAGGCTGGTGTTCGAATACCGTAAGCCACTTAGGGAACCAAGAACGATTGAGCAATTATCGACAATGGCTGTCGAATATTCCGTTTCATTCGTGGAAAGCTTGCTTTGTATCCGAGCAATTATTAGTTGAAGATAAATTAACAAAAGTCATACTCTTTAAGTATTTCACCAGAAATTGGAATGAAAGTAAATTTTTCTGTAAACCACATTTTTCCAATGTGCTTTTGTACTGTGAGCTGAGAGAACTTGCAGGACTCGACTAATTAGTAGATTGTGGATTTTTATGCAAAATAAAAATTGTTAACCCATAAACCTCTCTTTTTTTCTTCAACGATCTTAATAGGTTTAAAACACATTGACAATGTTTCTACCGTTTGAAATTGCACCGACTTGTTTTTCTCATAAATTCGTATTATTATGTGAAAGAAGGCTTTCAAGCTTCCTGTTGGTACACCACTTCCGGCAGATAAATCGTTGAATATTATTTCACTTGAATGTGTACGATCACGAAATGTATCCGACACGTGTATGTCGAGGGATTAAGAACAAATTTCGTTCATTAACGAATAGATTCATCACAGTAGCAAGTAATTCCTAAGCAAGTAGTTGCGTAAGTAGTATCTCGGAAATATACAAATGCCATAAATGTATGAAGACCCGACAACTATTTATTCATCGCGTCAGTTAAGTCTGCCTATAAATTACAAAAGCCACGATGAGGGGCAACGATGGAGCATTGAAAATGAGCTCGATCAGTTTGCAAAATTCGATTCCGCGTGTCCCGAAAGCCCGTACCGACTTGCGAAAAGTGTACGGTGTCAAAGGAATAGACTCCTTTTTCCAGGATTGCAGGGCTGCGGGATTCGCGTTCTCATTTCTCGATAATACAAAAATGGGGTTTTTCAGTAGTCGAAAACGCCAGATAAAAGATTTTCATAGCTACATGCTGCCGAGTAATGCAAATTACGCGTTCTCATTTCTCGATAATACAAAAATGGGGTTTTTCAGTAGTCAAAAACGCCAGATAAAAGATTTTCATAGCTACATGCTGCCGAGTAATGCAAATTACGCATCGTAAACGAAAAAATAGGGTTTTTGAAGGCGATAGCGTATAGATCGATGTTTCATCTTGCGTTTTTGACTACTGAAAACCCCCATTTTTGTATTATCGAGAAATGAGTACGCGAATCCCGCCCCGGTGCAATTCTGGAAACGAGTCTACCGCCTTAAACGAAACGTACACACGGCGAACAAATGATCTGCACAATCGCATTAAGACTACCATCTGCCTCGTTCACGTCTCCGCGATTACCCGGGTAATTGTATGTCGCCTCGTCACCGTATAAAACGACCGCGAATTTATCTTGCTAACAGCTCGCGATAACTTTTGCATCTGTCCGCGGCACCGGTACCGGGTATGATCGTTGTCTTTGTTAGATCCCCGACATACTAGCATTATTTGCGTAGCTTGTTCGAGCTTGTTTCGACGACAGTGTAAACGGACCCGTCGCCGCGCCTCGTGTTTTCCCTTCATTAACACGGTATTTTTTTCTCTTTCGACATCGGCGAACGGCAAATTTGTCAAATAACGTGGACCGCTTTTCCTTGCCGGTGATTGCACGCATTCTCCTGTTCCCGCGCAAAACTACTGCGAACCGTTTGACGGCCGAGCACTCCGGACAATTGCGATGACGATCACTTTCCTGGCTGAGCCACTTAAACAGAAAAACACACGGTGAGTTGCTTGTTCTGTAAACGAATGTTCCTAAACAAGAGTTGTTTGGCATCGAGTGGAGTGTGTACAATGTGTTCATTAGTTTTGCTACTTTGTCGTGCCGTACAATGTGTTCGTTAGACGGAATCGTGCAGTTTGACGAATTCATGGAATGATGAGTTTATTATTAAGAGATCTGGACTCAGGACCGAAATGTACCTTATATCGTGCACTGTTCCGTGATCATAGTATAGTATTAGAAAAATAACAAGATTACATTTATTTATATCTTGCGCGAGTTTTACTATGATATATACTGGAGTCAAAAAATGTATTCAATAAATTCCCATGAAAACGTCTTTACAATTTCAATAATTGTCAAATAAAGAATCTTGAAACAGGAGATAAATTAGAATAATTTAGAAGACACCACTTCTTTTCAATGCGTTAAAATTATTAAAGAAAGAATTGAACGTGTACCTGGCTCCCAACTCTTGCAATCGATGCAGGACATTTTTAATATGCATAAAGATCCGCAGTCTACTCATAACTTTTTTAACACTTTACCTACCGGAAGTCTATTAATAGGATTTTCAATAACTGTGCTGTACCAAAAGAAAGCATAGGAATTTTCTTTTACATTGCTATAAGTGAAACTATTTGATGACGTTATTGAGGGTGACTTGTTGGTTCACAATGAAAATTGCTGTTGCTGTTGAAGGTTCTATTAAAAAGTGTTTAGCCATGTACCATAGATTTTTCAAAATTAAATAATAATCACCGGTCGGTAATGTGTTAACCATGAACAACATTCAACTACTATTATGTGTGAATTATACAAAAACAGATGTAAGAGAAAACGTTAAACTATATTGGTTGAAAGATTTACAAAATTTTACTAATAGCTTTATAGTTAAGTTGTAGGAAGTATGAACAATGTGAATATAATATACACATAAAATAAGTGAAAAAGCAAATATGCATAGAGATCTGCAGTCTACTCATGACACCAGGGTACCATTGATACAATATTCATTCGTTGATGAAACTGGATTGTTTTAATAATTTTTTAATGAAACTTTTTCTAAGCCACATTCATTTTCTAACACGATACCGTTTGGATAGTATTTATTGGTTTAATCCACGATACAGCGCGCCTCGATTACCTGAACTTTCCTGCCAATTAATGCTTAAATTGTAATTATTTTAGTTACTTTCTTGTCATGCATAGCAATTTTTTTATGGAGTTCTAATACAGGCGTTTCTCGGTTTTATCTCCGCTCGTAACCCATACGTGTTTAGATATCCTATCTCGTCGACAAAGATAAAATACCAATAATTACATAGCCGACTCTCATTTTCTGACGTTCTACATAATATGATACTAGCTATTTTTAGTACCAAATGTTACATTTTCTCGTTGAGTTTATCATACATTTATTATTTATACCGACGATGACAGTCAATTGTATACAAAAAAATAGGATAGTAAAATTAGATGTACCATATCTTTAAGAAAAAATTCATAAAAATTATTTCTTTCTTCAATGTCCACAGCAGAATGTCATGCGCAATTACAATAAATCATCAATTATTTTTTAATTGTCCCACGTAAAAGTTTCCATTTCAGTCTTGAAAAAATGTTGGTGACTCTAGAGCCTGTGACACGATTCCCAAGAAAACTTTTTATTACCACAAAGCAGAGTTGTGATAATGCAATTACATTGTGATTACATAAATTACATTGTAATTACATTGTAATTGAATTATGTAATTGAATCACATTATACATCAATTATATAGTAATTTAACTACGACGTAACTGAATTACACGATTCAAACCTTACAATTAATTCAATTCCTAATTATTTTAATCAGATGTGTAATTGAAATACAATATAATTAAAATACAGCACTCCAAATTAGAGTCCAGACCTTTGAAGAAGTGCGATATATTTTTGTTTTTCTTTCGTATACTTGTTTGCTGTTTATACGGCGTATTTTCTATTCCTCGTCCTCGTAATTCGTTATTAATGTAATTTAATTACAAAGTATTTAAAATTGTAGTCCAATTGCAATTACGAATTACATTGCAATTTAATTTAATGAACATCTGAATTATAAATTACAATGTAACTGAATTCCAATGTATTTTATAATTGTACTTCAATTGCAATTACGAATTACATTGCAATTTAATTGAATGGAGATCTGAATTATAAACTACAATATGATTGAATTCCAATGTATTTTATAATTGTTCTCCAATTACAATTAGGAATTACATTGCAATTTAATTTAATGAAGATCTGAATTATAAATTACAGTATTACCGAATTCCAATGTATTTTATAATTATACTCCAATCACAATTACGAATTACATTGCAATTTAATTTAATGAAGATCTGAATTATAAACTACAAGATGACTGAATTACAATGTATTTTATAATTTTACTGCAATTGCAATTACGAATTACATTGCAATTTAATTTAATGAAGATCTGAATTATAAACTACAATATGACTGAATTACAATGTATTTTATAATTGTACTCCAATCGCAATTACGAATTACATTGCAATTTAATTTAATGAAGATCTGAATTGTTAATTACAATATGGCTGAATTACAATGTATTTTATAATTTTACTGCAATTGCAATTTAATTTAATGAAGATCTGAATGATAAATTACAATATGATTGAATTACAATGTATTTTATAATTGCACTCCGATTGCAATTACGAATTACGTTGCAATTTAATTTAATGAAGATCTGAATTGTTAATTACAATATGACTGAATTACAATGTATTTTATAATTTTACTGCAATTGCAATTACGAATTACATTGCAATTACGAATTACATTGCAAGTTAATTTAATGAAGATCTGAATTATAAATTACAATATGACTGAATTACAATGTATTTTATAATTGTACTCCAATCACAATTACGAATTACATTGCAATTTAATTTAATGAAGATCTGGATTATAAATTACAATATGACTGAATTACAATGTAATTAAATTAATTTGTAATTATAATTCCTGGAGTAATTCAATTGTAATTCTGCACAACTCTGCCACAAAGTCCCTTAACACTAAACCTATCGTGCCTTGAAAGTAACTGGTACATGTTCCCTTATAAAAATGACAAGATTGATTTTATTTAGACTTTGTGCGGCCCCTACAGTAATATACGTGCCCTACTAAAGATATCTATACAAGCAATCCTTGTAAAGTCATTTTTATTATTTCAATAATTGTAGAATAAAGAATCTGGAACCAGTCATTTTGACCGATGGTGTTAGGTTTAGTGTTGAAATAGCATAAATTTGTCGCAGAAAGGGGTTCCCTGTGCGACCATAAATACCGGCGATACTTTTCCGTTCTTAGCTGTGCCAGCTCGGGGAACTATAGCATTCGCTGTAGCGGTAAATGCAGAAAGCACCGGCAGCTTTTTTATACGAAATATGCAAATCATGTGAGGGTTTACACACGCGCGTGGCATTGATGCGAGCTGATATAAAGTTGGACAGAATTTGCCTTGTAAATCGAGGTGTTCCTGGCCCACCTCTTTTTCCACCCCTCTCCCCAGTCCCCAGAAAGAAAGAGAGTGCGAATTAATTACTTGTCGTTTCGTTTTGTCTTTGCTTCCAGAACGAACTACCGTCCCCATGCTTGGCAGCGCTTTTCCTAGGACCACTTTAGGTGAGTTACGACGACGGGGAAGGCAGCGATGGAAATTTCTCTATTAAAATTTCAGGCAATAAGACTGTTTGCCTTCCATCTTGCACGCTTCACCAGCCACGATGCGATTCGAAGCACCCTTCACTCCACCCGGGGGTTTATTATCGAACGAGCACAAAGTACTCGCGCATTTTAAAAGGGAATCGATATCTTTCGGATATGCTAAGCAGCTCGACATGCACGAGGAAACTACTTTTCCGCGTAAGAACGGCCGAGTTGCCTGCCGCTCACCCCTTTTTCGGGGGTGCCCGATAAATCCCATTAACGTTGCCAAGTCGACAACAGGTGCAGTGGTAACTTGTCGTCGATCGGAGAATTACTTTCGGATGCTATCGATTTCTTTTGGTTCCGAGTGACATGTCGAAGACGCCATCGCGGAACCGGATGAGAGACGCGTGGCCCACAGAACTGCGGTAATACCTCGTTCAAGGGCTCGTACATGTTTCTTCGTGTCAACAAGCCGATCGTTTCCGGAGCTAGGGGCGGTAATGTGGCCCCCCACTTTTATATTTCTTCCGAAAATCTGATTCACAACTGAAATTTCAATTTTTGTTGAAAATATTATTGATCTGAATTGCAACGAACTCGATTAAAATAGAGATTTATTTTCATTCTGGATACGTTTGACAGATTGGAAATAATATAACAGTATCTTGACAATCAACATTTTTGTCACGAACGCATAAAATCCGCTGTCTAGTGATAATACGAACCCGTCAAAATGACGAGTCTCGCAGTTCCAATGTTAAAAACAAACCGGTTTTTTTTTTATTAAGTACACGTTGTAGAAATGTCTTGCATTTGACGTGCAATTCGACGAAAAAAATGTGCGAAATTGCAATCGTCCGAAACAGAAACGTGTGACGCAACTCTAAACTTGCAGTCATAACATCAAAACTTTCGAAAATCGTGTATGTATATTTTTCGTTTTCGAGGAACCGATATTTTCAGACGCGTTTTTTGAAGGCGTTCGATTTATTGGTAAAATTGCAATCGTTTGAATAAAACTAGTTTTGTGCAGCTCTAAACTTGGAATCGTAACTTTAAAGTGTGGCATGGGTTCCACAATTTCCGAGGATCGATATTCTTTTATGCGCATCGAAAGGTGCATATTGTAAAAATATTTCAAAGTATACTGTATGGAAAGTCGGATTATGGACGATGTAGCAGTCGTTCGTAGCACAACGAGACGCCATAAACTTGGAGGCGGAACTTTGGTCGTGTCATTTTTTAGACAGAATTTTGTTCGTGTCATTTTCGAGTCAGAATTTTTCAAAATGACGGGCAAGATAAGTATCGTAGCGTTCGTCCAATTAACCTCGTCTACCTTGCACGTATTCTAAATAAGATTCGTTATAGACTAACGAGTTTTCCCTCCAAATAAATTTAACTATTTTTTAACAGCTAAAAACCTGTACGATTTCATAAAAATGCACTACCTTTTCTTTAAAGCGTTGCTACGTTCGTAATATTTTTTCTAAAAAATAATTTCGTGAGCCGAGAATTACGATCCCAAGGGTGTTAAAATATCAAAAATGTCTGCTCCAAATAACTCGTACGAGTTTTGGCTTTAAAAAAATATTTTACGTCATTGCAAAGAGGCTCTGCGTTTAATCTTCCTCTGTTTTTCATTTCTCTTTTCTATTCTGTGAACGTGAACGATTATATGGATTAATTAAACCAATGGGATCGATAGTATGCTTCTCAAACATTCACAAATACTGCCCACTGTTTTGGAACTTGAAGACATTAGAATAGTTTAAGTTAACTATTACACAGAAAGAGAAAATACATGTCTATTTGATTTTTTTTAACAACGAAGCTATTTTTACGAAACCAGTAACATCTCCTGATTAACGCCTTGCCGTATTTTAACGAGTCACACTCGTCATGAAGATTTTAAACGAAACTAAGACTTTGTCAAATATGAATGTTATGCCATTCTTTTTAAATGAAATGAAATTTGATTCGTTTGTAATCAATATTTATGCATTCAAATAAATGTAGCCGTACAAACAATATAAATCTTCTTTCCTCTTTTACGATATTTTCGTGGATAAAGACGTTTTGATCACTGTAACTGTGAAGAAAATGATACGGCAAGGGGTTAAATAATTTTTCCAAAGTAAAATTTGTCGGCGTTAGGTTTCGTTCTCGGCAAACGAATTATTGAAAACTTGAAAGCTCTTAGCGAACTCTGCGCCGCTGCACTTTTTATCCTACGCCCAAGGCGCAGAGCTCGTGCGACGCGCTTTGTCGAAAATTCCGGTTCTCACTTAGAATAATTAACACTCATCCTTTTATCTATTTAATCTTATGATGGCGATAGCCCGTGAGGGCGTCCCGATAAACCAAAGTTCCTCGACGCGTTCTACTTCTCTCAGTTTTACTTTTCCAGTGACGGATCCGTACGTTATATCGCGCGCGGGTGACGCTAAAACGTAGAAAACTTTGTTGTTCCTGAAATTGGATTCCAAGTTCCGAGTTTGAACATCGTCTCCAATGTATAGCACGTTCATACGGAAGCATACTTACACGTACATTTGCTCCCGCGACTCGTTCGAAAAAGTTTTTCAACGCGGAACGGGCTGGTCTCTCCCGTAAAAGTAGTTGAAACTGTAGAATGAAATTGTTTCTTATGAGGTTTCATTTTCACGGGAATCGAGTTTAACCCTTACGCCGAATCGAATTCTTTATGGTGTTCGGCGAGTTTGAAATCTTCGCGCTCGGAACTTTGAACGCTTACGTGGAGTAAATTGTCTGAGATAAAACGTGACGATGTCTTCGTAATTTATAGTTGTACCGCAAGACACACAGTAGATCAGTTTCATTTTTCTTGTTGGTCTTAACGTGAAAATACTTTGTTCAGTTTGTGCAGAGACATTAGTCTTTTTTAACCGTTCACGCATAATGGCTTGTAACTAGACTGCGGATCTTTATGCAAAATAAAAAATTTTCTTGCATTTGTTGCAAGTAGATTGCGGATCTTTATGCAAAGTGAAAATTCTCTTCATCAATTGCAAAAAATAGAAACTAAATTGAATGTTATTTTTTTCCTCAACCGCTTGCCGTATTTTAACGAGCCAGACTCGCGATGAAGGTTTCTAACAAAGTCTAACGAATATGAATGTTACGCGTTTCATTTTAGATGAAGTAATATTTATGCATTAAAATAAATGTAGCCGTACAAAAAATATACATTTTCTTCTCTCTTCTACGACATTTTTTGCATAAAGACGTTTCAATCACTGTAACTGTAAAGAAAATAGTACGGCAAGGGTTTAATGATTATAATAAAGGAAAAATCATATAAATTGACATCTTGAATTTTAAAAATTTTCCAACAATTTTGAATTTCATCTACTCAGTCAATTTTGCTATAAGTGCATAAAGATCCGCAGTCTAGTTATAAGATATAGGAGCTATTTAATAATTTTACTTCGGTAAAAGTGGTAAAAGTTAAAAAGAAATAAAACATTAGAAAAGTTGCAATCTTTTGCTTCGTTTGTATTAGCATGAGTCTCACCGATACCCACTCGCTGGCTCGGTCGTTGACCGTGTTTACGTTCCAAGGGGGATCCCCCCAGTGATGGGGATAACATTTGGACAGTTACGGTAGAGATCTTCGTGACAATTACATAGATAACTGAACTGCGGATCTTCATGCAAAATAAAACATGTTTACATCTACTGCAAAGAACAGAAGCTTCATTCCTCTGTTTATACAGTAAAGTCGCGTTATTTCTCAGTGACCGCCTACTCAGAATTTGTCAAGTGGCTACCCCCTCCACTGAGGGGCAACGCCACAGGGGTCACGAAGCTCGAGCCGCCTCGATCTCCGAGATGTGTAGACACACCCCGTAATCTGATCTCGGCTCGAGTATATCGGTGTGAACATTACTAATCCAATTACAAAACTTCGTTATTTTTCATCATTCTTTTATGGGACTTTCGCCAACTTATTAGTGGCATTTTTCTGATCAAAATGACACTAAACACGATATCATTTCAATTGTATTTAGTGGTTTAATGATGAAAGTTTGCTGTCGTTCGGCTTCCTTTGTACTTTCGGCGCGGTAGACTAAGTTATAAAATAGTAGTGTTCCTACACGATATTTCTCCGTGCAGAACGCAGCCGTTTACAAAATAACGCGACTTTATTGCGATTTGAATAAGCTGAACCTAACACATTGATGTTCCCAAATTCTTTTCTACTCGTTTTTATCATAAATGCGTAAATTGTTTAAATTAGTTGATTCGCTGTAGTGATTTTTGTGGAATGAATTGTGGAATGCATAAAGATCCGCAGTGTAGTTACGATGAATAGGTGTAGCGATTGTGAGACTGGTGACGGTGCGTTATGGTTGTTCAGTTGCAGAGCCTCTCGATGATGGGTTCCCGAAGGAGCGGGTCCAGCGGAAGCCGGGCGAACGCGGGCGTTCTGAAGGAACGCGCCAACATGTCGTTCATGCTGGTGGTGATGTTCTTCGCGGTGTTCGGCTTGATCGTGCTTACAGAGATATTCCTGATCGACGAGAGGCGTGGCGTGGGTGTAGGTGGCACCGGAGCCTTGGGAGGTCACAGGAGCGGACATCGATTGCCGGCTGCGCCCGATCGTCCAGATTATGGGGAACTCGGAGTGAGTACGCAATTAGGACCATCTGTATTCGTTTAATTGACCGAGCCAAATCTCTCGCTACGATTAATCACCCGGGCCCCGTCCTGCCATCTAACAACCAGTCGTTTTACCAACTCTTCAGAGACTCTTCTATGGTTTACCACTTTTTTCCCGTTTTCCAATTGAAAAAAAATTTCCTGTCGTTTCGGAAATCGAATGTCCTCACCTGGCGCTTCTCGGAATCTCCTCATCTGGCAGACCGCTTCAGCAACTCTCCCTTGACAGTCTTTTACGTTCACTATTCATTTTATTCGTGTTCTTATCGAAAAACGGTACCTCCAAGAATGAGTCGTTTCTTGTTGAAATTTGGCAAACCTTTCTGAACTTTAACGCTAGGTTTACGGAGCTTTGGAAGTAACTGGTTCAAATTGTTTTAGAAACATAACTGGAATGTGTCTATCCAAATTTTTGCCCATTTTTCCAATAGTATATACGCTAAGAAATAAATTAGGTAAATAATTCCTCAGGGAAGGATCTTTGCAATCTTAACCGTTTGAGTCCCAGGCAGTGCGATCGCGCTCTTCAGATTTTGTGTCGAAAAGTCCCAGTACATTTCGAGCGCTGTGGACAACTGACGGTGCTGTCACCGACTGTTGAAGTAGCGCGCTCAGATTTACTGACGCACGTAAATCACACAGCTCCTTTTTTTAAATGTAAATAATACATTTTACAATAGGTACAATACTACAATAATAGTACAATAAAAACAGAAGCGCTGTCGCGCTGATTGGAATTTATCGAAATAAAAAAAAGAAGCGCCATCGCGCGTCGCTTGGGTTCTTTCGTACTCATTTAGAGAAAGCGCGGTCGCCCTGTTCGGGATTTTTCGACAGTGTTTTTTCAATACCTCTTGGGACTCAAACGGTTAATAATCGCAAATTAAGAATCAAGAACGTTAACCTAGTGTTAAAGGCCAAATCTATGGCTACAATTAATTTGACAGATTCTGTACCATCTCACCAACTCTCCGGAGAGTCTTTTTCGTAAAAGTGGAACAACCAGCAAAGTATAAAGAAAAACTGACACTGAAATAAGTGTAAAATAAGTGTCTCTTGCAAGGAATTTTTTACCGTTTGAGATTTTTATTTATTGGAGCGGCGCAGAGAAATGTGAACGCTTTCTGACGATGACACAGAGAAAATCTTTTGACGCTGTGTATCCGGAAACCAAGCGCAACAAAACGTAAGACGGTGTTTGCTCAAGCTTCTAATATAACAGTGCACGTGTGCGAAAAAGTTCCTCGGTAAATAATAAATTCCCGTTGATTCTTGAAGTGGTCTAGAGACGATATATTATGAAACCTTCGATTCCGAATTAATTTGGCTTCACGTTGCGTCACTCGACGATATAATAATCCTATTGTCTCAGCTATTTATACGCTATACTTCCCTCTGTGAAGTGATTTTCTCGAGGCCAAGCTGACTCTGTTTATCAACTAACGAAATAGATCGGTCGATTAGATTCCGTGTTCTCGTCACGCCAATTTAAGCATGTAGATTTAAAGAAAAACGGGTGCAAGGATTCTGATTAAGTATCGAGATAACTACGAATTGGTCTGAAGTGTTTGCCTGCTATCCGCAGACCGTAAAGTCTCCCTCTTCCATACGGTCTCGAACACAATGATAGATCGATTCTAATTGTAAGTAGAGACTCTTGCGACCTCATAGCAAACTGTTTGCCGTACCAAACTCTGAGTCGTTCCACTGAATAGGCGATAACTGCACGACTCCTGCGAACTAAATTCTTTATTTCCTCGAAGAGAACACATTGAGAACTGCATTGAAATTCTATTGTGACAACCTTTAAGAAATCTACAGTTTTATTCCTATTTTTTTTTTTAGTAATTCTAAAGTGTACAAATTTCCGAATTTGCAGTTTCTCAGCCCGTAAATTGGAAGCTATCTTCTATACATTATAACTTGTAAGAGTACGCGAAACTTTAAACACATTTTCGTAATTGGCTGAGTTCATATCTCGAAAGCCGATTTACTTGAAACTTCGTAAATAGGTTCACTCGATGTTTCCCCGCATCGTTCGAGCTATAACAAGCCAACTTTTGCAAAATTAGAAAAATGATTTATGCTTTTTTTATTTGAATTTAGATAACGATTATGCACAGATTAAGAATATTTTTGAGGTTTTGTTTCACGTGGTTTTTATTAGTGATTCCCGTATTAAACTATCCCTGATCATTAGACTGCGGATGTTTATGCAATTTGCAATTTTTTTGGACAA
Source organism: Lasioglossum figueresi (assembly GCA_028455805.1). Taxonomy (NCBI): domain Eukaryota; kingdom Metazoa; phylum Arthropoda; class Insecta; order Hymenoptera; family Halictidae; genus Lasioglossum; species Lasioglossum figueresi. The sequence goes on along the minus strand of CM052190.1, from coordinate 8,743,516 downwards.
ATTTAAAAAAATTCAAATCAAATAGAATCTTATTTTCCGTGGTAGTAGTATTTTTAGAGCTGAAATAAATTAAAATCGTATTAAATTATGTTGTATTTTATATTCTAGAATTTTTTGAAAATTTTCAGAAACCATGATTGCAAAAGATCCGAAGTCTACTGATTATATTCATTTTAAAAATACTGTGTGCTCTTGATATATTAATAATTATATGAATTTCAAGACACAGGAGCTAAATATTATATTTTTCACTAATAATTTTAATGCAGCGAACATAATATATTAATATTCTCCTAATCGTTCTTCATTTTTGTCCTCATTTTTGTCCTCATTTTTGTCCTCATTTTTGTCCTCATTTTTGTCACAAATGCATAAAATCCGAAGTCTATGAACAATCTTCAAAATTCCTAAAATTAATAGTGTTGCTGGAAAAATATTCTCGGAATTGATCGCTGTCGAGAGAGCTTCCCTGAAACGAAACAGAAACTTGCAAAGCCAATCTTTGTCAAATTAATCTCGTAACCTCCTCGAGCTTTACAGATCTAATTTGCCCGAACGAACATTTTCTCGTGGGAACTAATTTTTCGTACAACTGTGAAACTGAAAAGTGTTTACCGGAGAAAATTGTTCATCGACCGGGTCAATTTGCATAAACGGCTAAAGAAAATCATGCGATCGCGCAATAATGGCGAAACACGTTCACCTCCGACAATCTTCTTAGAAAATAGCGCCGTACATCTACGTTTTCTTTCGCATTATTTATTCATTCATTCAACTATCCACAGTAGAACATCCTTTCTACGAAAACGACGATGGCGAATTAGCATCGAAGAATAGCTATTACGTTAAACTTTCATGTGGTAGTTGTAATACACAGACTGGTCGGTCGCCTGGTGGAACAACCGAAGAAGAGATGACAACAACATAAAAAAAATAACTCGAAAATGAGGAATAAAATTTCATCATAGAACGTTTTGTTTTTGTGGATATCAATATTGAAGATCTGTTATATCCATTCATGTTGAGGATGGAATTAGTAATTCGTCCATCAGAATTTATCCAGTGCCGTTGATCTCGACTTGGGTATATCGGTGTAAACCACTACTAATCCAATTACAAAACTTCTTTATAAATTATTATTTTTTTATTGGACTTTCACTAACTTATCAGTGGCATTTTCCTGATTAAAATGACATCAAACACGATATAATTTCAACTGTATTTACTGGTTTAATTGACGATGAAAGTTACGGGCGCAAGGAAGAACAGCGCGATCCGTGTTTACATGCTGTCCTTTTCTACGTTCGGCTTCCTTTGTACTTTCGGCGCGGTCGGCACGGTACTATCATAAAAAGTAGTATCCCTACACGATATTTCTCCGTGCAGAACACAGCCGTTGGAAAAATATCGCGACTTTACTGTAGTAACTACTTCCAAACTCGATTTTCTCGAAAACAAAACGTCGGATGAATACATTTTATCCAACATTTTCGAATATTTTGTAATGTAGAATCGCACTCTGCTCGGTTGTACCACCCCGTGTGATCCCGGAAGAATTACAATCCCAAAGGAGTGAATTTATACACGGTAATTTACCGATGCTGTCGAACAAGCGTGCAGTTTTGTTCAAACACGCGCATTTCGAACGAAATTTCTGCTCTCTCTGTTGTGCGTGTGTTCACTTGTTTCTTCTTTTTTTATCCGACAGAGTACTTTCAAACTCGATTTTCTCGAAAACAAAGCCACGGATGAATACATTTTTCCCACATTTTCGAATATTTTGTAATGTAGAATCACACCCTTCTCGGATGTGCCACTCTGTATGATCCCGGAAGAATTACAATCCCAAAGGAGTGGATTTATAAACTGTAATTTACCAATTCTGTCGAACAAGCGTGCAGTTTTGTTCGAACACGCCCATTTCGAACGAAATTTCTGCTCTCTCTGTTGTGCGTGTGTTCACTTGTTTCTTCTTTTTTTATCCGACAGAGTACTTTCAAACTCGATTTTCTCGAAAACAAAGCCACGGATGAATACATTTTATCCAACATTTTCGAATATTTTGTAATCTAGGATCACACCCTTCTCAGTTGTACCACCCTGTATGATCCCGGAAGAATTACAATCCCGAAGGAGTGAATTTATACACGGTAATTTACCGATTCTGTCGAACACGCAAATTTCGAGCGAAATTTCTGATCTCTCTTTTATTCGTGTGTGAGTGTGTTCACTTGCTTCTTCTTCTTTTTTTTTATCCGACAGAGTACTTTCAAACTGGATTTTCTCGAGAACAAAGATTCGGATGAATACATTTTATGCAACATTTTCGAATATTTTGTAATGTAGAATCACACCCTTCTCGGTTGTACCACCCTGTATGATCCCGGAAGAATTACAATCCCAAAGGAGTGAATTTATACACGGTAATTTACCGATTCTGTCGAACACGCAAATTTCGAGCGAAATTTCTGGTCTCTCTTTTGTGCGTGTGTGAGTGTATTCACTTGCGTCTTCTTTTGTTTACCCGACAGAGTACTTTCAAACTGGATTTTCTCGAGAACAAAGATTCGGATGAATACATTTTATGCAACATTTTCGAATATTTTGTAATGTAGAATCACACCCTTCTCGGCTGTGCCACCCTGTATGATCCCGGAAGAATTACAATCCCAAAGGAGTGGATTTATAAACTGTAATTTACCAATTCTGTCGAACAAGCGTGCAGTTTTGTTCGAACACGCGCATTTCGAACGCTGCTCTCTCTGTTGTGCGTGTGCGAGTGTGTTCGCTTGTTTCTTCTTTTTTTTTATCCGGTCTCGTCGCGCCGGGCTAGTGATAGTTTTCATTGTCGACATCGGCTGTGAATTATGGCGCTCAATGGTTCGTTAACGCAAACGAATTGCGTTCATTAATCCGTTAGCGAGAACAAAAATTGTAATTCTTTCGTCGGCTGGTGTCGGCACCGCGCGAGGCGATCAATTCGTGTCATTTCCCGACGACCACGTGTATCGTATTACGGTTGCTAAATACTATATTTGGTTAATGATCGTGCGCGTCTTTGTCGTTAGCCTCGGAGGCTAGCGTTTTTACCGATTAAAGCGATGTCATCAACGTTCGATCTTGAAAGCAATAAAAATTGCTATTTCACAGTACTTTATAAAGACAACAAGATTAATAAAACAACAATATAGATTTTGAGAAAATCAGAATTGTCAACCACTTGCTGTACCATTTTCTTTACAGTTGCAGTGATTAAAACGTCTTTATGCACAAAAATGTCGTAGAAGGGAAAAGAAATTGTATATTTTTTGTATGGCTACATTTATTTTGATACTTAAATATTGATTACAAACCAATCAAATTTTATATCACCTAGAATGAAGCACGGAGCATTCGTATTTATTAGACTTCGTTAAAAACGTTCATCGCGAGTCTGGCTCGTCAAAATATGGCAAGGGGTTAATTAACGTAAAATTTAGATGACCGTCTACTTTAACGTCAAACAAAATTTTAATGAGTTCACTGTACCTTTGTTGTTAACATGGAAAAAATTGTTATCTATGATCATTAATTTCGGTGTTGAACGAATGCAAGCAAGGATGATAAAACTTTAAAAAGAAATTTAATTAGAATTGTTAATCAACAGAAAATTGACATGATGAACTGTCCAATTTAATAAAATTTTACTAGTTGACACGAAAGAGGTAAATCAATTTCTCTAATACAACTGGATGGTGTGTCTGGCCATAACGCGGCTCTACTACTTAAAGCGAAAACGGCGAATGGTATGCTATTACATTACTCTCTCTCTCTCTCTCTCTCTCTCTTTCTCATTAGCCAGTTTATATTATACGTAGACTGCGTATCTTTATGCAAAATAAAAATTGTTTGCATGAGTTGCAAGAAACAACAACAACAATGTCGTAGAAGGGAAAAGAAAATATATATTTTTTGTATGACTAAATTTATGTTAATGCTTAAATATTAATTACAAACGAATTATTTCGTCTAAACAGAAACGCGTAACATTCATATTTGTTAGACTTTGTTAAAATCTTCATGACGAGTCTGACTCGTCAAAATACGTCGAGGGTTTAATAACTTCAATAAGTCAAAAACAATACATTGACGTTCTTGAATTCTCTAAATCTTTGCCTACTTTAAATTACACCATCTCATTTTTGTCATAAATGCATAAAGATCCGCAGTCTAATTACAAGCAACAGAATAAACAATACTAAAAGTTAAAATTTGAAGATAAAAATGAAGATTATACTCTTGATCTTATGAATCTATCTTGAAATATAGAAAATACATTTTTGCACAGCTGCTGCCATAATAAATTGGGCAAACGTGCACGCACGTCCACCGCGTTGTCAAATACAATTACCGATTTTACAGTTTTATTATTTCCCCCTTTTCGGTTCGGTTGCACTGCCAATTCCGCGGAATCAAATACAATGGAGTTTCCTCTCGCTGTGAAGTTTCACCCGATTACTGACACACGATTAGTACCGAATTCCCCGTCGCGCTCCACGCGATCTGTAAAGTTAACGCATTTGCTAACGTCACCGTGGTAACGTATTATTGGACAAAAGCAGCGTATGCCTGCGGCGATTGTCTATTCGAAATAGTGCAAAACAATCCGTATTCCACGGACATCTGCAAAAATGGACAGCCCCGGAATATATCCGATAAACTGCGATAGAAATGTAGCAAACCTAGTTCCCAATTGTCGAACAGCCATTATACAAATACGTTAACGATCGAACCAATTGTCTCATACCAATAAATATTCCTCCAATTAGAGATTCAATTGTCCTACAGTGGACAATTTTTATCAATGCTCCGCCGATGAGTATCGATTTTATGATCCCATAGCTTGCGTTTTAAATGTACAGTTAATTAATGTAGACATTCAATCGTCAACCGGACGTATCGATTTAGTTGCTTCAGCGACAATTGGACCAGTAATGAAATATTAAATTTGTTTACACCTTGTAATACGTAAATGTCCGAACACGAAACTATCAAACACGTATTGAAATGTTGAAAATAATTCATAGTGCTATAAGTAAATCTATTTCTACAATAATAATATACGCTGTCGCTGGTTGTCTTATTAAAATTCAAACATTAATGAAACCGATGAATCCATTGGAAGGATACATTAAATTGAATTTGCATTTATATTAAAAATTAATGGGTAACGATGCACATGCACTTTTAGTTAGTAATTGATCACCGACGATTGATATTTAATAATCGACGATTCGTTTCATCAGTTAATTGCATCAATCATCATTCTTTAGGATCTATCCAAATGTCCAAAATGGCTTTCTTGTCTATCAACAAAATGTACAATTACACCCATTATTTATGAAAACCAATCGTATACACTACTGTGCAAATGAAAGAAGCACCCGGTCATATTTAATAGAAAAGCGAAAAAAATCAAATAAGAACACAGTAATTATAGCTTTCTATCGATCGTATTTGTTGTTAATAAAATTGTTAATGCTTTCGGCATATATTCGGCAAATATTCTTAATTTGTTAAAATAATTTTTTCACAGACGCAATTCCAGTAACCCTTGAAAATGATCTGAATGAAGATGATCTGAATGAAGATGATCTGCATGAAGATGATCTGCATGAAGATGATCTGCATGAAGATCGAAACGTCGGAATTACTTTAGTAATTTGCAAAATTGCTTCGTAAAATAAGTAACAAATGATCGAACCCTTGCGCCGAATGCATTAACAATTTTATTAAGAATACAGAGTAAGTTTTAAAAAAGGATTCCGCTGTTTAATTGAATATTTCTGAGAATATGTGCTATCGCGGATTATCTAATACTTTAAATGCAATAAATCAATGTTTGTCATTATATCTTGTAATTAAACTTGGTGCATCTTTCTTTGGACAGTAGTGTAAGTGTGTGCGAATTAATCGTCATATATTTTTGTAATATATACACAATCTTTTTGTCCTCGTTTCCACTCGCTGACCCTTCTATGCGAATACTTCTATCGACACCTAAAACGCTCTTAACAATAGCTATATCGCTGTCAAGCTTCGCTTGCAACTTTTTTTGTGTCAGCAACGTTCGAAAAGCGAAAGACGTGAATTGGCGTCTCCGGTCGACAATGTGCTAAAGGTCGCTAATTCAGCAGCCAGCTCGCAAATCCAAATAAGGGATCATCTATTATATCGCGGTGATCCGGATGAAATGAGAAAAAGGTTTGTTGACAGGCAGGACGGACAAGAATCGATACGAATCGCGGCCAAGGGACACACGGCGAAGAGAGTCCACGGTAGCTAAGCTAGGGGTTAGAACGCGGGGGTGGTATCTCTTGCAGCGAGCCGAAAACCATTTTAATCTCCGGCGTAAAGTTCACAGTCATCGCGAATAAAAGAGAACAGATTATGACCTAAAATCGCGCGTAAATCGGGCCGAGGAGGGCTCTGCTACCCTCCGGCAAATTAAAGTGTCTCGATAGCTTCTGGCAATCCACTGCAACCGAGTTTGCTTACTTCCGGCGAACACTTCACTTTCTTCGCCAATGTCCCTTCTTTCCTGGCCCCTTTCTTCGGCAGCTCTTCACGGCTAGAAAGAAGGCATGGAAATGCTAGTCTCGTTGGTTGTTCGTAGACTGCGGATTTGATGCGTCTGTGGCAAAAATTGATTCGTCAAACAGGAACTTGAGAAGACGGTGTTCTTATATTATTTTCGACTCATCTGAATTGACCGCCGGAAGAGTCCACTTAACCTTAAAATACTCGCATTAGTGTTCCAAGCATAACGAAAGATGTCGATTACACTAGCAAATATTTATTAAGGTAGTTATTTTATTGGATAAAAATTGATTTATGTTGAAGCGATATAAACTATTTAACTGAAGGTTAAATTACACTTACTCATTGTTATCATAAATGCATAAAATCTACAAAGTCTCGTATTTTATGGACCAATAGAGTGCTCAGGAATGACCAATTTCAGACACAAGGCTATCTCCTATATTTTAGCATCAGGTTCTACAGTATCTCCCAAGTTCGATGCATTAGTTCTTGGTCGGTGTTCGTCGAAGGAGCAAAGAGACGTCGAATCCTCGATCCGCGAGGGCCGCGAAGGATCTGCGAATCCTCAAACGTTTCCCGGTCCGGGGCAAAGAGACCCGGCAAAATACTTTAGAAGTAACGAAGTGGGTTCAACTTTCCACTCGTCCTGTCGCTTGCTCTTTGTCCGCGCAAAGGAGGAAAGTGGTAACGGGAAACTTTGCCATCCCGGGTTCATCGATTTCCCCCTGTGTCCGTCGCCTTTTCCCAGCTTGCCATGCGGCGTCCATTCTTCCTGCTAGCTACCGGTTCCCTCTTTATTGCCGGACAATGATACGTTGGAAGAGAACCGCACATTCTCGGCACTTCACATTGTCCCAAAACGACGCGATGGCCGAAAGGACGAATCGGTCCGTTTACTTACAGTCAGCCCAGAAAGTCTCCATACACACTTTAAAGCGAAGTGAACCTTTTTAAGAGTCGACCTATCGATGCGATGATCGAGTTAGCTCTCGATTTCACCGCGGATCATTGTGAGAAATAAAAATTGGTTGGCTGCAAGAACGAACAGCCAAACTGAAATTTCTTTCTTACTTTATCGATTTTGATAAATTAACGCATTACCGACCGGTAATCATTGTTAAACACTTTTTAATGGAACCTTCAATAGGAACAGGAAATTTTCATTGTGAACTAATAAATCACCCTCGATAACATCATCTGATAGTTTCATTTAAGATTGCAATGTAAAAGAAAATTTGTATGCTTTCTTTTTGGTACAGCACAATTATTGAAAATCAATAAGATAATTCAATAAGATGAAAAAAGCGGGAAAATGGAAAAATTTTAAGCAATCTTTTCAATGCAATCACGAGAGAATCGTTTGAATATTCTAGAATACACTGTGTGTCTCAAAAATGTTGTACTTCCTTGAATAACAGAGTTCAAAGAATTTCCCATACGCTGTTCTTCGTTGCGTTCGAAACTTTCATGGTCGATTGAACCACTAAATACAGTTGAGATTATATCGTGTTTAAATTGCTGAGAATCCCATGAAAAAATAATGAAAAATAAAGAAGTTTTGTAATGGGATTAGTAGTGGTTCACACCGATACGCAACGGCCGCGCTTTCTGTATTTACATGCTGTCCTTTTCTACGTTTGGCTTCGATTGTACTCTCGGCGCGGTAGACGCAATCATAAAAAAATAATGTTCCTACACGATATGTCTCCGTGCAGAACACATCCGTTGGAAAAATATCGCGACTTTACTGTAGCAAGTACTTCCAAATTCGATTTTCTCGGAAACAAAGCATCGGATTAATATATTTTATCCAACATTTTCGAATATTTTTTAATGTACAATAGAATCACATCCTTCTCGATTGTACCACCCTGTACGATCCCGGAAAATTACAATCCCAAAGGAGTGGATTTATACGCGGTAATTTATAAAATATTACTGTACTTGAAATAACCTCACAAATCGTCCCTGTTATGGAAGTACAACATTTTTGGAACACCCTGTACGAGCACGAAAACCAGTTATACGAGGCAGATTATATTTATAAATTTTCCGAATGAGTTGAACTCGTGTGGTCACTGGGATTGTCAAAGGAGTATTAAAGAACCATAACCCTGGACCAAATAGGGAATAGCGCCGAACGCTCTAGAAGCGTAATCTTCCCTGATTAAATGGTGTTTTAGAGTCCCTCGGTTGCTCTTCTTCCACTCTGCCGTGCGTTTCCTGTTCCGGGGAAATCCGAAAAAGCGAGTTGGGGGAGTAAATTGGTCTCAAGATGATTTCCGAGATGGAAAAGAGGTTTTGCCCAGCAGGAAATAGCTTTTCCAGGAGTAACGCGCATCATTCCATTCGTGTGTAACGCAACGTCGGTGTAAATGAAGGAGAATTACACGCGATTTTTTATCATAACGCTGTATTAATATATAAAGTACCAGCTCCCACATCTAGGTTGCTTCAACAACGATTCACATTTCAACACAGCCTAAAAGTACACAGTTTTTGTACATTTTTTAAATACCAGAAAAACTACTTCGTTCTTCGTAAAATGTTTTTGTACAGCTTCAAGTATAATGTACGAGCCCCGCTCCATCTTCCCTGTCTGTATGACATGAAAAACGTTATTTTTATATTCGGAGAGCTTCTGTTAGATTTGATAACGTAAAAAGATATATATGTATATATATTTTTTATCGTTACTAAAATTTCAATCTGCTAAGAAGTTGAAAATCGTTGACTAATTTCTGCTCTGCTTTATTTTACCCGAGCTGGTCTACCAGATTTGAAAATGTCATATTCATTAGTCAAGTTCATTCATCCGTTCCGTGTACTACAAAATCAATAAAACAGTGGATTTTGCAGAATCCGTATAACGTTAAAATAGAACGTTACATTACAGAAATTAGATTATTTTCACGAAAACCATTTTATCTTTAAAATTTTAAATGTTTGCACAAAGATGAAAACGTTGTAATACATCCTTACAATTACCATGTGAACGTACCAAACCTATTAATAAACAAATTAAGCGTAACGATTAAAACGGACTAATAGATATCAGTTTTTACTGAATTTACAACCGTGTAATTCCTGGACCATGAATATCCATGCAACTCGAGTGGAATGCAATTTAATTTCCACTTTAATTATAACTTCGTTCAATTTATTATTTCATTGATTGATGTACAATATAATTAATTTACTTCACACATGTCATGCGAATATTGCAGTGTGATCTAATTCTATAATTTCTAAGTGAATGAATATAGTAACTATAAATCAGTCGACTGCGACATCAGACAGATCCAAAATGGCGTAACGACTGATAGTGATCTATTTAATAGCTGCCGCAACTACGGTTCATGAATTAAAAAAATGAATACGCGCTCGAAGGTAGAGTAGCTATTATTAATTAAATAAATAACGATCAACGGTAGTTTCGTTCGATTAAGGCTTTAATCTTGAGTGCTCTATATTCTTAGCAATTCGTAATTAAGTCATGTCGACGCGATATCGACAGATTTCCGATAAAAATGGACGAACAATTCTAGCGCGGCATCGAAAATAGGTTGGCATGCACGACAGTGGGATGTTTAGCGAATATTAAATTCACGTCGTCAATTAAAGCGAAATATCGTTCTATGGGCTATTGTACGTTCAACACCATGCTAGCAGATATCAATTATCGGCTCGAAGCCGTAAACCAACTATTCGATATCGTTTCGCTTCCAGTTAAACAAATGAAGATTTATCTTAATTCTCAACGCGCGTGACGTACTACGGGATTTAATTATCAATAATTCGACGAACGAAAGTGAAAGGTGCATATTTATAATATTTACTTCCATAAAAAAATGTTTTACACATTTTTAACACTAAATTTACGAAGCTCTAAAAATAACTATTTAAAATTTTTGTCCATTTCTCAGGTAAATAATTCCTCAGGGAAGCATCTTCACAATTTTAATAATCGAAAACTAAGGATATTAGGACCCGTCATTTTGTCGGGTCCCGTAAACCTAGTGTTAAGAGAAACTTTACTTGGCAACTTGAATGTTAAAGACATTAAGGAGCACGACATTTTTGTTTACATTTCAATAATCAATCAGAATTATCTATCATTTTCTTGATAAATTCAATTTTCTATATCTACTATTTCTAATTCTGACTGATCACTGAAATATAAACAAAAATCTCGTGCTCCTTAATGTCGTTAACATTCAAGTTGTCAGTTAAAGTTTCTCTTGATACCAGGTTTACGGGACCCGTCAAAATAACAGGTTCTAATATTCTTAATTTGCGATTATAAAGATTGTAAAGGTGTTTCCATGAGGAATTATTTACCAAATTAATTTTTTTAGGTATATATATTATTGGAAAAATGGCAAAAAATTTGGATAAACACATTCTTGTTATGTCTATAAAATAAAGCGAAATAGTTATTTATAGAGCTTCGTAAATTCAGTGTTAAAAATGTGTAAAACATTTTTTTATCAAAGTAAATATTATACATATGCACCTTTCACATTGACACCGTGAGATATATTTACATTTGTATTTACCCTTGTCAAATTCACGTTTTAATATGTACACGTGTCACAAATCTTGATCATATTTAAACCGAAGAGAAAGGAAAATATTATGAAAGCATTTGATCCGCTTTTTGAATGAACGCACGATCGTTTGAGGTAACGATTCTTCGAGCAGTCAATGGGGAGACGAAATGTTTCGGTGAGATTTTGAGGGGCATTTAATTAGAATTTCCCGGTTTTACGCCCGCAGGTTTTGCTCCGAACTATTCCCCGTAATGAAAATGTACTGCTAAAAGCGGACCATAACTTCAAAGAGTTTTAAAACTATTCTCGAGACCCTTAATTAGGATAGCGGGTAAATAAGGAGAAGGCCTCCGTCGTACTAATAACGGAACAGAAGGGAGTAAAAACGTTGGGAAATGCAAATTTCCCGGGCACTTTCATGATGGGGGAATAGACATAGCAAAAATTTTGCAACGAACTAAAACTAAGCCAGTCAAGTTTCAACTTCTTGCCTGGTCGCAGTCTCTTTGACTTTAGCCTGTGGTTTTCTCTCTCATTCGAAACACCTGTGTACAGCTTTGTTAACAATTTACATTAGATAACATTATCCGACGTCAATTTTTAATCGGCTGTTCCTCCTGAGGTAACAATATTATCAATTTACGCGTTAAAAATTCATTGTCTTCTTAATTTTAAACAGTTGTTGAGTACTTTATTTCACGAATGAGGAACAATTTGTTAGCATTTTGGTCGTTAACGTTATCTAAAACAAGCATTCTTAAGTAAAATATGGAACCGGAATTTTCTTTCTTATTTCAAGTAATGGTCGCACACTTGTTTAACCATTTGCGTCATTAGTTCGAACTCTTGTACTATGTAATTTTACTATTTATACTACTATGAATTTTGCCGCCTGTAGTGCGGAATCAAAATGGCAATCACGATAAATTTCTGCAACCCTTAAGCGTGCTGTAGACATCGAGAATCACGCAACTACTATACTAGAAGGTCACGCAGACTGTTATTATTAATTGCATTGTTACAGATACACGCGAGAGGGGTACATCCTGACGAGAATAGTTTTTTCGTAGGTGGACGCGTGGTGAACATACGAAGGTCATCAACATTTTTAAAATAGGAACATATATTTTTGATTGCATCGTGAAAGAATCGTTTATTTAACAGACATGAGAGATTCAGAGGAACAATAACACTGTCCAACATCAAATTTCTTCAACAATTACTGTTGAGTGATTCTTGTAGAATTTTTTGCGCTGAATACGAATCTGCTCTTAATTTTTCTCCTAGACGCACAGTTTTTAAGAAACATGATTTTGAAAGGGAAACCTAATTTTTCAACTTTAAACAAATATTGTGATGTTATTATAAAAGATATTGAATCGATCTTTGCAGATAAAGATTCTGTAAACTTTCCCGAATACAGCAATATCCAACATGTTTACTGTTTAAACATTCATAATGTATTAATATTGGATATCGCTGTATTCGGGAAAGTCTGCAGAATCTTTTTCTGCAAAGAACGATTCAATACCTTTTACAATAACATCACAATATTTGTTTAAAGCTGACAAATAAGTTTTTTCCTAAAAATCATGTTTCTGAGAAACTGCGCGTCTAGGGGGAAAAATTAAGGGCGGATTCCAACCACCCAACAGTAATTGTTGAACATGAAAAGAGTTTGATTTTGTTGGTCAGTGTAAAATAGTCGTGTAAATCGAAATGGCGGTATCCATCCTGTATAATCCGAATACTAAACGCTTGTTCTGCTCCGTAAAAATTCTGTTACGCTTCTGCCGAGAATTCTAACGGCAGCTCCCACCGTATATCCATTTTGTGTAATTTTTATCGTCGTTGGTTTAGCAGTGGACACGTTAACATCGCTTTAATTGATTTCGTATGTAGCTATGTTGTCGGCTGCACCGCGGTTGTAGAACGTAGGGGTGAATTACGGCCGGCATAAAAGTTCGAGGACAGGTTCGATAAGGTTCTATAAACTATTCGCAAAGGCCGACTGGTGTGCGACGTCGCGCTTATTAACCGGCCGGTAATAAAACCCCTACACACCATTTATTTGCCGGGACGGTAATTACGGCCGAGAAAGTGGACGCCCGCGTCCGTGCAGAATTTATACGGGATTCGTATGCGTACACGGTCTGTCGGCGGAAGCTGCATAAAAAAGTGTCCATCAACCAGCGATACAGGTTTTTGCTCCAACGATGGAAGCTTCCCGGAGAGGATTTTATGCCGAGAATTCGCGAGATTACGCGGAAAATCCGTTTGAACGGCTACGAGAGCGGCCACTCTACTAATAAAACCGGAACGACCGTCCCCGTAATAAGTCACTAAAACGCCGCCGCCGATATTATAACGCGGCGTCACGCACATTTTAAATTTGATACGATGATACCACTCGTGATTTACACGGGAATATTAAACTGGAGATGACTGTACGTCCCTACCCCTCTCCGGATCATCGTGGATTATACACTCGCGGCTACGCGTGCAATTTAATTCCTTCGGAAGACGAATTAATCGGTATATCGCGTCAACTTGTTTGCGAAAAACGATGCCGCAGCTTCGCGCGAAAACACGATTCAACCTTTCAAACTTTTAACGTCCAGTCAGAGTCGCCGGATGAGGTGGAGGGAGCACGAATTGAGGGGAAATCGTTATCCTCTCTCAGTGGAAGAAATGAGAGAACGTATGAGCAGCGGAAGCGGAGGTCCGGAGGGTGAATGTGTGAGGAATGAATGAACGGTGTGCTCTCTTTCTCTCTCTTAATAGAATAATAGAAGAGTTTTGACATAAGGAAAGTGAACGTTGTAAGCGGAGCGGAGGTCCGCGTTTGTACCACGCAATGGGAATAAAATATTATTCGAAACGCGTCACGTGACCGGCCCGCGGCGAAGGAGTGGGGAATAGTCGTAGAAGGGAAAGGTAGAATAGGGAGACAAATCTAAATCTGGCGGCTCTGGTCTCGGTAGCTATATCAAATTCTGTCCGTTCTTACGAATGCCAAGCTCGCGAACTTGACGGTTAATCGTTAAAAACGATCGTTAAAAGCAATTAATTATATATATATTGTGATATGTTGGGCTGGCAAGAAAGTAATTTCAGTATTTTAAGGTGAAGTCAAAGACCGAATTTCTTTATTGAAGCGACGGACTTTAATCAATAAAATATTTTCTTGTTTATTCTTTTTGGCATAATATCATCGAACAAAAGGGAAAATATCTTATTCGTCAAAGTTCATTGCTTGAATAATAAAATTGGGCTCTGTTTCACCTTAAAATACCGAAATTACTTTCTTGCCAACCCAATATGTAAAGACATACACGCAAAAATATAAATAAACAGTAATATACAATATATATATATATATATATACATATACATATATACAGGGTGTCTCACCCCATTTTGACATCTTGATTTCTTCGCCGCTGTTAGTCCTACCGAAAAATGTTTCTGATAAGAATTGAATGGTGTCGAGTGGGGCCTAATTTGGTGTAATAGTTTATTCGTGGGTAAACGCCGCGTGGAGGTCATATCAAGGTCAACTTCATTCTTTTAAACGGAATTATAGACATTTTAATATAATACATCGATCGATGCAGTTGGACATTCTTTATAAAATAGTATTAACCTATTTATGTTGAAAATAAATCGTTTAGGATATATTTTGATTTAAATAATTCTAAGATATCATTACTGTCGCACTAACAATAAGACGTTCGCTTTTATATCTTACAGTTAAACGACATTAATGATATCGTAAAATTATTTCAATCGAAATATCTCCTACACGACTAATTTTTCAACGTAAATAGGTTAATACCTTTTTATAAAGAATGTCCAACTGCATCGATTGATGTATTAAAAAGTATATAATTCCTTTTAAAAAAACAAAGTTAACCTTCGTATAACCTGAACGCGTTCACGCACTAATAAACTAATAACACCAAACCATGCCCCACTCAGCACCATTTAATTCTTATCTGAAACATTTTTCGGTAGGAGTAACAGCGGCGAAGAAATCAAGATGTCAAAATCGGATGAGACCCTGTATATTCATATACATATACATATATATATATACATATACATATACATATACATATACATATATATATATATATA